>CM070032.1:232187742-232205424 GCA_036250615.1 Ptychadena robeensis | reverse complement strand
CTATTCGATTTAGTATATGTTCGTCTTGATGTGTATCTGTATTACGATCTTCTTTAAAATAAAAAGAATCTGAGGTAACATGAGGTAATCGAAATCCTCAATCTGAGGTAACACTTAAGGGTTGGGTTGGCCACATAGAAAGTCCCCGCGTCTTTGCCTTCGGGCTGAGAGAAAAAATTGGAAGGACACTGGGTCCGATGAACTTTCGGAGCTCACTGCCCCTCCACCCCCCCCCCCCCCCCCCCCTCCATGTACAGTAAAACATTTATGATAACACATTTACAAATAGAATTTTGTATATTGAACCAGTAAAAGAAAAAATACATGAAACCATACACTCTATAAACTATTAACGAGTATCAATGTTATGAAGTTATTAAGTAACAGTATTTGTAATCATTGTTTATTATCAGTCAAATTCAGAAATATTACAGAATAATAATAATATGAATAATAATAATAATATTATAATTAAAACATTAAAGTAAACAAAGAATTGGGAACATTTTAGGTCATTTAAGGTAAACCAAAATGTAAACATTTTTCAAAGTCTTGTGCTTGCATCACCTAATATACCTGTGAGTCATATCATGTGGGGTATTATTATAAAGGGAACATCCAGGAAATAAAGGGCTTCATATATCCACTCATGTGACAGAGTAAAGCAGCCCATACACGGGTCAGATTTTCAGTCAATCGTCTTAAAACGATCAATTTTTAAGTCGGTATAAAATTGTATATCGATTGTATCATGCCCCATATGTAGTACAAGATTTTTGATCGATTTTTTTTTCAATCGACATAACCTATGTCCATCAAAAATAGTCCGATTAAAAAGTTCATTTGGAAGTGATGGGTGTTGATGGGAGTTGACAAAAAAAAAAATTGATCAAAAATTGGTTGACCACACTTGGTTCTCAAAATACCGAACCAATTTTCAATCGACCGATCAAAATTTACCATCCAGTCCGATCAAATAACGACTGAATTTTTACTCAATTTTGATCGGATTAAGTCGATTTAACCAGGTGGGCAAAACTCAATTCTCAATCAATCGACTTAAAAAATGTATCGTTTTAATTCGATTGATTGAAAATCTGACCCGTGTATGGCCTGCCTAATGTAAAGGGCATTGGTTCTCATTCAATCCATCTAAAGCCCCCCATACACCACATACAATTACCATGCAACTTCTGTACAACCAACTTTTCTTCTACCAAAACCATGTAATAGGAGGACCTTTCTACACCTTCCAATCACTATGTATTATATCAGGGAGGACCTGGCACTACATAGCAGTGATATATACCTTCCAATCACGATGTATTCTATCAGGGAGGACCCAGCAATACATAGCAGTCATATATACCTTCCAATCACTATGTATTCTATCAGGGAGGACCCAGCACTACATAGCAGTGATATATACCTTCCAATCACTATGTATTCTATCAGGGAGGTCACTATACTACATAGTTGTTGGTAGGTCTCATGAAAGTTGTATGGAGGAATCTGAAGGTGTACGGGGGGCTTTATTTAACATATGAAATTGCTCAGAAAACACCTCTGTTCATCTATATCCAAACTTAACCCCATCTTGATCTTATCTTGATTCGCAAATGAGATACATTTAGTTTAAGTTACATTATATTTTGTTATTGAAAACATGTTCAATATATTATTGATAACATCCTTAATTTGCATTAGTCTAGGGGCACTGTTACAGTGACATTGTCAGGATCTATACAAGGGGGTGACCAGACAGGCAGCACACACTGACAACCAGACAGGGTTATGGTGAACAAACAGGTTTACTGTGAACAGGTTTATTGTGAACTTACTATGTCAAATAGAACAGCAAACAACAGGAGTGCAGATGTCCAGGGTTCAGAGTTCATATGAGGTCACAAGGTAAGGTAACCGGGTAAACATCAGATTCAGATTGTCCAGAGTACATAGTGAGGATCAGGTACAGGGTACAGATCAGATATCCAGGATCAGCAAGTGTGTGTGGGTGAGGCACACCTATATAGGCCTCAGGCTAACAAGGCAGGTGTCCTCAACCCAGCCCACTCTTAAAGGGAGCCACCTGCTGGTGACTAGGGAAACAACCCAGGAAAGGGCAAGCACAGTGCCACCAGTAGGTAGTACCCGGTACAGCCGAGGTCCTGACACATATTAGTTGAGTTGACTGCATATGTAAATTTGCCAAGTGTTATTTATGTAAATGTAAAAATTTTACGATATATAACAGGTACAAGCTAGATAATATCACAATGCTTCAGTATACAACAATGATTTATTTATTTTTGTGACATCAGTTAGTACTGTCCTTTGAATTATTGATAACATGAGATGGTGACATTTCTAATTTATGTTTTCGGACCGATCAAACACAGCAGCTGTTGTAGGTGATTGGCTCAGTTTCAGTCTTCGTACAATTTGCATACTTATGTCAATATTTCTGCATCGAATTGATCATCTCTATTCACTTTTTATTAATGGGGACAATGCAGATTTTTCAACAGTCATTTTTCGATAGACATTCCAAATCGATCCTGGTAGATAACATCCAAATTAATAAAATTTTCTTTGAAATTATAAAAACTATATATATATATATATAATGTGATAAATATATGTAGCCTGAAGTAGTAGGTGAAGGCAAGGATCATGTGGCCTCCCTTCCTGTAGCATATCAGGTTGCCTTTAGTCAACATCGGGGATCCCAATATTACTGGTTTTGCTGTTCAATCTTTAAAAACAAAAAAAAATTTGGTGAACCATTCCACAGTGATTGGCATGGGAAGAGGGGGCAGTAGACATCTGATAGACACTGTTATTTGATTATTTCCTACTTAGACCTTATAGAAAGGTAGACTTGGGACCCAGAGAGAGGAAGATATGAGGATAGATCTGTTTAGTTTAGCAATGTTTTTTTTTAACACCTTCCTAAAATTGGAGGATAACATTTCAAAATAGAGGATTAGGGCATGGCCTAAGCAGGCTTGCACAACTCTTTCACAAGATGTGCCACATCCTTCTCTTTTTTACTGACCTGCAACAAAAATACCAGTTACCTGTAACACACTACCTATATTATTACCAACTTACTAGTTATTGGAAATCTCTTCGGCTTAAACTGGAAGAGGCTTTTTAAACGCATGCCTTGGACTCCTTTGCCACTACCGGACTGATTACTGAGTCTACCATGTATAATTACTTACTTACCAAAATACATCCAGTTGCGGAACGACGCGTCACGACGTGGACTAAAGACATACCTGACCCGGACCTATCGGACAAAATACTACGGGGCTATGCCTCAGTCACTAAACTAATAACTAGTAAGACCTGGAAAGAAACTCAATTCAGGATCATGCACAAAGCCTATATGGGATTCTACCCCATGCCTGACTCTTCCCTTACACATGTCATCCCTACAGGCTGCTGCTCTAAGTGTGGTCAAGTGAAAGCTCCCCTGTTCCACTGCTTGTGGCTATGTCCGGCTATTAAACGGTTTTGGCAGGAAGTGACAGACTTCATACGACTGGTGAGTGGGGAACAGGTGGTGACTGAACCCATTTTGCTGCTATTTGCCGACCTTGACAGGGATGCGCAGATGCACATCCGATCGTCCTTGTCCCACTGGGCACAACTGTGCCTTCTCACTGCGTGGCGCTGTGTCATGCATCAGTGGTTGGCTGCGGACACACCGTCCGTGCTCTTCCTGAATACCTCCTTAAAGGCCTTGTTTTCCACAGAGCAACTGGCAGCAGACACCATGGGGGATAGGGCAATTACAAAAATTTTCAGGCCTTGGAGGAAATTCATACCCCATATCTTTCCTCCTGCCGAGATCCAAGCCATGATGCTGCGTTATAGCCACTCCACCTGGTAATTACACCATGATCTCAGACGTACACTGGGAGCTCTTACAATACGTGGTACTAATGGTTCCCCCCCTGGGTAGTGTGTCACTTACGTACTCTTTTGCTGAGGGGATGTTCTCTAGCAGCGATGGGACTGCATGAGCAGTTTGACCGACACGACCTGGCCAATGCTGTTAAAAGTTACGGTTTGTTTTTGATGTTGTGAAGACCGGGTAGAGAACCCGGTCTATCAGTGAAAATCCGGCTCGTAAACCCGGATGTGATGTCAGTGACGTCACATCCGGTTAGAACAACCAGGAACTTTGCGTTCCAGGTGCCGGATGTGACGTCACTGACGTCACATCCGGGTTTTCCGATTCAAATTCCCCGCCTACAGGCGGGGAATTTGAATCTGTCCGCGAACGGACGGACAGCGGACTTTTTTAAAAGTCCACTCCGGCCGTTCGCGGACGAACACGACCGCAGTTCGGCCATCACTACTGACTAGATTTCAACCTCACATTTCCAAGAAATTGGTTAATGCTGTACAGCCCATCTGCAAACAAGAATCTAAAGTCTTTATTGGAGCAGACCGTGTGGAAGGCTATGGAGAAAGATCCACAAGAAAAAGGAAAAGGGATGGTGTTGGAGGAGAAATGGGCATGTACCATTGTGTATGGCCATGTATGGCTACCTCTAGACTAATTCATAGAGCCCATGGGGCTTTTACCATTCAGATTAAACTTTCTTCAACTGGATGGATCATGAGTTGCCCTAAATGTCAACTTGATACCCTGATCTACACCATTTAATCTGGTACTGTCAATCTGTTACCCAAATGTTCTCCTACATTAATTCTATACCTAGATATCAAAGACTACTTATGATGAGCATATTTCCTTCATGTCTCAATGTTCACAGAAGAAGACACTTCCCTGTGATCACTATGTAAGAGAGTGTCTGCCTCCAAGGAGCAAAGAAAGTGATTCTCAACAGATGACTATGCCTCACAATTGCTGATTTGACACAAAACATGTTTTATTTATTTTGCTGAACAGATAATTGAGTCAAGCACTAAGCTTTTCTTCATTGTTTGGAGGCATTGAGGAATATTCGGATCCCTTGTTACACATGAGAGCATTCCAATACACAGCATGGTACGCAGCATGGCTGCAGGGTTTCCTGGGTAGACCAGAAATACCTTAGCTCCTTATGGTGGGTAAGGGCAGGGGTGGGCATAGTATGGCCTGCAGGCAATAAAAGGCCCATTTATTTGTGTTGGATTACAAATTCCATTACAGGTTTCTGAAAAAACTTATGGTGGTACATGTTATGAGTGAGGCATCTTCTGGCAGGTGCTGGTACTACATGCTCCAGACAACTGAACTGAATTAATCATTTCTGAACCTTGCAGAGCACGGCATATCACAGCATCACCTTCTGTTTTAATAGTTTAACAAATGTCAAGTGGTTCTCTATGTATTTTATGAGGTTCAAGACAACTATTATGTCTGTGTGTTTAATAATCCTAAAGGGCCTTTTCACAGTAGCTGCACTTGTGTTGCTGTACTGCCACGTTGTCCCATGTTTGCATTAATGTTAACCCCCTGCAATCTGCATTATTGCAGGAGAAGTGCATGCAAAAATTATGGGAGAAGCAAGCTCTGTGCACTGCAAAAGTAGCACGTCTCTTACCAACTAAAAATCGCACTGCAACCACATGGGCACCCTAAATCAATACCAAAGATCATCAGATCTCTGCATCATTCCATAGTGACGTACAGACCCTAATTAAGTAAAGAAGTGGAGGAGTTGAGTGTAGAACAGGCAGTGCACCACAGGGGAGTCAAGAAACTAAGATTGTGGATCCTCTGTGATTCAAGGTGCCACAAGTCAAGGTGCCACACTTACCAGTTGACTTAGGGGCAGCAAATACAACAAGAAACTAAGATTTTGGATCCTCTGTGATATTAATGTATTATACAGTATTGAAGCTTCAGTGTCACTCTTCATTGCATTGCATTCTATGGCAGCTTATTGAGTATCCCATGTAAAAATTCATGTTTAAATTCACTAATACATTTTTTTATTAAAGGTGTCCTTAATGCAGTGGATGTGTTTTTGAAGCGTTTGTGCATTTTTGATTTCGGCTCTTGTCCCGACCCTTTTGTCAAATGTAAGAACCCATTGTGGCCCACAAGTAGAAATGTTTTCCCACCCCACTATGTCACAAAAAAAACGCCACAGAGGGTCATACTTAAGCAAGGGGTGGTGGTGGTGAGAGTTTCATATTTTTCTCTTGTTTTAGATTAATATGTTTTCACCTCCTCAATCAATCCAGGACTAACCAGCACAATGTCTGCTATTGATGTATCTGGACTTGATGTATTACTGGGCTACCAGTAGTTCCCCCTCTCCCATACAACTCACCATTGATGTATTACTGGACTGCCTTGAGAAGGACTTGCAATGCAGTGACAAATAGTGATGAGCTTGAGTATTCATATACGGCTATTCGAGCATTCACAAATTTCGTGAAAAGATCGGCGGATATTCGCAACCTTGAATATTCAAGTGTATGGCCATGCATTGTGAATTTAAACTTACCTCATTTATTTTGACGGTAATCGCATGCGAATATATTTTTACAATGCATGGCCATACACTTGAATTGCGAATATTCATGAATATCGAATTGAATATTAGTAGAATTATAAGAGAAATATTGAGAATTCAAATATTGCCTACAGTCATCACTAGTGACAAAAAACTCATCACTGTCTGACAATGCAGTGGACACAGCTGGGTTTGGTCAATGCCAGGGAAGGGGTTGTTTTTCTGGGGTTGGGCCTGACACCTTGGTTGCAGTGAAAATAACTCTGAATGATTAAGTATTCCAAGACATTTGGACAATTTCTTACTCCCAAATTTGTGGAAAAGGTTTGGGAATTGTCTCTTTTGTTCCAACAATGCAATAGTGAACAAAGCAAGGTCCATAAAAACATAGATGGATGAGATGAGTGTGGAGGATTGTGCCTTGCAAGCACAGAGCCCTGACTTAAAGCCCATAGAAAACCTTGTGAATTTACAGTGATGAGTAGTGATGACCGAACTGTCCCCGTGGATGTTCACACTTCTTCTAGCCAGCGAGCAGTACAGGTGTTTGACCCGCCCCGTTCACCGGTGAGAAGGAGCTCACTATTCTTCCTCCGGCAGGATCAGTAGCGTAAGATCGCGCCAGAGGAAGAATCTTTTCACTAGAAGACCGGGTAGAGAAGCCGGTCTTCTAGTGAAAAGCCGGCTCCGAAAACCGGAAGTGATGTCAAGTGATGAGAGGCGGGGAATTTGAATCTGCCCAAGAACAGGCGGACGTCGGACTTCTGATCTGACATTACTAGTGACGAGCATCACAGACATAGACATATTTGCAAAATATCGCAAATTTTTTGCCTAACATTGTTCAAAAAATCTGAAATTCCAGAATTTGTGATCTCTGGTCATTAGTACATTCTTTGTGTTATAAAAAATGCATATATTTGCATATTTTCGTGATCAACAATATCACATGAAAACAAAAAATGTATTACCTGTACATGGCCATATTGGCAACACAATGCATGATAGTTCCAGGGACAGATGTAAAAATTATTGAATATTCGTGATTCCAAAAACATAGCACTATATTCGATATCGAGACATTCGAATTCTCGAAGTGCAGATATTTGCGGTTCAAATATTCATGACCAACACAAGTTTATTACAGTGGAAAATAAGAGTCAGGCCTTCTACTCTTACATTAGTACAATTTATCTTTTAGTAGGAGGGATCTGGGATATCCCGAAAGCTTGCTTCTCTTAATGACTTCAGTTAGCCAATAAACAGTATCACTTTAAATCCAAACTCTCTATATTTATCGATAGCCAGGGCTTTTTTTCTGGCGGAACGCACCAAAACAGCATTCCACCACTTATTTTCCTCCCCCCTTCTCCTCTTCCCCGATTTTAGTGTGACAGCAGCAGATTCTGTGCTTCTCAGACAAATACTGCTTACTGTAGCTCCTCCCGCAGATACAACATCTCCAGCCAATCAAAACGCAGGACAGGACACACCCTTTCCTCGCCAGCTCTGCTGTAGAAACTAAGCTAAATAAACCTGTGTGACAGTGTAACTTTGAACATTTATAGCACGAAAACCATTCATAGCATAATCATCAAACTTTCAGGGTCAGTAATGCTCCCCTACTACTACTTACACCCCAAGTTTCACTCCTCTAGCTACAACACTTAAGTTACATTTCAGCTAAAATACAGCTATCAGATATTGCTTCCCTATGAGCATAAAGCACTACTCTGCTGCATACAGGCTTTCACTTATCCTAATTTGAACACATAGATCTTTGAACCCCTGCATGGTAGAACCTTGACATTTTGGGGGTTACCAGTTAACCCCTGAGACTACATCCATGCAAATTTTCAGGTCCATAAGCACAATTCTTCCTACTAAAAAGCCCCTTATCATATATTGCTTGGATTTAGTCTAATTTTTTAGATTCAGTTGTTATTGTTAAACGCATACAATTTCTGTCACTGGGATAACTGCAGGGAAACATGAATAGCTATGAAAGGTTGCAGATAGTGGTGTCACATTGTAAATCACTAATCCAAAAAAGGGTGTTGGAGCATCTGGGGGTGAAAGTCAGGGAGTAGGCATATGTAAAGCCCTAGCTCCATGTCCACTAAAATCCCTGTGTTGAACACAGTGATTTTGTTGCAATGCTCAACGGTGATAGGCAAAGAGGGGGGTTTCCACTTCCATCGGGATCCTCTCTTCTAAGCGTATTGCTTCGCGGGAGGTCCTATCGGAGCACATTCACTTACCTGCTTGGCGGCTTCTGGGTTGAACCTCTACAGATGTCTGAACACAGCATTCGCCGAGCAGGTAAAGTCTATGGGCTCCACAACCCGTCAGAGCCCTGGTCCAGAGGCTGGTGGAGTCTTGATGAGTTCCACCACCTTTTCCCTGAGAAAAAAGCCCTGTTGATGGCTAATAGTGATGGCCGAACTTCGGCCGTGTCCGTCCGTGAACGGGCGGAGCGGACTTTTAAAAAAGTCCGCCGTCCGCCCGTTCGCGGACAGATTCAAATTCCCTAGGCAGGGAATTTAAATCGGAAAACCCAGATGTGACGTCACTGACGTCACATCCGGCACCTGGAACGCATAATTCCTGGTTGTGCTAACCGGATGTGACGTCACTGACGTCACATCCGGGTTTGGGAGCCGGTATTTCACTGAAATGAAATTTCAGTGAAATATTCTTCCTGCGGAGGGATCTTGCTGCTAATGATCCCACCGGAGGAAGAATAGAGGGCTCCTTCTCGCCGGCAAACAGGGCGGGTCGAACACCCGTACTGTCCGCCGGCGAGAAGGAGGGCGAACATGCTTGTTCGCGGCCGAACTGTCCGCCTTGCGGGCAGTTCGGCCATCACTAATGGCTAACACAGTACAACACTCTACTTTTGCAGTAGAAGGGTCAAAATTATCATAAACATTTCTCAATGTTATTGGAAGATGTTACAGATGGATTAAGAATTGGCATTGCAATTCATGTATGTGTAGAAGCCAGGCTTCCCAATATTTCTGGTAATAAAGTGTTTATTAGTGGAAGGTCATATCTCTTTAGTTGTTATATAATGAATACATATCTGTTTGATGAGGTGGATTACAAAACGTATCCAGATAATATTGTTACGGTATTGTGTGATAAAGATAAGTACATACGTTCTACTTTTACACTGTGTAATATTAGCCGTCACATATCTATTTTTATCCCTTGTCTTTTCTTCTTAATATTTTTTAAGTATTGTTATATTCCAGTCTACCAGTTAAAATAATAACATGATCCTTTAAAAACCCATCACTGTCTCATCTCTCCCTCAGTCCTGATATCAGTGTCGGTATTCTGTGTTTCCGTTGTTAAGAGGAATCTGGAGTAAGCAGAAGACATGACCCAAGTCTACCATAGAATTGTCTATGTCCCATTGACTCGTCTACTAGAGTTGCTCCTTGTGTTGTCTTTGTGCGTGACCCCCTGCTCATCTGACACACAGATCTCTACTCATGGCTGTGATCTCGATGTGATTCCTTATACATTTGAGTACAGTTATTCCAGGAAAGGAGATATCATTATAGGAGGAATATTTGCTGCTCATTCTGATGTGAAACATTGGCGTACGCCTGGAAACCTATTCTACAACCGGATGTGTTCAGCGTAAGTCATCTATGAAGGAAAAATCTTTGTATGTCTGTTAGATGGACTTGATCTGTAATGCTCAGTTCAATTTTAATGAGAGTAATGCCTGGCATGCACACGCCGATTAGCGGCCGATTTTTCCGCTGACCGACGGGCGTGCGTGCTCGCACCGCCGGTCGGCGGAAAAATCGGCCACCAATCGGCGGGTGCCCACATGGGGCGACAGATCCCTGTCGCCCCACAGCTCCAAAATGTTCCAGCCTTTACTCTGCAACCATGCTCTAGTGGACTTGGAGGTATGCTTGGGATCATTGTCCTGTTGAAAGACAGATCACATTTCTTTCCAATATCTCCTGGTACTGAAGAGAATTCATGGTACCTTGCACACGCTGAAGCTTCCCTGTACCTGCAGAAGCAAAACAGCCCCAAAGCATGATTGACCCCCCACCATGCTTCACAGTAGGTGTACCAGGAGATATCGGAGCTTTGCTTATATGTTTGCATTTGTTCAGATTTCTACTAGGTTTAGGGAAAACTGCTTCTCACATTACATCTATAACTCTTTGACATATGTTAATATTTGGAGAACCTGTGTAACCCTTTCCATAATTTTGTTTGTTGGCATTTATGTTTCTGTACATGAACCATAGACAACAATAAAGCCAACTCTGTATTCCACAGAGTTTCTACAAGAGAATTCAGACATCTTCTGACTTTTGTCTTTGCTATTGATGAGATAAACAGCAGTAGTGAAATTCTGCCCAATGTGACTCTGGGGTTTCATGTATATGATTCATGTAATCATGTGAATAAAGCTATAAAAGATGTTCTGCAGATCTTATGTGGACATCTATTTCTGACCCCAAATTATTGCTGTTTGGAGCACTATACTGTGGCTGGTTTCATCGGAGATCTCGGATCTGACACCTCCATCCAAATGGCTCAGCTGTTGAACCTGTATGGTTACACCCAGGTAAGATGCCAATGTATTCATATACATCAGACCTGTGCATTGTATTTACTGACTCTGGTTATAATTTATTTCATGTTAAAACCTATGTTAAAGACTATTTCAGAGCTTCAATGGTAGACTTTGTATGACTTACCATATTTTTCGGACTGTAAGACGCACCAGACCATAAGATGTGCCCTGTTTTTAGAGCAGGAAGAAATGAAAAAAAATTGAAATCTTCTCAGTTGGAAAATGTCCTGCAGTATCCAATTGCAGCCACAACAATGGTGTCACTAGAGAGCATACTTTAGGCAGAAGGGGAGGGGATGCGGGGGATTCTTAACCCTTCTCTCCATTCTTGTCAGCTGTGAGCTGCACGGAGATCGTAGCTGACAGGCATAAATGTAAGCTGCCGGCTGGCTGCTTCCATATGTGTCTCTCTGATGTACTGCTTCTATCAGCAGCGCTCTGGTGGTAGACGCAGTACAGTACAGATGAAGGATGTGGCTGTGGCCGCATCGCTCATCTGACAGTCAGGGCGGGGGGGGTCATACATTCGGACCATAAAATGCAGGCACTATTTTCCCCCGATTTTGGGGGTGAAAAGGTGCGTCTTATGGTCCGAAAAATATGATAGTTGGCAGATTTTATAAGATATTTAGAGTAAAAATTCACTTCAGCTATCTAATCATGTTCATATGAAATGGATACACACTTAGATATCCACCCCCCTATAGAGGCTTAGATTTCCACCCGATTTTACAGCTGATTGACTACTGTGCATGCTCATGGTGGTCGATTGGCTAAAAAAAACGGGTGGAGATCTAAAGCTTAAAGGGCCAAAATTTGCTATCAAAGCAAGTCCCTGTACAAAGTATGGGTATGTCTCCTCAGCTCCCTCGGGGATCTGACGGGGCTGAGAACACAGAACCTGTCTGCAGCGGCTCTCTCCCTCTGAAGTTGTGGAGGGGGGTGCTAGAAGCTCCTCCTTCTCCCTTTGGGCTGTTACAGTGAGCAGAGGCTGCCAGCTCACTGACTCACTTCAGTGACCTGGCAGCCTCTGCTCACGGCTGGGGTGGGCCTAGATGCAGTCCACCAGGTCCCCCTAGCTGCTCGGGCCCTGGTGGAATTCCGAGCAGCTAGAGGGACCAAACGGACATACCCTAAGTGTTGGCACACAAATTTTACTCAGTCTCTGCCAACAGATACAGAAAACAGAAATCTGATCATCTAAACATAGAGTCCTCAAACATTTAAACGCTCCCTCATAGAGATAGTCGAATTTTTCGACTTGCTAACTTTGTGAGCTGATTGCAAAGCCCCTGAACATGGTATCATCACCAATATTGCTGGAGATGTAGAGAAGGGTTGGAGAAACATTTGAAAAGAAAAAGCTTTGCTCTAGCACATCGTCGTTTTTGCATAAATTAAGTTCAAAGTTAAAGTCGAAATTCCGATTTTTGAAATTTCTACTTGACTTTGAACTTAATTTGTGAAAAAACTATTTGTGTTAGAGACATACTTTCTTTTTTTGTGTTATACCTCCAACCCTTCTCTACATCTCCAGCAAGTTTGGTGATGATACCATGCTCAGGGGCTTTGCAATTAAGTCGAAACCGTCGAAATGGACGAATTTTTGAAAACAAATTCGACCATCTCTACTCCCTCAGACTCTCCAGGAGCTAAACTATAGTTTTAAAAAAAAATCAATGTTCACTGGACATATCTTATTTGAGATATTTAAAGAGAAACTGTCATAGTCCTCCTCCCTTCTGAAAAACATTTTTTATACTCTGGATTGCCCAGCCCTGTAAAACTTCCACACTACTGCCCAAGAGGTTAAACCAGGGCATCTTTATATTTACAAAGGAGCCCTAGTGAAGGCTGAGCAAGTGCTCTTGCTCCACCCTGCCTGGGACCCATAGCCCCATCAGTGCTGGAGATTTATTTTTGTTTTTTTCAAATCAAATGTAATATTAGTAGAATTATTTAAGAAATATCGCACATTCCAATATTGCCTATGCGGCTTATCACTATAGGTGATCACTACATTTGTTATTTGGGTTATTGGTTATCCTAGAATGAAAAGCCAGTTTCCATTATGAAGCTTTAGTACTGCTGTGGATAGTGTTATTTGCGAATATCGGCATCGCGCATTTTCATTGCAGTTATTAGTTGAAAACTGTGTTAGATATTAGTTGAATAATATCTGTGATCGACACTTTAACACATGAAAATTCAAAGCTAATTTTTAACTTGATGTCGAAATTTTCAAATTAGAAACTTACAAAATTTCACAGTTGAAAAGTTAAAAAGTTAAAATTTGCTATCAAATTGAAATTTGATCTGGAAAATCAAAATTTAAGTGAAATCAAATTTACTATCTATTCTGATACTGTATGGTTGTGGAAGAAGATTTTTAATTTTAGTTGATTTGGCTTAACAGGCTTGTCTTCTCTTTCCTGGCAGATCAGTTATGGAGCCAGAGATACCTTGCTAAGTGACAGGGAGACGTATTCAAACTTCTTCCGGACAGTCCCAGATAATGAGATGCAATATGTGGCCATAGTGAAGCTTCTGGAAAGGTTGAAGTGGAACTGGGTTGGGATGATTGCATCTGATGATGAATATGGAGAGCGGGAGCTGCAGGAACTCAGCAAACATCTGACTAATCATGAAATTTGTATTGAATTCAAGGTTCTGGTGTCTGTAAAGAATTATAATAAAATCCCGCCACAACTTCAAACCTCAACTAGTGATGTTATTATTATCTGGGGTTTAATTAGCAGAATGTTTCATCATTTTTTATGCATCATGGTCCAATATCACCGGAAGAAAACATTTATACTTCCCGAGTCCTGGTCACATGAGGAGGAACATTTTTTATTCAGTAATTGCAGTTTGGTGTTTACATGTCCCGACTCCATCATACCCGAATTACAGGAATATTTCCAGACTTTTACCTTCTCTTCCTACTCTGATGACCCGATTGTAGAAGATATTGTGATAACAGAATATCAATGCTTGTCACAAAATAAACTCAAGAACTTTCTTTTATCAATTACATTCTCACGTTCACTTAAAAATTGTAGTTCGGATATCCTTACTCAAAACCCAAATTATTCTGATGATAAAACACCGTACAGGGTATTTATTGCAGTCCGCATACTGGCTCAGGCGTTACACGATGTATTTTACTATTTACAAAATATGGAAATGGGACCTGAAACAAATGTACAGAAGGTGAAATATCAGGTGAGAGCACTGAAATGTTTAATCAGGAGACGGAGGTTGTATTTTTCAGCCTTTATTTGTTATCATTTTGATGATTATGGCTTACAGCTTATGAAAACCCCAAAATCTAAATCTCAGAAAATAGGAATATTACATGAAATCAATAAAACTAAAGATATTAATTTGAAAAATGTCGGACTTATGAAAAATCAAATCATACATATGTACTCAGTACTTGGTTTGGGCCCCATTTACATCAATTCTTGCTCAATACCGCAATGTGGCATGGATGGTATCAGCCTGAGGAGAGATGGTCGAATTTTTCGACTTGCAAATTTTGTGAGCTGATTTCAGCTTTCACCTAAACATGGTATCATCACCAAAATTGCTGGAGATGTAGAGAAGGGTTGTGGGAACATTTGGAAAACAAAAGATTTGCTCTAGCACATGTGGTTTTTGCATCAATTAAGTTCACATTTAAAGTCGAAATTCCGATTTTTAAAATTTTTACTTGATTTGTAACTTAATTTATGCAAAATTTTGTGTTAGAGACATACTTTTTTTGTTGTATACCCCCAACACTTCTCTACATCTCCAGCAAGTTTGGTGATGACACCATGTTCGGGGGCTTTGCAATTAACTCGAAATCGTCGGAATGGTTGAATTTTTTTGAAAAAATTTGACCATCTCTACTGCTGAGATGTTATGGAAGACCAGGATGCTTCAGCTCTCCTGCATTGTACCCTCTCATGTCTCTTATCTTTCTCTTAGCAATATCCTAGAGATTCTCTATGGGGTTCAGGTCTGACCAGTTTGCTGGCCAATCAAGCACACTAATCCCATCTTCATTGAACTAGGTTTTGGTACTTTTGGCAGTGTAGTCCAGTGCCAAATCCTGCTGGAAAATGAAGTCAGCATTAGTGATGAGCAGCATAGGCAATATTCCTGTGCCGCAATATTTTGATTAGTAAATTTGAATATTCGAGGTATGGTCATGCATTGCGAAAAAACATATTTTCGAAAATATTCGATATGAATGGTCACAGGCTATGTTTATTTTTGCAATGAGAATATTATTTTCGCGATTAATGGCCATAATGCGAATATTAGAAATCGCGAATATCCGCTGTCATATTCAAGATATACGCAAATTGCCACATTCCAATAATTGAGCATTTCTGTGTCTGCGGAAGGAAGCATGAAGTGCTAGAAAATATCCTGATAGATGGCTGCGCTGATTTGGGACTTAATGGAGCACAGTAGGCCAACACCAGCAGATAACATGGCTCCGCAAATCACCACAGACTGTGGAAACTCCACACTAGACTTCCAGCATCTTGGATTGTGTGCCCCTCCCCTTCCCACATTCTTCTCATAGAGCAGAGGAAGATCCTGAAGTTTATTTGGGGCTCTAAATGTCCTAGAATAGCTAGCCATATCCTCTACCGCTCCAAACTCTCTGGGGGCTTTGGAGCTCTAGACATCTCTTCGTACTACAGGTCGGCTCAGGTGGCCTCATTGGCTTCTCTACACATCATTAAGAACCCACCTTTTTGGACTTGCTTCACTCCTTCGTATATCTCCCCTATACCTCTCTACAACTTCATTCGACTACCTACTTCTCACTGGCCAGCCATTTCTGACCCTACCTTGTTGCACTCCCTCAAGATCTGGGATCTAGTCAAAGCTAGAGTTAAACCAATTTTTATTCCCCCCTCATGGGTGTCTTGGGTAAACCAATGTTTCCCCCTGTTTTTGATGTACCCTTAGCCTTTTTGCACAGTGGTTCACAGCTCTACTTCGCTATGCCTACAGCTTTAGGTTTGCGTTGTATCCAAAGCTTGTGCGACCAATGGAAATAACTGCCATCTGCTCTATTTCAATACATTCAGATCCAACACTTTCTCACATTTTCTCCGGAAATGCACAAGCTGACCCTTACTGACTTTGCATGACTTTGCTCCTCAGACCTGTGCTCATGTGGTTACTAGAGATGGGCCGAACTGTTCGCCGGAGAACAGTTCGGCCGCGAACACGGCATGTTCGCCGTTCGCCTCGCCGGCGGACAGTACGGGTGTTCGACCCGTACTGTTCGCCGGCCAGAAGAAGATGTAAATTCTTCCTCCGGCAGGATCACAACCTGTGTGATCCTGCCGGAGGAAGAATCTTTTCACTACAAGACCGGCATGAAGCCGGTCTTGTAGTGAAAAGACCGGCTCAGAACAGGAAGTGACGTCAGTGACGTCACATCCTGCGGCCGTAACCAGGAACTATGCGTTCCAGGTTGCGGTCCACGGACCGGATGTGACGTCACTGACGTCATATCCGGTTTTTCCGATTCAAATTCCCCGCCTAGAGGCGGGGAATTTGAATGTGTCCGCGAACAGGGCGGACGGCGGACTTCTTTGAAGTTCGACCCGCCCTGTTCGCGGACACCCCAGGGGAGGGTTCGCGACATCCCTAGTGGTTACCTGTCCACCCTCTATTGACAACTCTCATCCCCACCTTCTTTCACTAAACTTCCCTACATGCTAGGCTGGGAGCAGGACCTAGGCCAGACCCTAGATATGGCTGATTGGATAAAAATATACAGCAATGACTGGTAGTTCCTGCAGTGTAGTTTCTTTAGAAAACTCATTGCAAGTGCTTTTGGTTTGGTTGGTCCCTGTTCTTTTCCCGGCCCTTCTCTCCTCACTCTTTTCTTTCCCTCTCTTACTCTTTCTAGTTTTTATTGAGTATTTAACTATGGATGTTCACACTTCTCTCTTTATGCACCTGCAGATATTGTGTTAACTTACTGCCTTTCCCTCAGTGCGGTACCTTTTGTTCTGAATGTTAATTACCGTTTGTAAAACTCATTAAAATGTTTGTAAAAGAAATGTCTGGCTTTGCATGTAATCTGTCTAATTCATATATTAGTTTCACCTTTTAAGTTGAATTACTGATATACACTAACACTAGAAACAAAG
Source organism: Ptychadena robeensis (assembly GCA_036250615.1). Lineage (NCBI taxonomy): Eukaryota > Metazoa > Chordata > Amphibia > Anura > Ptychadenidae > Ptychadena > Ptychadena robeensis. The sequence goes on along the minus strand of CM070032.1, from coordinate 232,188,148 downwards.
TGTAAGTGGAGAGGTGACTTTGTGATCTATACTAACATACAATGGGAAAAATGATAAGTACTGTTGGGTAAGTAGTTGTTCTGCTTTCTATTAATCATGTATTAACATGGAAGAAATGTTTACTTTTGGATTTTTTAACCTCCTGGGTGGTAGGATTTTTAAAAAGTGTGCCACAGGCGAACGCAGCAGATTTAATTGTAATTTCAATGTGCCCTTGTTTGCCTCCTTTGTCACATCCCCAGCATTGATACCAGGATCATGTGCTGCATCATCCCCTGACCAAACTATTAAAAAATTTTTAGACGTTGGAAGGCTTATATAACACATGAGCTGAATACTCAAGAACTAATAAACATTAGGACACGTATAAGAGTCCACTATGATACCCCATCAAACCAATAAAAAA
>CM070032.1:232176876-232187563 GCA_036250615.1 Ptychadena robeensis | reverse complement strand
GTTAATTCCAATTCTAAACCAAATAAGTTTACATCGAAAAGACTGAATTTTTGATTTTTTTTTTTTCTGATACTGACCGTATGACTATCTGGTACTTTTGTTGTTTTCCCTGTTCTTATCTTTTCTTTTCCTTTTCCTTTTTCCTTTTCTTTTTTCTATGTTGTAAATGGCCTATCATATTATTTAGTAGGAATACGTTGCGAAGAAGGAACAAAGAAGCACTTGCTTGGAAACATAAGGGCCTATTATGTAAATGTAAAATGTTTGTTATGTATTGTCTTGAGTTTTGGTTAGTAGATATGTCTACACTTTAGTCATACAGCAAATGCATTACAAGTTTGGGAACTATGTCAATAGATAAAAACTGTATGTCTTGTTCTGTCTTGTTTTGGAGAAAAGTGTATGTACTTTTTCTCAAAAAAATTCAAATAAAATATATATATAAAAAAACCACACCAATTCCATTACATGAAGGTCAATGCCCCCCCACCTCTCCACTGTCATATATTATATCATAGCGGCAGACCCGGAGAGACTGGTGGGTCCGCCAATATGGAAGACCGATGTGTGCTTTCACTGAACAGATGAGTATGTCCGATGTTAGTTCAAGTTGAGTTTTGTTGGTAAAAGAGCTAAACGCCCAGGTGGTTAAGGATATTAGTGTTACAAAAAAAAACTTACAAATTAATAGAGATGCCATAATATTTTCCTCTTTGGTGCCAATATATCAGTTAATTATAAGGTCCATGGATTGCCATTTGCCAACAGTATGATTTGTGCTGGACAGGTCTGGACCTAGGGCTTAAAATGTCTAGACAATGACCTACTGATCATGCCCCTTTAGAGGGTTTAAGCTATGGAGAACTGTTACAGGAAAATATGGTTCCATAGTCCAAGAACATTTAACCTCCCTAGCGCACTGCTGAGGTCCAGATTTCTGTACCAAAAGTGCACCATAGACTTCAATGGTAAATTTTTCTTTATGTCGTAGGCCTGTAACTTCCCCAAATATGTCCGTACAAGGGTCTAATGGACATCCTGACTATAATAATGCTTGAAACAAACAATTATGTAAAATAATTTTTTTTTTTTAATAAAAATAATGAAAAAAAACACAAAAATTAGGACATAAAACTATGCTGATATGTACTAAATATCACCAAAATAAATAATCCCTGATGACCCAGATGTTCCCATTTGCACTTAACCCTCTCTAACCTGGTGTGATAAAATCACACCAGGGAAGAAAGGGTTACTGCAAATGGGCACATCTGGGGCATCAGGGACTTTATTCTGGCGATATTTAGTACATAGGGGGAGTTTGAAAGCAGTTTTCTACATAGAAAACTGCTTTCATTCTATTTACTGTACAAATCTCCCGCCGCCTCCCCGAGTGACGTCATCACGTCACTCGGAGCGAGGGCGGAGAAGGACACGAGCAGCTGAGCAGCCGAGCAGCCGAGGAGGCATGTCGCATCGGGGACACGGGGACAGCGTGAGTATGCTCTCTCCCAGAGCCCCGCATTGTACTGGACGGCAGCACCTCGTCCAGTGCGATAGTAGCAGTTGGAGCGCTGGACGAGGTGCTGCTGTCCATAACGCTAGGGCGGTTAAATATCATATAGCATATACTGATATTATTCAGTGAGATTCAGTATGACCAGTGTGTCCATTGTGTCCCTTGTTAGCATACCAACGGCAGGATAGGGCACACTTTAAAAGAAGTTAGACAACATTATGGGGGAAGACATTTGTGTGGGTGGGGGCTGGGAGACAGCCAGGATATATGCTAGGAAAAACCTGGGAGGGTCCTCTTTGTTCCCGGACCCCCAGTGAAGCAAGGTGGCTTCAACAGCAAGCTAAGTATATATCTGGTTATATGTGTGTAATGAATATAAGTATAATATATATATATATATATATATATGCTGTTTTTTGCAAAAGTCTCAATGTCAATGTACATGTATCAATGGTCATGTTGGGTGTTTTGCTGCCCCAGGGTGTAGATCCACCTAATCTCCATCTGCAGCAAAATCCTACCATTGTCCGGGAGATGAGCTAAAACAGAAAAAAAAAATACCCAATGCATTATAATTGTGACACAAAGCTATATTCCTGGCAACTGGTTCACTTAATTCCTTCCTTAAATTTGACCATTTCGACGATTTTGAGTTAATTGCAAAGCTCCTTAACATGGTATCATCACCAAACTTGCTGGAGATGTAGAGAAGGGTTGGGGAGTATACTGAAAAAAAGTATGTCTCTAACACAAATAGTTTTTTGCATAAATTAAGTTCAAAGTCAAGTCAAAATTTCGAAAATAGGAATTTCTACTTTAATTTTTTACTTAATTTATGCAAAAATTGCATGTGCTAGAGCAAAACTTTTTTTCCTCAAATGTTTCCACAACCCTTCTCTACATCTCCAGCAATTTTGGTGATGATATCATTTTCAGAGGCTTTGCAATCTGCTCACAAAAGTAGCAATTTGAAAAATTCGACCATCCCTCTTCTATAATTCCTAAGTATTCCTTTCTCGATGTTGTAAATATGATCTCTTATGCGAAAACAAAGCTTGTGCTTTGTTTTCCCTACATAGAAAGCTCCACACAGGCATTGCATTAAATATATCACCAATTAAGTGATACGATAAGTGATACGGAAAGGTAATTTGTGTCTCCTGCCATTAGGCAGACATATTATTATATCGTTTAAAGTATTATATAGGGAAGTTACAGGCCTACAACATAAAAAAAAAAAATCCATTGAAGTCTATGGTGCACTTTTCGTACTGAAATCTGGACCTCACAAGAGCGCTAGGGAGGGTAACATATTGTTCATTCCCCCTGAATTAAAGTCTGAAGTTCAACTGCATTGCAGCTGTTTAATTAAAAATCCATTGTGGAAATGTACAGAACCAAAATTAGAAAATAGTTGTCTCTGTCTCAAATATATCTTTTTCTATTACTAGCTGAGCTACTATGCTAAAAGGGTTTACTACAAAGATCCAAATAACAGAGACATCCATTTTGAAGAAAAAGGAGATCTTCCCATCAGACTAGAAGTGGAAAATTGGATAACAAACATTGAAGACAACAATCCAACCCATCGGAAATATGTGGGTCAGTTTGATGGGTCCCTCCCAGAAAGTCAGCAACTTACACTACATCCAGAGAGGATAATATGGAAGCATGGCCGAGTGAGATACAAGACTATATACTGTCCGAGTGCAGATAGTTACAATGACTGGAGCTCTGCAGGGTCATTGAAAGGATTCACTTTTGTTTCTACTTAAGATAAGTTAGTGGATCACAGGGAAATATTGCATTGAGTTTGCTTTATTTTCTACTAGCTGGAGGTCAATGACGGTCATTGGGCTTTATTTTTTGTCACATGAAGAGTCTGTTTATGGAACAGGAATTCATACCCTAATACCTAAGTTTATGACCCCTCTTGGTGTTTTACAACACCCTGTGTACATTTTGCTGCAGTATGGAAGTTGTGGCCTTGGTGTTCTTAGCACTATGAGGCACAAAACCTCCGATTCAAAGGTTATTGCCCCTTTTCTATCCTTTATATCCTAGGAGCCCCTGGCCCGCAGCTTGGGCACCTGGGATATAAAGGATAGAATGGGCAACAGATTAAAATAGAAACATTCATTAGATGTTTACAAACTAATCTGGAAGAGCTGGAACAAGATAACATATTAACATAAGAAGAAGAAACCATAAACAACATAGCTAAGCATGTTTATAAAATGTACTAGCCCTTAGTATGCCAGCTCCTTCTTTTCCTCATGTCATGTAGTCCCTCCACCTTGGTCTCTGTCTTTTGGCTCCGGGCCTGTCTGTAATACAGTCTAAAAAACAACAAGTTTTCATACAAGCATGCTTGGTGCACCACATACCACTCTATGGGGTTCCATACTACAACCCCAATCTCGGCTCCTGGTGACACTAAACCTAGCACTGATAGCACTGATCAGCAGACGTGTACAATATCTATATTTAACTTCCATATTTTATTTGTTTTGTTTTGTTATTCTGCAGCTTCTTTAATGTTTTTCTATAGTTTCCTGTCACAGGTAACGATTTCTTGTTTTAGGTCCCAAGAGGTCGATGTTCTGAAGAATGTCTTCCAGGATTTAGAAGAGCTCTAAGGGAAGGATATCATGTGTGTTGTTATGATTGTGTTTCATGTTCAGAAGGAGAAATCTCAAACACAACTGGTGAGATTTATGTATATATTTTTTGTACAATTTGTAGCCAACAAGGAACTTCAAATTCCAGAGGCATCTCCTCAAAGCAGAGAACTTCAACTAATGGCGGCTTTTGGAGTCGATTTTCACATTTGAAGTTTAATGTTTAGAATTAGGGCCAAATAGCTCAATTTCAAAGAATCTTGTTTCTCACACTTCAAGACTCCTTTATCTAATTTTGTTTGCAATCTCTATCTACACATTTATTTGTATCTTGATGAAGAGAAATTTTCCCTAGCCACTCTGCTATAAAGTCCAGATTGATGGAGGGCTGCATTTAATCTTTCTTGAGCGTAGTCTCAGCTCCACACAAGCTCTATGCTTCAATCAAAGTGAAAGCAGAAGCACCAAAGGTGGCCATACACCAGATGATAGCCACTCGATAGATGGCCGTTTAGAGCGCTGACGTAACGCTGTGTGTGCACGTGGCCATCTATCTAGCGACCATCTGATGTGGCCACCCCTGTTTTCAAGCTTGATTGATTGACAGGGTTATCAGACATGACCGTAAATCACAGTCAATGTCCACTGCTTAGGATGGTGAACGTGGGTTCCCATACAAAGCATCGGCTGAGCTCGATGACATAGCAGTGCTGCACCCAAGCTCCTTCAATATCGGGCAGCAGCGAGATGATGTCATCACGCTGAGCTTGACGGCTGAACTATCTCACGGGGCCTTAAGGCCCTACTCCATCAATTGCTAAATTTTCTTGGGTGAGCAGCTTTTAAAAGAGCTAAATAGCTTCTACAGCAGCAGCAAAAGAAGAGAATTCTGGAGGTCACTTTACTCGTAAAAACCTTCTGGTCGAAATGAATAAAAATTGATTCTACTTAAATTTCGAGTTTCCCAATCGAATTTCGATTCGACTGCGAAATTTCAACTTTTTTAAGCTAGCCATACACGTGTCGGATTCCATGGCTGATTGATCACTGATCCGATCGATTCCGGCGATCTCAGTGGGAATCGGAGCTCCGATCAATCGGCCAATTAAGAGTATCCGATCGCTGCATACCACCTTGTCCCACAGATTCCTGGACGATTCCGCGTCCGATCGCTTACTTCCGGAATGGCAACTCCCCCTGATGTGTGCAGAATCGGATCAGAAAGACCAACATGTTGGTTCTCTGTCGGATCCGATTCTGAGCCCCCGATCAATCAGACGCGAACGATTGGACAAGGTGGGCTGCACGCGATTCCGGCACGATCGTTTCGCGTGCACGTGCCCGGAATCGATCGTCCCGGAATCCGGTCGGAATCCTCCCCGTGTATGGGGGCCTTTAGAGTCTAAATTTCCCTAGTCAGGATCCAGACAAGGGAGTGACCAGACAGGCAGCACACACTGACAACCAGACAGGTATATGGTGAATAAACAGGTTTTGTGAACATACAATAAACAGAAAAAAAGAACAGGTGCAGAAAATAGGTAACATATTTAGATGTCCAGGGTTCAGATTCAGAAGGGACCAGAGTTTAAGTACAGATACAGATTCCGGTTGAAGTGAAAATTCTCAGCAAGCATGTGTGGGTGAGGCACACCTATATAGCCCTCAGGCTAATGAGGCAGGTGTCCTCAACCCAGCCCACACTTGCAGGGAGCCACCTGCTGATGACTAGGGAAACTAGCCATGGGAAGGGCTAGCACAGCACCACCAATGTCCTTACATTTTGTTTGTTTTGAATAACGTGTTAAACTTCTAAAAAGAGTTATATGATTGCAAAATCAAGCTTCAACATACAGATAAAAAGAAGAGGACTAAATACTTGAACTGCTAGAAACCTGGGCGAGGGATGGGCATAAGAATAGGAAGGGGGAAAAGAACATTGGAATGTGGGACTTCCACATGAAGGATATGCTGTAGGTTTTCCAGTAATTTTATATTTTCTAAACATTCAAAATACAGTATATGTTCCAAATATCTTCTGTGCTCTCTACGAGAGGTGTGCTGTTGCTGCTTTCTAATTAATGTTAGTTATTCCGAACAATAATATCATGTAGCTCCAAGCATTTAGTGATGAGTGGCATAGACAATATTTGAATTCACAATATTTTGTGAATAATTCAATTATTATTTGATTTGTAAAAATATATTCTCATTGCGATTCTCTTAAAAAGGAATGGTCATGTGGTATTTAGTTTTGGTATTTACACATGGATGTCCACACTCCTTCTAGCCGTCGAGCAGTACGGGTGTTCAACCCGCCAAGTTCACCAGCAAGAAGGAGCTCACAATTCTTCCTCAGGGGGAATCAGGAGCAGCGAGATCCCACCGGAGGAAGAATCTTTTTACTAGAAGACCCGGACAGAAGCTGGTCTTTAAGTGAAAAGCCGGCTCTGAAAACCGGGATTGACATCAGTGACGTCACGTTCGACAATCAGAACCAGGAACTATGCGTTTCAGTTACTGGATGTGACGTCACTAACTTCACTTCCGGTTTCCCTGATTCAAATTCAGATTTGAATTTGAATCTGCCCACGAGCAAGTGGACGTCAGACTTCTTTAAAACTCCGATCCGCCCATTCGCGGCCATCACTACTGGTATTATTTTTATACATTACACAATTTTATACATTATCACAATGCATGGCAGTGCATAATATCTTCAAAATTGCAAATATCCGCCTCCATATTCGCAAATTCTCAAATAGCTGTTATTAGTCAAAATATTTGCAATTCAATATGACTTCTTTCTAAATTTCCTACAACAAACTTGGGAAAATCTGTTGGAAAAAAAAAAAAAAAAAAAAACATAGAGTGTAAAAGTAACAATAATTTATTCTTGTAATTTTCTAATTTAATATTGCATTTCATATTTATACACAATATCTTTTTTAACTGTTTATCACACAGACAGTGAAAACTGCCAGATGTGTCCAGAAGATGAATGGCCGAATAATAGCAAAAATGTTTGTGTTCCCAAAATGATTGAATATTTGTCCTATGAGAAGGATGATATGGTTGTCATTTTTTCTGTGACCTCAGTCCTGCTTTCTGCTTTATCGGCCCTTATATTGGCAATCTTTTTTGGGTTTCAGAACACCCCCGTAGTAAAAGCCAATAACCGGAACCTCAGCTTCATTCTGCTCTTCTCTCTCATGCTGAGCTTCCTTTCTGTGTTCCTCTTCCTTGGCCGTCCTGTGGATATCACTTGTATGCTGCAACAAACATCCTTTGGAATTGTCTTCACCATCTCAGTGTCTTCCATCCTAGCCAAAACCATCATGGTCTTCATTGCCTTCAGAGCCACCAGACCTGGAAGCTCCTGTAGGAAATGGGTGGGAGTCAAACTTCCCAATACAGTCATGATAATCTGCTCATCCATTCAGGTTATACTTTCTGTTCTCTGGTTGTCCATCTCTCCACCATTTCAGGAGAATGACATGAACTCTTCTCCTGCGAAGATCATCATCCAGTGTAATGAAGGGTCAACTTTGGCTTTTTTTACTTCATTGGGTTACATGGGGTTCCTGGCAGCTGTGAGTTTTGTTCTGGCTTTCATGGTGAGGACATTACCAGACAGTTTTAATGAGGCCAAGTACATCACCTTCAGCATGCTGGTGTTCTGCAGTGTCTGGATTGCCATGATCCCGGCCTATCTGAGCACCAGAGGGAAATACATGGTGGCTGTGGAGATATTTGCCATACTGACTTCCAGTGCTGGTGTATTACTCTGTATATTTTCTCCTAAACTCTACATTCTGCTTTTCAAACCTGAGCTGAACACTAGAAAGAAAATGCTGGAGAAAAGAATGATATAAAAAATAATTAAATGACCCAGAGGAATGGAAATCCAGGGGTATTCTCAAGTTATGTACTATGATCACATGAGTGAGAATCTTCTGCTCCGTATCCTCTATTTGTTATCCTATGTTTCTGAATAATCCGTGTGTATATCCAGTAGCAGAAAATTCTGTATTGAGTTACTTTGTAGTTTACTGTCCTGGATACTAAGTGATAAGGCTTGTTGCTCTGTGATAAAGGGGAGATATTGCTTATTACTATTTTGATCTTATGTCCGTAGCAATATCTTTCCTTATTGGTGTATCAAGGCCGGATATCGCTTTTAAAAATTCGACCATTTCGACAGTTTTGAGTTAATTGCAAAGCCCCTGAACATGGTATCATCACCAAACTTGTTGGAAAAAATGTAGAAAAGGGTTGGGGGTATACTCCAAAAAAGAAAGTATGTCTCTAACACAAATAGTTTTTTTACAAATTAAGTTCAAAGTCAAATCCAAATTTTGAGAATCTGAATTTTGACTTTAACTTTGAACTTAATTTATGCAAAAATGACATGTGCTAGAGAAAAGTGTTCCTCCAACCCTTCTCTACATCTCCAGCAATTTTGCTGATGATACCATTTTCAGGGGCTTTGCAATCTGCTCACAAAGTTAGCAAGTCGAAAAATTCCACCATCTCTAATCGCTACGTATCACAAGACAGTGGTCAATATCCAGCCTTTTCCTTCCTAGGTGGTGATATATTATGCTCAGTTATCTCTCAGCTATATGTAATAGGTATGACCAGGAATCACTCGAACCTATGCAGATATAACCTAAAAGACACCTTTACTTTGTTAAAATAACTATTAGTGTAACGGCAGCTGCTGTACACCGCCGTCGCCTCCTAACTTACCGTTGCGGATCTAGGCGCCCTGTTCAGCAGTGATTCTGATATTCCTACACACTTCCTTAAACACCAGCGCATGTCATTTCCTGGGATTTAAGGTATTCGTCATGTGACCTGGTTGACCAAAAGTGGACCTCCTGCAGCTATATAAGGAACCCTGCCCTTTCAGCTTTGCCTGAGTGTTAAGGTCTCTGTGTTATGCTAAGCACTGCCTGCCATTGCTGTTCCTGTGAGATAGAGACTGCCTGTGTTCTGAGACTGATTCCTGTTAACCCTTACCTGCCTGCTGCACTCTCCTGCTACCTGCGCTGCCCCATCCTGTCACACTGTCTGGCTGATGACACCTTTGTCCCTGAAGTCTTCCCTGCTGTCCCCTGGACCAGCTGCCTTGTGTTCCTACATTCCCCTTAAGAGTTAGCGACCTGGTGAACTATCAGGGGTATTGTGAAGAACGAGTGGGTTCACTTAGACAATGCCCTTAGAGGAGGTAGGACACGTGGCACAGTGGGTCCACACCTGCTGCTCTGTGACAATTAGCACACACAATATAGGTACACTCTATCATAGTCATGTAAGTACACACACAATGTAACTGGCCTATAGATAAACAATACAGACAAAATGATACTTAGCCAAGATAGTATGATGCTGGCACATTCTCTCACATCTTATCAGCCAGCTTACAAGTTTCTGACCTCTCCCTGCCCAACCTTCCTCACCCCATTGTGTGGTGATGTCCGCCCAGGAAGGAGCAGGGTCTTTGCTATGGGAAGTGATGCAATACCCATGTGCTGGCTTTAACGTCCGGAAGTGGCTTTATCTTGACTCCCCCTACTTTCTGCGATGTCCATGTGGTCAATATCATATATATGTATACACAGGGCTGAAACTCCTGCCCTGTAGTACTCTGCATTCTGTAACCTGGATGTTTAGTGTACAGGTGACGTTGATATTTGGTGCATCACTGCATGAGGATGTTAGAGTAGACATATGTAAAAGTAATATCTGACAAGAAAAAAGCACTGTGTGACAGCTGGAATATGACTATGAAAGGTTAACATTTGGACTGCAGGTAGTTTCAGAGGTTAGTTACTTACCCAGAAAATGTCAGGGTTGCACTTCTGGGGTATGAGATCTGGGGGTTCAAACGTGATGTACTGTGAGAGTTACATTTGACACAAAGCCAGCTGGTGACCTGTGGATGGAGACAGCTAATCAGAGGATCAATCAGGAACAGGGAGGTCTATCTGCAGCAGAATCTACCATGCAGGAGGCTTACGCAGAGGACAGTGAGGGAGACAGTGAGGAGACCTCCCTACATATGGGGTGAGTACAAAACACCATCTCCTGGTACTCATCTGAAGAGCTCACCAAAAATGTTGTATGCACCCATGTATACATAGATATTTTATTGCCAAGGTTTCCAAGGCTAAGCATCTGCATTTACGCCTTACTTAACCAAGTTCAATGCAAAGTGCTGCATGCAGTGATGTAAAGAACATCGCCACTGCAAATGCATTGCAGTGACAAATCCCTCTTCCCTGTCTGACAATGAAATGGACACAAGTGGATTTGGTAAATGCCAGGTAGGGGGTTATCTTTCAGGGCTTGTGTTTAGCGCTTTGATTCCTGTGAAAGGAACTCTGAATACTTGGGCATTTTGTAAAATTCCATGTTCTCAATTTTATGGGAGCACTTTGGGGATGGACCCTTTCTGTTCCAAGAGGGTTATGTTCAAATGGTTGTTCCGGGTCCCGGAGTGACGTGTGACGTCACGGAGGCGGGACCCGGTCGCCGGTCT
>CM070032.1:232103840-232138460 GCA_036250615.1 Ptychadena robeensis | reverse complement strand
GTTGGTAGGTCTCATGAAAGTTGTATGAAGGAATCTGAAGGTGTATGGGGGGCTTTAGTGATCTGTCCGTCGGGACCCCTAAGTTAAGCACAGTGCTTGATGGGGATCCCAATGGATCACATACACTTTAGCTTCAGACATCCACCGATGCAAGGGCTAACAGACTTGACTACGTTCAGCCCTGCATCGGCGGAATGTCTCAGCGCTGTGAGAACACAGCATCCACCGAGCAGGTAAGTGAATGTGCTCTGTCGGGACCCCCTTCGCTAAGTGCATTGCTTGGCGGGGGTCCCGATGGAGAAAGTCATTGAATAAGTAAGCTTTCGGTCTCAGATCCCTTCTTCAGGCTAACACAATTCCCTTTTTTAAGACTCACATTAACTCACAAAGCTACCTCACGATACATATTTTCGGGCTCGCAAAGAACTGGCTTGTGTGCTTGATCCTTTGTTTTGTTAACAAACTCTGGGTATGGACAGACCACCAAGGAGGTTAATGACCTCAGTTGAACACTAACTTTCTGTATTCATCGATGGCGAATACAGAAATCCTATTAATGAAACCCTTTTTTTTCCCCAAATTATAATTGTGTCCCCTAAATAAAATCCAATTATGCAACTTTTTTATCCTGCCATTAATTGTTCAGACAGGCCCGGAGCCAAAAGACAGAGACCTAGGTAGAGGGACTATATGACTGGGTTAAGAAGGAGCTGGCATGCTGATGGTTAGCAAATCTTATAAACATGCTTAAGCTGGCCATACACCTTTAGATCTCTGTCAGATATCCTTTAAGCCCCCCATAGACAGGCAGACTCCTCCATACAACTTTCATGAGACCTACCAACAACTATGTAGTATAGTGACCTCCCTGATAGAATACATAGTGATTGGAAGGTGTAGGAAGGTCCTCCTATTACATGGTTTTGGTAAAAGAAAAGTTGGTTGTACAGAAGTTGCATGGAGGAGTCTGCCTGTCTATGGGGGGCTGTAGATCTACCAACAACTATGTAGTGCCAGATCCTTTGCGATTGAACACAGGTAGATTTGATTGCTAGAAACTCCCTCATATTACATTACATTGGTAAAACAAACAGAGAACTATAGGAAATCTGACAGAGAAATCTAAAGGTGTATGGTGGCCCTAAAGCTATGTTGTTATGTTATGGTTTATTGTTATGTTATCATGTTATCTTGTTCCAGCTCTACCGGATAGGTTGGGTCAGTTGCTAGGCAGGGACCTCCTGAAGTTCGAGCCGTCCAATGTACCCTGCAGCAGCGTGATGACGTCATCATGCTGCTGTCAGATATCGCTCGAAAACAGCGATTGGCGCGTATTATATGGGCCAGATAGATGGCCGTGAGCACACACGGCACTCGAAGCATTCACCGATCTGGCCCATATCTGCAGGTCTGTACCCTGCTTTAGTGTGAGAGAAGAATTCAACATACTTCAGTCAAGGAATGCATCGGTGAAATTTCCCTCCCTCCCTGAATTTTCTTTGGTTTATAAAACTGTTTTCAGGTTTAAAAACTTGTCACAGCAGCCGCAGGGTTGTAAGGTCCTTGAAGGTGGTCCAGTCATGGAATAGGTCATTGGAAGGGACCATCAAAGGTCCGGAGTCCCACCCTTTGTTAAGGATGTCGAAGTGCCAGGGAACTAGTTTTGTAAGGTGGTAACTGAATTTTATTGTAATTGTCTCCACATCGGTGTAGTGCGACTGGAGGCCGATGTATTGGGTGATTGCAGATACAGGGGCTGGGTGTCAGGTGTGTTGATTGTGTTTGTTTGTTATTATTGTATGTTGTAGTGCGGGCCTGGTGGGCTGGAGGCGATGGTAGTGGGTGATGGAAGATGACAGGGTGATGGGTGTCGGTTTGAGTGTGGCATGGAGGTACGATGGATTGGGGTGATGCAGATCAGGGTGCTGGGTGTGGCGGTAGTGCGGCTGGAGGCGGGTATTGGGTGATGCAGAACAGGGTGGGACGTCGGTGTAGTGTGGGGGAGGCCGAGGTATTGGGTGATGCAAGATACAGGGTGCTGGGGGGTCGGTGTAGTGCGACTGGGCCGAATGTATTGGGTGATGCAAGATACGAGGGGTGGGTGGCGGTGTGTGTTAGTGGAAGAGGACGAGTATGGGTGATGAAGATAACAGAGTGCTGGGTGTCAGGTAGGATTAGGCGAACTGGAGGGAGGGCCGATGTATGGGTGATGCAGTAAGAGGGGGTGCGGGTGTTTGTTGTAGTGCGGCTGGAGGCCGATAGATGTGTAGGGTGATGAGATGCAGATTGGCAGATACAAGGGTGTTGGGGTAGGTGTTTTGTTGGAGTGGTGTTTGTGTAGGTGTAGTGCGACTGGAGGCCGATGTATTGGGTGAGATTGCAGATAAGGGTGATGGGGTCGGGTTGTGTAGTGAGGCTGGAGGACGGATGATTGGGGATGCAAGAAAGGGTGATGGTGTGGATTGGTGTTTGTAGGCGGGGGAAGAGACTGGAGTGGGTGAGGGGTGATGCAGATAAGGGAGGGTGCAGGTGTCGTAGTATGTAGTGGCGGAGGCCGATGTATGGGTGATGCAGATACAGGGTGAGGGTGTCGGTGTAGCGCTGGAGGCGATGTATTGGGTGATGCAGAATACAGGGTGTGGGGTCGGTGTGTGTGTGGGCTGGAGGCACGATGTTTGGGTGATGAGAATACAGGGTGCTGGGTGTGGGTGTGGGTGAGGCGGCTGGAGGCCGATTGTTTGAAGGGTGATGGGAAAGATACAAGGGGATGCGGTGTCGTGTAGTGAGGCTGGAGGCCGTGTATTGGGTTGATTGCAGATACAGGGTGCTGGGGGTTCTTTGTCGGTTTTTGTGCGGAGTGTGGCGGAGGACGCCGAGTATTGGGTGCATGCATGATACAGAGGGGCTGGGTTGTAGGTGGTGTTCGGAGTGTGGATGGAGGAAGATAGTGTATTGGGGGTGATGATTGCAGATAAAAGGGTGCTGGGTTTGTAGGTTGTTGTAGTGGGTGGAGGCCGATGTATTGGGTGATGCAGATACAGGGTTGCTGGTGTGTCGGTTGTTTTTGTATTGTAGTGAGAACTGGAGCGCCCCGATGTATTGGGTGATGCAAGATATCAGGGTGCTGGGTGTCTTGTCGGTGTTGTTCTTTTGTTTGTAGTGAGAACTGGAGGCCGATGTATTGGGTGATATGGCTGTGATGCAAATAAAGGGTGCTGGGTTGTCGGTTGTTGTTTTGTATGTAGTTTGTGGGTAGTGAGGATGGAGGAAGAGCGGATTGGGTGATGCAGGATAAAGGGTGATGCGTCGGGTAGGTAGTTGTTAGTGAGACTGGATGGAAGATGTATTGGGTGAATGCAGATAAAGGGTGATGGGTGACGGGTGTAGTGAGACTGGAGGAAGATGTATTGGGGGTGGTGATGCAGGATACAGGGTGATGGGTCGGTTTGGTGTTTTGATTTGTTTTTTTTGTAGTTGTAGTGTGGTGGGAGGCCGATTTTGTATTGGGTGATGCAGAGTACAGGGTGCTGGGTTGTCGGTTTTTTTGTGTATTTTTTGTTGTAGTGCGGCTGGAGGACGATGGTATTGGGTGATGCAGAAGATACAGGGTGCTGGGTGTCGGTGTGTCGTTTGTTTGTTTTTTGTTGTGTGGCGGAGGCCGAGGTTATGGGTGTGCGCAGATTACAGGGGGCTGGATGTTGGTGTAGTGCGGCTGGAGGGCCGTGGATGTATTGGGGTGGGGGGGGGTTGATGCAGATACAGGGTGCTGGGTGTCGGTGTAGTGTGGCTGGAGGCCGATCTATTGGGTGATGATGATTGATGAAGATGTTTTACAGGGTGGTGAGGGGTGTCGGTGGTTGTTGTTGTGTCTGTGTGTTGTTTGTATTTTGTTGGTCGTGCGGTGGAGTCACGATGATGGTATGGGTGATGCAGAACAGGGTGATGGGTGTCGGTGTTTTGTATGTTGTTAGGGCGGCTGGAGGACGATTGTATTGGGTGATGCAGATACAGGGTGTGGGGTTGGTTTGTAGGTTGTGGCTGTGAGGCCGATGTAGGAGATACAGGGTGCTGGGTGTCGGTGTAGTGCAGCTGGAGGCCGATGTATTGGGTGATGCACATACAGGGTGCTGGGTGTCGGTGTAGTGCAGCTGGAGGCCGATGTATTGGGTGATGGTACCCTAGTCATGCTCTTCTTACATACAATCCCCCCATAAAAGCATCCAGGGGTTCCAGAGGACACATTGAGTAATGCCTGGCATACACATGCCGATAAGCAGCCGATTTTTCACCTGACCGACGGACGTGGGCGCTTGCGCCGTCGGTCAGCGGAAAAATCGGCTGCTTATCGGCATGTGTATGCCAGGCATTACTCAATGTGTATCTTTTCTATTCTGCTTGGAGACTGGCTACTGCCCTCCCCCAGGCAGAGATTATAGATTCCCTGTTTTTGGTTTCCTCCCTAAACAGTGTTAAGCTTCAGCCAGCCAGTGTGTCTGCCGTTTACCTAGGAGCGCTGCGCTCCTGCCTTCTACTGGGTTTTTTACTCCATACGTGGCAAATGAAAGGGATCACCATTGGATCAGGGCAGTCCTTTCCTCGTCTTGCCCAAGCAGATGGTTGCGGACCTCCAAAAAGTGTCTAAAGTTAGGGTGAGACGCCATATTCCTCCCCTCTCCACCTTCCTTGGAACCGTTAGGCTTTTCTGGCCACTGGACTGCTGCTGCTCTCCCCTGAGACCATGGGTAAAAGAGCAATCAGCCGAATCCCCTGTGCAGCTGGTAGGTATGTTTGCCAATTAGCTGTTTTAACACCATCACTGCTTTGGGTGATGGTGACAGCATGTGTTTACTACTCCTTTAGTAAAGACCTGTAAAAATTCCCCTACCAGCTGCGTGGACATTCTGTTTATTCCTTGTGTGCAAGCCGTGTGACAGTGATTGAGCATGCGAAAAGAACCTGGTCATGCACAACACTGCAAAACACGACACTACACACCTAATGACAGCTAGGATTTCACCTTAATTTATTTGGAAATCTGTGCCATCACTGATGTGATTTGGATGCGAGGACCCTAAAATTGTAAAACAATACAGGCAAATTGTGAGAGCACCTCCCTCTTCTCGGCGTCATCACTAGTTGTTACCCTCCCCATCCTGCCGTGTCACCCAGACCAGGAAGGAGCGTGGCCAACGCTCAAGATCACCTTCCTTCTAGGGCAATAGTTGGGAAAAACGATACTTACACAGATCAGGATTGCAAGGTCTATGGACGATCTCGTCATAGAAGAAGACGGGAAATTGGAATCAGGGAAATCCCTCCCAGAGGGGGGATTCATGGATCTCAGCACTATAAAAAGGCTGAGCACTCAGTCTTCAATGCTGCTTGATTGTGGTTCATGTTCTGCTTTTGAAAACCTTACTTGGATCACTGGTATCGACCCCTGCCTGGCTTGACTACTCTCCTTCTCCAACGTTGACCTGCATGTTTTGAAGACCATCTCTTGGATTGAAGCCTGCCCTGACTCTTTGCTTGTTCCGTTTATGTCTGTTAGCCGCCAGCCCTGAACTTTGCTTGGACTTGACCACTTCTGTTTCCTAAAGCCTTGTTCCAGTCAGCACCAGGAGGATTTTTTCCTTGTTAACCCTTACCTGCACCTGCTGTTCCTGTATCCGGTGAAGTCTCACATTTGCCTCTCCACTTTTCTCCTGATCGGGGGACATCATACATAGACTTGTGGTATCCACTGGTGGGTGAATCCAGGGAGGAAGGAACTGTGTTAACAGGGCGTGGCCAAAAATCAAAGGTTCCCTCAAGAGGACCCTGCCTATCTCCGCTAGGGGGGCTCTGGGGGAAGACCCTGTGCTACACCCCTGCTCCTGGAGACACCTGCGCCAATACCAGTAGTACCTACAATCCTAACACTAGTGATGAGCCGCATAGGCAATATTTGAATTAGCAACATTTCTCAAATTATTCTCTATAACTAAGTTTGCAAATTCAATATCTCCTTTCATTATGGTTGGGAGCATCAGCAGTTGTAAAGAGAGTTATTTGCAATTTGTGTTGTCAATGGGAACTTACATAAGACAACATACAGGAGTAATTCTTTGCGAATATTGTCATTTGTACATGCAAATATTGCGTAATTGTAAAGGGACACCAGGGATGGGCCATGAATGGGTAAGATGTGTCGCCCATTTTTGGTCTGTGTCCCCTTTTAGGTAACCCCTAGGGTGCTGGATGGATTTGAATAGCAGTCTGTGGACTGACACTTTGTTAGATTGCTGACAGGGCCTGGACTGTGAATAGGCAGGATGGTTGGGAGGGCCTCCTATTCACTCCACCCAGCACCTGTGTGGGTGGGTGTTGGCTGCACAGCAGTGTTATAACCAGGTCACCTGACCTTCTCAGGGGTAAGAGTAATGGACACTGGCTGGAGGACAGACAAAGCTGGACTGCTTTGCTCTTAGAGAGGATGAACAGTGGTTTTGGCAAACCCTCTCACCACGTGAGAATTATCCTTATGTGGTGAGAGGGTTAACACAGTAGTGTTAAAACAATAGTTATGTTGAGCTGTAATCTCAACTCAAGCTACAATATCAGCTTCAGCCACCGGATGTCACTAGAGAGCACTTGCCGTCAGAGCACAACACAAGCAGGCTACTCACACAGCAGGAAGGAGGGGTACGAAAGCTCCGTGAATCTGTCCTCTGTCTGTGTAGTCCGCAGATGGGATTAGGAAAGATAATTAAAGGTACGCAGAGCAAGTTTTTAGACCCATTTGCATACCAGCGTGCAATTGAGTCAGGATTAAAGGTTCACTTTAATTTTCATTTATGTGTAGATTAAAAAAATCAACAGTCATTTGATATTTATGTGATTGCAAGAAAAAAACACTTTATTTGTGTAAGGTATTGGTTGAAGATTGTCTTTATTAAATCGGCCTTACATTGGATATAAAACAAAATTCTTTGGCAGGCCACCTATATTCACTGCTTAAAAAAATAAAGGGTGTACTTAAACAACACAATGTAACTCAAGCCAATTACTCTTCTGTGAAATCAAACTGTCCCCTAAGGCTATGTTGAACCGTGAACACACCCATAGAGATGCATGGGTATGGGTTTTTGCCACATCAGTCAAGAGGAAAGAAAGAAAAAAACAACTCTGATGTGTCAATAACGCACCCTTGGCGCATATCCAAATTCTTCCTAACACAACCCCTGCATCAAGGCAGATATGTCTACACAATGTATCCCTTACCACCATCTGAACATAGCCTTAGGAAGCAACACTGAGGTAAAATTTACAGCTTTCAGCTCCAGAAACGACAGTGTGCACCCGCAGCTGCGGGAGAAATGACTCTCTGCAATCGTCTGCAAAATTGTCCAGGCTTTTACAGGTCCTCTAATTATGGACCCCATAGAGGTCCTATTGGACGGCAGCCCGAAAACTGACCGGGTGACGCCTAATGTGGCGTCCACCGGTCGGTTACATTAACCTCCCTAGCGCATGGCCTGTACCGCGCCGTTTTTAACAGCGTGGTATGGGCAATCAAAGCAGTGTTCAAAGTACACTGCCTGCAATTCCCGCCCTCCCCCCGCCCCTGTCCACACAGCCGGCATCATTAGTGATGCCGGCTGTTTGGGCTGGAAAGTCGATGCCCCTTCATTAACATAGAGGTCTATGGCGCCGCCTACCCCCGCCCCATTCCACGTCACCGTGGCACTGCACAAGCCCGGAAATGCTGCTGCTGGAAAGAGCATCGCCATAGCTTACCGGGTGTATGCGGCTTTCATGGGAGCCCAGCTCATTCAGAGTTTGTTCTTCACGCAATCTCTGGACAATCTGGGCTCATACCGAACGCTAGGTCTGTTTACCTGGTGGTTAAAAACAGAGCATGGAGGTGCTACCAGGAGACTTGGAGGAGGCCTTAGGAGGGCAACAACCCAGCAGAGGAACAGGAGGAGCACTGCCAAAGCCATGCAAAATGACCTACAGATCTGAATGTGTCTGCTCAAATGGTCAGAAACAGATTTCACGAGGGTAGTATGACGAACCAATGTCCACAGGTGGTGTCCACACTGAGCACATGTGACAGAGGTGATAAAGTCTGGAGGCTCCATGGTGATCGTTCTCCTGCCTGCAACATCCTCCAGCATGACTAGTTTGGCAGTAATGGTGTGGGTGGCA
The DNA here is from genome assembly GCA_036250615.1 of Ptychadena robeensis. NCBI lineage: Eukaryota > Metazoa > Chordata > Amphibia > Anura > Ptychadenidae > Ptychadena > Ptychadena robeensis. Next base: position 232,130,267 of record CM070032.1, on the reverse strand, counting down.
TTTCTTTGGGGGGCCGGCACTCCATGTGCTCGCCAGAGGTAGCCTGACTGCCATAAAGTACCGAAATGAGATCCTCAGACCCCTTGTGAGGCCATATGCTGGTTCAGTTGGCCCTGGGTAGAGATGGTCGAATTTTTCGACTTGCTAACTTTGTGAGCTGATTTCAAAGCCCCTGAACATGGTATCATCACTAAACTTGGTGGAGATGTAGAGAAGGGTTGTGGGAACATTTGAAAAAAAGAAGTGTTGCTTTAGCACATGTACTTTTTGCATAAATTAAGTTCAAAGTTAAAGTCGAAATTCCGATTTTCGAAATTTTTACTTGACTTTGAACTTAATTTGTGCAAAAACTATTTGTGTTAGAGACATACTTTCTTTTTTGGAGTATACCCCCAACCCTTCTCTACATCTCCAGCAAGTTTGGTGATGATACCATGTTCAGGGGCTTTGCAATTAACTCGAAATCAGCGAAATGTCGAATTTTTAAAAAAAAATTCGACCATCTCTAGCCCTGGGTTCTTTCTAATGCAACACAATGCTAGACCTCATGTAGCTGGAGTGTGTCAGCAGTTCCTGCAAGACAAAGACATTGATGCTATGGACTGTCCCGCCCATTCCCCAGACCTGTTGCATGTTGCACCACAGACTGTCCAGAAGTTGGGGGATGCTTTAGTCCAGGTGTGGGAGGAGATCCTTAGGAGCATGCCCAGGCATTGTAGGGAGGTCATACAGGCACATGGAGGCCACACACACTACTGAGCCTCATTGTAACTTGTCTTAAGGACATTACATTACAAAGTTGGATCATCCTGAAGTGTTTTTTTTTCCACTTTAATTTTAAATGTGTAACTCCAAATCCAGACCTCCATGGGATGATTTCCATTGATATTTTTTGTTGTCAGCACATTCAGCTTGGTAAAGAACAGAGTGTTTTACAAGAAGATTTCTTTCATTTAGATCTAGTATCAGTCTTATTTTTGTGTTCCCTTTATTTTTTAAGCTGTGTATATTGCTTAGTCTTAAATAGGGGTATTACATTGTTATGTCAGACAAAAAAATCATTATTAAAAGAAACATTTCATGTTTCCTGAATTCCCTACAGGTTGTATGTTTCTGAATTTTTATACACAATGACATTTTTCTTTGCAATTGATGAGATTAACAAGGATCCCAATCTACTTCCCAACATCACTCTGGGATATCATGTGTTTGATACGTGTGGGTATAATATCAAAGCAATCGATGCCATAATCAAGATTCTTTCTGGTAATAAAAATTATCCAAACTACTCATGTCGGGAGAGCCCAGAAGTTGCTGGATTTGTGGGTGATTCCATCTTCCAAACAACATTTGCCATGGCTGAGTTCTTAAATATTTACCAATATCCACAGGTAGATTGTCTCTACTAAAAAAATGAACGTCATTGATCTAGGAAAGTAGGAATGTGAAATGTCAGCTTGGAGGAGGATAGCTATACCCAAGTGAAATGAAACCCCCTCCCCCCAAGCTGTTGAAACATACCTGACAGTTGGTGGGTGTATTTTTTTCTGGCTAAGGGGATTTTAAGCAAGGTCGGTTAATGATGATACTGCCAGAAGTGCTAAAATTCATCTCTTCACTCCATAATTAATATAAATGATTTGGGCAGAATTTGATTGTCCAAAACTTTTGCACCCCTGGACAGAATTCACTTTGACCACTTAATATTCTTTGAGATAATGCCAGGCCAGGAAATTTAAAAATCCCCCATAAATGTGTACAGGTTTTTCCTTTTTGAATTTGGAATTTGGACTGCAAACCTTCCTTTAAAAATACCCCCATACACATTTATATGTAAAGCAATTATACAGAAATACAGAAATATATTGCCCCCAATCCCGCAGAGTAATCAAGTCTTTGATTAAAACAAAAATTTTTAATCTAATAGGCACTTATTTCTCTCTATATCTGCATCTTCATGATCTATCTTCTGGCTTCGTCTGCATCTTTTGGAAATCCTACTTTTTTAATAGGGAAGGGGTGGCCTATGTGGGAAAATTACCCATTTGGCTATAATTCACCATCTAACTGTGGGTTAAGGAGTAAAACATTGATTGCAAATTATGTATGGAAGGTAGAGTGTACATCGGAAGTGTTTGTAACCCAACCGCTAGGCAAACTGGCCATCTCTATAGTCCACATATAGTTGTATTTACTACACTTTTAATATTAGCTAAAAAGTTAGACTAAGTGATCATCCTGGGTGTTCAGTTGTAGACATAGGAAAATTCATACAAATTCATTGAAAAATAAAAGAAACCTGACTTAAAGACCATATTCAGAGAGTAGAGATGACTTGTCCACAGTCAGATAGCATACCAAGGTTCATCTATGGAATCAAAAATATTACTTCTGCATTTGCATTTAATACCATCTATATAGTAAAATACAGTGGCTTGCAAAAGTATTCGAACTTTTCCACATTTTGTCACATTACAGCCACAAACATGAATCAATGTTATTGGAATTCCGCCTAAAAGACCAATACAAAGTAGTGACACGTGAGAAGTGGAAGGAAAATCAGACATGATTCCAAACATTTTTTACAAATAAATAACTGCAAAGTGGGGTGTGTGTAATTATTCAGCCCCCATGAGTCAATACTTTGTAGAAGCACCTTTTGCTGCAATTACAGCTGCCAGTCTTTTAGGGTATGTCTCCACCAGTTCTACACATCTAGAGATTGAAATCCTTGCCCATTCCTCTTTGCAGAACAGCTCCAGCTCAGTCAGATAAGATGGACAGTGTTTGTGAACAGCAGTTTTCAGATCTTGCCATGGATTTAGATCTGGACTGTGACTGGGCCATTCTAATACATAGATATGTTTTGTTTTAAACCATTCCATTGTTGCCCTGGCTTTATGTTAAAGGTCATTGTCCTGGGGAAGGTGAACCTCCGCCCCAGTCTTAAGTCTTTTGCAGACTCCCAGAGGTTTTCTTCCAAGATTGCCTTGTATTTGGCTCCATCCGTCTTCCCATAAACTCTGACCAGCTTCCCTGTCCCTCCTGAAGAGAAGCACCCCCAGAGCATGATGCTGCCGCCACCACATTTCACAGTGGGGATGGTGTGTTCAGAGTGCTGTGCAGTGTTAATTTTCCGCCACACATAGCGGTTTGCATTTTATCCAAAAAATTCTATTTTGGTCTCATATGACCAGAGCACCTTCTTCCACATGTTTGCTGTGTCCCCCATATGGCTTGTGGCAAACTGCAAACAGGACATCTTAGGCTTTTCTGGTAACAATGGCTTTCTTCTTGCCACTCTTCCATAAAGGCCAACTTTGTGCAGTGCGCGACTAATAGTTGTCCTATGGACAGATTCCCCCATCTGAGCTGTAGATCTCTGAAGCTCACCCAGAGTCACCAGGGGCCTCTTGACTGCATTTCTGATCAGCGCTCTCCTTGTTCGGCCTGTGAGTGGACGGTGGACGGCCTTGTCTTGGTAGGTTACAGTTGTGCCATACTGCTTCCGTTTCTGAATGATCGCTTGAACAGTGCTCCGTGGAATGTTCAAGGCTTTGGAAATCTTTCTGTAGCCTAAGCCTGCTTTACATTTCTCAATAACTTTATCCCTGACCTGTCTGGTGTGTTCTTTGGACTTCATGGTGTTGTTGCTCCCAATATTCTCTTAGACAACCTCTGAGGCCGTCACAGAGCAGCTGTATTTGTACTGACATTAGATTACACATAGGTGCACTCTTTTTAGTCATTAGCACTAATCAGGCAATGTCTATGGGCAACTGACTGCACAATGTTTGGAATCATGTATGATTTTCCTTCCACTTCTCACGTGTACACCACTTTGTATTGTTTTTTTTTCACATGGAATTTCAATAAAATTGATTCATGTTTGTGGCTGTAATGTGACAAAATGTGGAAAAGTTCAAATACTTTTGCAAGCCACTGTAAGTACCTATAAAATGTCTAAACATTTAACCATTTGGTGAGAAAGCCACATAGCAAACATTGACCTGTACTCGCCTATAGTGATCTTTGTGCCTTGCAGTCCAAGCTTCATAGTGGTTACAGTTAGACTTGGGGAAATGAGACATCTCTGCCTAATGATGCTCCATTCCCAGCCCCATCTAATGACTGGAGTGGCCTAGCCTCCAAACCGAAATCCAATAAAAAATCTTTGGTGGGAGCTGAAACTCCATTTTGCTCAGCGACAGCCCAGAAACCTGATAGATTTATAGGAGATCTGATTGGAGGAGTGGGCCAAAATCCTTGTTGCAGTGTGTGCAAACCTGGTCATGAACTACAGGAAACATGTGGCCTCTGTCACTGCAAACAAAGGCTTCTGGACCAAATATTAACACTGACTTTCTCAGGGATTCAAATACTTATGTGCAGCAGTGCAATAAAAAAACATTATTTACAAATCATACAATGTGATTTCATGATTTTTTTTAATTGCTGTCTCTCACAGTAGGAATGTATCATGTATCATGATTTCTAAGTGGGAGAACTTACAAAATATCAGGGTATATACTACTCTATGTTCCTTACTGCACATTATAAGTATATATCTACATCTGAACGTATACACAAAAAAAATGTTATACCCACTGGTTGCAAATTTTTTTACCCAAATTGAAGTTGTCTATACTGGCCGGCAAATATATTTACAAAATGAACCATATTTTGTGGCTCATAAGTTGTAACACTGTATAAGATGCAATCTTGTTATAAAGCGGAGCATCTCATCTCGGAGGTGCGTGCTCCAACTGGCAGAGTGTGAGTTAAAGGAGGTGGGGAAACCAGAGGCTTACCCGTCTCCTTGTCCTGCTCTGCAGAACTGTATGTGAGCCGACTGAAGGGGAAGAAAGTGTGTCTTATAGTGTGTGAAAAATATGGTATATTTATTTTTCATGTGTCTGTTTTTTGCTTTCCACAAAGAAATCAGATACAAATATTTTTATAGTGATGAACTAAGACAAAATGAAGTTTTTTTGTATTGTGTTTCTTCAGATCAGCAATCTAGTTTTGGACCCTCTTCTAAGAGACAGAGGAAGGTTTCCACATTTTTACAGCATCATTCAGAGTAGTTGGCTTTGGTATGAAATGGTTATAAAACTCTTGGAAATTTTTGGATGGAATTGGGTCGGGGTCATTGCATCAAATGATGGCTCCGGAGAAACCGAACTGCTAGAGCTGAGGGAAAAGATGTCTAGACATGGGATCTGCATAGAGTTTATTGTCTTCCTCACCAATAATGTGGACATTAACAGCCAGAGACTGAGGACCATTGAGGAGGCAACTACTAACATTGTTATATTTTGTGGCTCATTTCTAGATGAATATATAACTTTTTTTGAGGAGTCAGAAGCACTTAGAACAAATATCACACTAATACTCAACCAGTCATGGTGTTTTGTTCCATACACAGACACTTACCTGAGGCATACATTTCATGGCTCCATTTTACCCTTCTATCCCCCCCGATACATTGCTGGTTTAGATACTTACTTACATAATGTCCATCCATCCAAACGTCCAGGGGATCCATTGTTGGAAGAAATTTGGTTTCAAGAGTGTAATCATCCCACCTCTGACTCATATAAAAATTTTGTCTTTCAACTATTTGGTTCTTCTACTAATAAATCCTGCAGTGAGAAATTATCATCATTTGATTTAGTTATAAACAAGTTTGACTCCAGATTTTATTTCATCTACACTGCAGTATACGCTCTGGCTCATGCTATGAACAATATGAATCTTAGTAAAGATGCATCTAAGAAGTACGGATTAAGGCAAAAAGTAAGTATATTTCCTGATATACAGTGAGGGAAATAAGTATTTGATCCCCTGCTAATTTTGTAGGTTTGGCCTCTGACAAAATGACCAGTCTATAATTGTTATGGTATATGCAAAACAACAAAAAAAACTCACAAACTGTAACAGATACCCGCAGAACCAGGGGATTTGTACCTGTTACTTCTATAATGTCTGCTTCCTGTTCTGTCCCATATTCCTTCCCTTTGCTTCAGAGGAATGGAGTATTCTACAGAAGCTCTCCCCCTGCTGGCTGCAAGAAGTAGCTCTCCTACCTTTTCAGGGGCAGCTCCTTCCAACCATATTTAAGGAAGCCTAAGGCAACAGTAAATTGCCTGAGCAAGAAGGTCTTCATGTCAGTCACTCAGAGGATCGTAGGTAATGCTGAGCTTGAATATTCGAATTGCGAATATATTTGGCAAATATTGCCTATTTGAGAATTCGCAATTTCAAATATTTGCGATAATCTGCATCGGTATGCGCAATGCGCTCGCAATTGCGAATATTCGGGAATATCGAATAGAATACTAGTAGAATTATTTGCGAAATATCGCAAATTTTAATATTGCCTATGCCGCTCATCACTAATCATCGTACACCCTTTGTGTGCCAGACAGAATCCCCATCCAAAGTAATGCTATTGGCCAGGAATTAACCAACATCCTGTATCACCATTCGATCCAACTTGCAGTGCGAACCTGGTGCGATCTGCGGCTGAGTGACCACCAAGCGATTGGTGGAACCATGCATGGCGGTGGGTCAGAAGCAAAATCGGGCGGGTATCATACTGTCTACGGTTACCTAAATGATTATCTTGATAAGAGAGAGGAGAAATAAAATAATAAGCTCTGGCTGCCAGCTGAGATGCAAACCTAAAACCTTACCCCCACCCAAAAATAAAACCTTCTGGACCATGAGACCCAAAATAGGACTTATTAACCTCCTTAATAACTCGCCTATTTGCACAGAGGCCAGCAGCATGACCCGGCGATCACTTCCCATGTGATGTCTTCAGCCTCATCAGTGGGGGAGGGGGAAGGTGCCATAAACCTCCATGTTAATGGAGTAGCGTCACTTTACCGGCCCATACCCCCGGTGTCATTACTGACAGGTGAGGAGAGAGGGTGGGGAACGCCAGCAGAGTTACTCTGCTGCGATACGGGCAAACCGCTAGGGAGGTTCAAAATAAAAATTTACATTGGTTTTCTTAACTGTAGCACACTCTATATAGTTATTCAGCAAATTAAAGCAGGTTTACTATTAGAATAGATTAGTGGTTTATTTTATATTTTTTAATTTAATGAATGTTTAAAAAGTATATCGTATATAACATTTTATAACAATGAGGATATTAGAAATACCATGCAGATCAATACAGATACTGTACAAGCTTTTTTTATAAATATAGAAAACGTTTTCTAGCCATGTAAACTCAGACATGTACCGTATTTTTCGAACTATAAGACGCACCTGACCATAAGACTCAGCCAGTTTTTAGAGCAGGAAATCAGAAAAAAAAATTTCATTTGTTTAAATGAATGTGAAAAAATCTCATGCAGTACCCCTATTCAGCCACACCACCAAAAGGGTGTCACTAGAGAGCAGACTTCAGCATCTTCTTACACAGAGCTCAGAGAGGGAAGGGAGGGGGAGGAATCTGCCTGTCACTTCTCTGCTGCATCCACACACTCTGCATACAGTTCAGCTCCCCACAGCTCTGCCGGCAGAGATCACACAGCTGACATAGCCCATCAGCTGTGTGATCTCTCGGCACACAGCAGGTGTGCTGATTGAGATCACAGAGCTGATCTCCTCTCCCTCTGCACACTATCTCTGCAGCTGATCTATCTGCTGGCAGAGCTGTCGGGGAGTTGCGATCACCGGCGGGTGGTCGCACATTCGGACCATAAGACGCAGGCACTTTTCCCCCCCAATTTTGGGTGTGAAAAAGTGCGTCTTATGGTCCAAAAAATGCGGTATACAGTTTTTCCTGGTACTCCTCATGACAGTGGTAGTACTGTCATGAGGAGTGACCAGGAAAGGAAAATTACGGTAAGTATGGTAACAATTTTCCGTAATCACTTAGTGGGCTGGTGAATTTAAAGCAATTTGTAAAATGTTTATCCCTTTTCTTTGACAGCTCCACAGATACATCCGTACAGTTTCCTACAGCAGCCCCACGGGTGAGGTAATCTATTTTGATGAGAGAGGAGAAATACCGTCTGTGCTTGGAATGGCAAACATAGGCACTGATTATTCACATGATGCTGGTAAATCAAACCCATTTTATTATGTTGTACAGCCTTTTGCAACCAGTCAGACCCTACCAAAACAAAGAAAGCCGGAAGACTTTCCAGTACAGATTCAATGGAAACAAAACAGAGTAAGAGGGGTTTTGTATTGTCCTTGTATTCATATCCAGATGTTATCAGCAGTGTAATGACTGAAGAATGTAATTAACACACCACAAATCAAATGCTGTTATGCAACTAAAGGGATATACACTGCCTGGCCCAAAAAATTTTGCCACCTGGATTTAACTTAAGTACAAGCCTCATATTGGATAATTACTGCATGGGCAATTACCTTTCAGTGAGGTAATTGAATGGGGTCAACCAAGGGTCTGTTTACACAACGACCCTTTAACCTCCTGAGCGTTTCGCCGAGGTCCAGATTTCTGTACCAAAAGCGTTACGCTGTTTATCATTGAAAAAGACGTGTTGTAGGCCTGTAACTGACCAAAATCTGTCCAAAAACAGGTCTAGTAGACATCCTGAATATATAAAGTTTCAAACGCTTAAGTATGTATTAAAAATCACATTTAATGATCAAATTTAATAGAAAACACAAAAATCTGCTCAAACTTGAATTCATTGTTTAATAAACCAAGACTGACAGGCGGTCTGATATGCCGCGCCAGGAACAATGTCGCGCGCTGGCACATTTGCCAGCTGATTACCTTCAGCTTGCCCATGGCTTAGGGCTCGCTCCTGCCGCATTGGGAGGAGTGCACCCTGTTGAGCCAAAATGCAGAAAAACTGCGTCTGTACTGCATTCATACATGCGCCACGAGCGCTGTTTTTCCGCGTCTTGGTGTCTCTGGCGGCAATGAAGACCGCACATTGGCAGCATCGCGCAGCTTCATATTATCACAGCGGACGCACCACTCAAATTGGCACGGTGTCTAATCTGCGCTATCATTTGAATGGGAAGTGTACTCTCTGCGTCTTTTTCCCCGCTGCAGACATACGTCCACTGCAGGGAAAAAAACGCTGTGGACGCGTGCCCGTACAAAGTATTTAATTTGTATGCCTTTTCCTTTATTTTGAACTTGATTGGATACAGAAAAATCAATCCAATCAAATCCAACATGAAAGGAAACTCATAATAAGCAAATCCATGTTTTTTATTTTTTATGTGTTTTTTTCATTTTGAATTGAATTGGAGCAAAAAGAATCGCTCCAAACAATGTCAGAATGAAAGGAGAACCATACAGGACAAAAAAAAGAAAAACATTTTTTTTTTCACATTTTGAACTTCCCGCCCCTCCCGATGACGTCATCGCGCTCCCGCCGGCGGGATTACGGACACCAGGAAATGATGTTCAGACATCGGGGGACACGGGGAGAGATCAGCAAGTCTCCTGGGCTGCCTGCAAGCCATCTCAATGCAGGTAACAGCAGCCCGAGTTAATTCGGGCTAAACCATTTAAGCAACTTTATTTAGCCCGAATTAACTCGGGCTAAACACCCAGAAGGTTAACATGACTGACTGCCACATTAGGTGTCCACCGGTTTTCGGACTGCTTTCCCATAGGACCTCTATGGGGTTCTTAATTCGACAACCTGCAAACCCCTGATATTTTGCAGCTGTTTGCAGGGAGTCGTTTCTCGCGCGGCTGTCGGTTTTCGAGCTGACCAACGTGACCAACCAGTGACTACGTGAATATACTGAATCACCAGGTTATTCCACCATTGGATTTTTTCTTCCCTGATGGCACGGGCATATTCCAAGATTGCAATGCCAGGATTCATCGGGCTCACATTGTGAAAGAGAGGATCAGGGAGTATGAGATATCATTGTCACACATGGATTGGCCACCACAGAGTCCAGACCTTAACCCCATTGAGAATCTGTTGGATGTGCTAGTGAAGGTTTTGCGCAGCAGTCAGACACTACCATCATCAATGCAAAATCTTGGTAAAAAATGAATACAACACTGGATGGAAATAAATCTGATGAAGCTTATCGAAACAATGCCACAGCAAATTCACTAAAGGCGGTCCATGTGTGACCTTTTTTTTGTGGCGACTTTTTTTGACCCTCCATTAACATAAACATAACATTAACATAACATTAACATAAAAAATCGCAGCTTTCTGGGAACATGCAGGGTTCATGTGATCCCGGATGCCCATTAACCTCCCTAGTACATTTTAGCATTGACGGAAACCCCACTGCGTCCTGCTGTGAATGCCCAGGCACTACTATAGACATACCCAGCCTTGTCAGCTTGGAACTAAGTGCCTCTGACAACGTGCTGGGCTCCCCCTTTGGTAGGGAGGAAATGCCCCAATCTAGAGGGGAAATGGTATACCACCCACCTGATGGAATCCATGGGACCAGATCCCTAAAATACCCACAGGAGGCCCACCCTCCCTGCACTCAAACCGACGGGGTCTAAACCCCTTAAGGTGGAAAGCGGATTGAATCTCGAACCACAGCCATCTGGGTTGGCCCAGGACCCCTCTACCCAAACAGTCAACCCCAAACGATCAAGCTACAAAAGTCCAATTACACATGATATGGAAAAAATAAAAGGACCTGCATACCTATGTACAAGTTTCCCCATACACAGTTCAATGTTGCAGTCTATATTAATGCAGAGCATGTCAAAAAATACAATACACAATAGTACAGACAAATAAATTACTAAATAATCCATAACATCAATATTTAACCGCCCTGGCCTCTTATGTTATTAACCAATTCATTTGTTGTACAGTTTCTCCATCAAACTTAGAGTCACTTATTTATATTGGATTCTAAACCGGCCACATCATTGTTTCCCAACAGGATAGCAGGGTCCACCTATAACAACCTATCTGGGGGCCATTTCCAGTTGCGTTAGCCGTTCCTTTAGCTAAGTCTATTACTTAATTTTGTGCATTTTTTGTGATAACCACTGGGATGTATTTTATATGATGTATATGTATGATATTTTACTGACCTCTTAGGAAGCCTTTTTATAAGCATTTTAGATGTCATATGTATTGAATGGGGCACCAAAATCAGCTATATATGGGGTAAGGGTGAAATATTATGTTGAAGTTAAAGTCAACCATCACTGCAGCCCTCCACCAGCCCGGGCTTTATGGCAGAGTGGCCCGAAGAAAGCCTCTCCTCAGACACATGAATACCTGCATGGAGTTTGCTAACAAACACCTAAAGGACTCCAAGATGGTGAGGGCGCGTCTACTAAATACTGAATACTAAGGACCATGTGATATTTCAGTTTTTGTTTTCTAATAAATCTGCAAAAATGTCTACAATCCTGTGTTTTTCTGTCAGTATGAGGCGCTGTGTGTACATTCAGGAGGAACAAAAGAGCTAACAAAGATGTTAGCTAAATGTTGCAATATAACAAAGAGTGAAACATGTAAGGGGGTCTGAACACTTTCTGTACCCACTGTAATATCTGTGACACCACATTGTATGAAATACAAAAGCAATGCCTTTCCTTTCAGATTCCCCGAGCTCGGTGCAGTGAGCCGTGTCCTCCAGGATTTAGGAAAGCTCCAAGTAAAGGATTTCATACATGTTGCTATCACTGTGTGCCGTGTTCTGGTGGGGAAATCTCCAATGTAACAGGTGAACAATATTAATTAACACCTAATCATTAAAATAGACCAACTGCCAAAAACCTTTTTGAAAGATTATGAACATTATACTTTAAACCTCTTTATAAATTGTCCTAATACGGTAATTGTATTTGAAAATTAGGCTATATTTCATGGCATAATGGGGTGCAGCGATACCCCCTGCATTGATCGCATGCCTTGACAGGGGATGTCGACACAGCCCATCCGTATACAGTAGTGCACTATGTCAACCCCCATTGACCTCTTTGCCGGCAGACCGGCTGAGCTCCATGTAAACATAGCCTTACACAGGTAATAGTGATGGCGGAACATGTAATGTTTTCTTCTACCGGCAAACACGACGGGTGTTCGACTCCCCATGTTCGCCGCCGAGAAGAAGATTATTATTCTTTTACCGCCTGGATCAGAAGCAGCAAGATCCTGTGACAGGAAGAATATTTTCACTAGAGACCGGGTAGAGATGGACGTTCACACTCCTTCTAGCTGGCGAGCAGTACGGGTGTTCGACCCGCTTGCCTGCGAGAAGGAGCTTTCTATTCTTCCACTGGCAGGATCAGGAGCAGTAAGATCCCGCTGGAGGAAGAATCTTTTCACTACCGAGAAGAGAACCCTGTCTTCTAGTGAAAAATCTGCTCTGAAAACCGGAAGTGACATCAGCGGCGTCACATATGGCAATCGGAACCAGGAACTATGCGTCAGTGACGTCACTTACGGTTTTCCCGATTCAGATTCCCCACGAACAGGCGGACGTCAGACTTTTTTAAAAGTCCGATCCGCCTGTTCACTGACGGACCTGGCCGAAGTTCTGGCCATTACTTCTTGTGATAGAAAGGGGAAGCTCTTTGGCCAAAATTCTTGGTTTAAGAGTGCCCCATTAAAATGATGGATAGATGGATGATGGATGGATCATTCTTAACTAATGATAAGAGAGATTGGCTGGCAAAACCTGGATAAAATAAAGCAACTTGGATAAATATTTTGTAGCAGCAATGTGCCCAAATCATGAGACATGTTAGCACTTCCAGGATTCAGACAAGGAGCGAAGGTGTCAGAATAAAGCTAGGTAGCCAGAGAAAGTAAGGTGTATCTAGATAAGGCAGGCAGGTGGACCATCAATAAAAGGGAAAGTCTTGTTGCAATTGTTCCATAGTCCAAGAGGAGAGGGTGATACTAGGGTCTGCAATTTTATCAAAATTGACCCAAAGGCCTGAGAGAGAGGCAAAGGATTCGAGAATGGGAAAGAGGTAAGGAGAGAGATTGGGGGCAGAGGACAGAGGATCATTAGCAATTTAACATATTTTGTAAGCGTAGTCTGCCACAAAGTTTCTCATGTCTGGACACTGTCTGATCTCAATAGATAAGGTTAGATCACCAAGGTGAAAGGGGGGACAATGGGCACCTCTGTCTTTCCCCTCCTAGAGATGTTACATTTTGCTTGGAAAAGGGATCCAAGATTTCCAGATAACTTGCCTATTTAATGACTTCAGTTAGCCAATAAAGTGTACATTTTCTGCATTAATTGATGGTTTACACAATAAAACACTTCACTGCTGCATAAATAAATGTCACTGTTAGGATCCAGGACAGAGGGGGGGACCAGGCAGGCAACACACACAGAGATCCAGACAGAGATGGTAGTGACAAAAACGGATTTATTTGCAGACTTACATGCAGGAACAAACACAGGTGAAAAAGTCCAAGGTACAGGGGTGTCCAGGGTTCAGGTTCAGGGACAAGAAGCCAGGGAAAGCATGAAGTCCAGCCAAGCAAACAGAAACAGCAACAGATACAGATACAATGAACAGCCAGCATGGTCTGGATGAAGCACACCTAAATTGCTCTTCTAAACTAACGAGGAAGGTGTGAGCTCCACCCAGCCCATGCTTGCAGGGAGCCACCTGCTGGTGACTGTGGGAATAACCCATGGATGGGCAATCACAGTGCCACCAGCAGGCGGTTCCCGGAACAGCCAGGGTCCTAACAGTCACATTCCAGGTGGAATTGATAACTATTAGCCGGACCATAAGACGCACCCAGTTTTTAGAGTAGGCCAACCTGAAAAATTTTTTATATATATTTTAACATCAATTGGGTGCAATGAATTCAATTAATGCAATATCAAATTCAGCCAGCAGATGTCACTAGCAGCAGTACACTCACAGCACATTCACGTCATTCTCCACAATGATCAGGAGGAGGGGTACAGACAGATGCAGTTCCCCGGACACGGAGAGAGAGATAGATGGCAGTTCATTTATCCCTCTCTTTATTGTTTATACCAGCAGGGCTCTGAGCTCTGTTGCCATAAGTAATAATACAGTTCAGATGGTGGGTCCAGACACCGGCCAGCATCTCTCATCTGACAGCTCCTCCAGCTCCCCAGCTAATCTCCTTGCCGGGAGAGCTGGCGGGAAGCCAAGGCAAACCAGCCTCGGCCGAGTGGTTGCGCATTCTGACTATAAGACGCACTTTTTCCCTCTGATTTTGGGGGTGAAAAAGTGCTTCCTATGGTTCGAATAATACGCTAATTGCAAAGCCCCTGAAATTGGTATCATCACCTAAGTAATGGAAAAGAGGTCAGAAGGGATCTGAAATTTGTTTTTACATAATTGCATGATTTTCAAAAATTAAAAATTATTTTCACACTGGAACCCTATTCTTTAAAGCAACTGTTCCTACTGCTATTGTTTTCATTCCTCACAAAGGTGTCTGGTAGCAGTAGAATAATTGAGGTTTTCAGACAAAACTCCTCATTGATTAAAGGCACAAAGCCAAAGTTACCACAATTATATATAAATAACTTAAATAATTTTTTCTTGCAGACAGTGGCACCTGCTACAGATGTCCAGATGACCAGTGGCCAGATGAGAGGAAAGTGACCTGTATTCTTAAAACTTATGAATATCTCTCCTATGAGACAGACATCATGGCTCATATTTTTTATGGCATTTCTTTATTATGTTCAGCTGTAACTCTCTTCATACTGGCAATTTTCATTTCATTTCGGGACACTCCAATAGTGAAAGCCAATAACCGAACTTTGAGCCTCACTCTACTAACCGCCATCTTGTTGAGCTTCCTCTGTGTCTTCTTGTTCCTCGGACGTCCTGTGGATATAACCTGCATGCTGAGACAAATGTTATTTGGGATCTTCTTCTCCATCGCTGTCTCTTGTGTTCTGGCCAAGACTGTCATAGTATGGATTGCCTTCAAAGCCTCCAAACCCGGCAGCTACTGGAGGAAGTGGGTGGGAGAGAAGATTTCTAATTCTGTTGTCACAATCTGCTCCTCTGTCCAGCTTCTGATCTGTCTTATCTGGCTGTCAGTGTCTCCACCCTACCAAGAGTATGACATGACCTCCTATCCTGGGAAGATCATCATTCAGTGTAATGAAGGGTCAGTTATCGGCTTCTACTCTGTGTTGGGTTATATGGGGTTCCTGGCAGCTGTGAGTTTTGTTCTGGCTTTCATGGTGAGGACATTACCGGACAGTTTTAATGAGGCCAAGTACATCACCTTCAGCATGCTGGTGTTCTGCAGTGTCTGGATTGCCATGATTCCGACCTACCTGAGCACCAGAGGGAAATACATGATGGCTGTGGAGATATTTGCTATATTAGCCTCCAGTGCTGGTTTGTTGGGCTGTATATTTTTTCCTAAATGTTACATTATCATCATAAAGCCTAAGAGAAATTGCAGAAAAAATATTTTGGACAAACTGAAGCTCTAACACAGATTTTGTTTAATAATCATTAATAGGCAAAGTAAGGATGAGTAGTACAATCGTGTGGAAAAAGACTTCCTCTCTCACTTATTACATTTGTATTTAAATTGTATGTGTCTTGTAGATTGTAAGATATCTGGTGCATAGAAGGTTGTAAAATAATTTAGCTTCAGGTTTTAAAAAGCACTAAATTAACGCATCTGTGTAAATATTTAATATTTGTTAAAACTAAGTATGGCTAGGCCTCCATTGTCAGTAAAAACCCCTGCGCTGAACGTAGGGACATTTACGGAATGCACGAGCCGCCCATTGACAGCAATAAGGCTTTGACAGGGCTGTCTCTACAGCCCATCAAAGCTCTGGATCAGCTGGTCTAGCTGCGTCTATAGGAATGCAGCGTAGGCTAGATGGAACCAATAGCGGACATGGAGCCTAGAGCCAAATCCCCAACCATATAGAAATATATTTAGCACCAATAACATGAACTAATTTTTGTTTATTTCTGAAGCTGCGCTCGCTCTGCTGCAAATCATCCGCAAATCTAATGATTAAAAGTTCAGCATCTCTTCTTCCTCATACATAGGGAAGGGGGGGGCTGTCTGGTAGGTGGAATCTGCACTCTGGTCTCCCTGTCCCCTCTACACTGCATGTGTGAGGAAGCTGCCAGCGAGTGCAGCTTTCCCCAACACACTCTGCATTGGCTATATCTGCGGGGCTCTGCAAATATAGCCAATACAGTTCAGCTCCCCGCCACCTCTCCTGGCAGATAAGAGATCTACACAGCCGACCTCCTATCTGATGGGAGAGCTGGCGGGGAGCTAAGATGCGATCACCGACGGCCAAATGGCCACGGGTGGTCACACATTCGGACCATATAAAGCAGGTACTACAGTATTTCACCCCAATTTTGGGGGTGAAAAAGTGTGTCTTATAGTCAAAAAAATACATAATATGGACGTGGAAATAAAATCGCAAATACAACTTCTTCATCTTTATTTCATTTTATGTGTTTATATATGCTTTGTATGTTGAGAAAAACGCAATAAAAAATTAAAGTTAAAAAAAAAAAAAAATTACAAAAGCAACAGTAACAATTGTCTGGGTTTTGGTTGAATGTCTGACATTTTTATAAATGCTCATTTAAGTCTGCTAAACTAATTCCTGCAATGTGAGTGCTGTGTAAATGTGTAGAAAACAATGTGTTATAATAGTTAATAGAAATGAAAAGAAAGTCAGGTGATCACTTCTCCTGGATCCTTTGTTCGGAAGGTTCCTGTTATAATAAACTTCCTGGAACAAAGCCCAGAGTTATCCGTATGGATTTGTATCTGTTATTAGATCAGTGCCCTGTAATTTCCAGTGACAACCTTCATACTGCATTGAAGTATTGAGTTATACACACACAGGGAATACTATATCACCCACTGGAATCTCTGGGATGTAATACAAAGTGTATGACGGGAACACAATATCTGTGTACTCAGGGCAAGGAGCGGACAGCTGGTAATGATAGAAGTGGGTGGTGTGTGGCAATGTTGCTTGCCAGGAAAGGTGCCGTATAGTTATACGTGGTGATGTGTGGTGAGAACATCCTTCTCACATGAGTTTTCCAGGGCTGATCCATTCAGATGTGCTGCAACCCATAGTCAGGGAAGTCTCCACTTCTCTCCTTCTCATGAAGATCTCTCTTGCAGCTTCTCTCTCCCTTTCCTTCTGACTTCCTACAATTACTCTGAAGGTCATCAGATCCTCAATGTGTTCTTGGTAACTCTACCTGATGGAAGACACAGAATGGATAACTGACGGCTCTTGGCCATCACAGTGAGTTCTTTATCTTACACTATACAATGTCCTGGGATTCGTTTGTACAAAGTTGGATTTGTGTTTATATGGATTTTCTATAGCAGTCGTCTGATAGGTAAATTGTTCTTTTCTTTTTGTTCTCTTGTTTTGGGTCTCGTTCCTATTTATTCATTTTAATGCACAGAGCAGGGCGTGGTAATACCTGATAAAGAGTAAACA
This sequence comes from Ptychadena robeensis, assembly GCA_036250615.1. Lineage (NCBI taxonomy): Eukaryota > Metazoa > Chordata > Amphibia > Anura > Ptychadenidae > Ptychadena > Ptychadena robeensis. The sequence continues at coordinate 232,112,825 of CM070032.1, read as the reverse complement.
ATATAACTAATGGACCCGATTATAAGAAAATGCATATGTATATAAAGTGTGACTCATTCCTTAGCCAATACAGCCAGTATTCTGGAGGCAGCAGAAGGAGCAGGTGACATACTGACCCATTAAAAAAACTATATGCTGACCTGGTATTTTGTTACCATTATATAAATGATAAATATAGGTAAAGCAATAATATGTAAAGTTACTGAGCTCCTCAGATGAGTACCAGGAGATGGTGTGTGGTACTCGCCCCATATGTAGTGTGGTCTTCCTCACTGTCTCCCTCACTGTCTATCTGTGTCAGCCTCCTGCAATGTAGTCTCTGCTGCAGATGGACCCCCCTGTTCCTGATTGATCCTCCGATTAGCTGTCTCCATTTACAGGTCACCAGCTGGCTTTGGGTCACATGTAACTCTCACAGTACAAGTTTGAACCCCCAGATCTCATACCTCAGTAGTGTGACCCCCAGATCTCATACCTCAGTAGTACAACTCTGAAATGTTCTGGGTTCATAACTAACCCCTGAAACTACCTGCAATCCAATAGTCAACATTTCATAGTCAAACTCCAGCTGTAACACAGTGCTTTTCTCTTGTCAGATTTTACCCATACATTTGCCTACTCTGACTTTCATCTCTAGAACTCCAATTCCTAGCTTTAGATGTGGTTGGCTACTACAGCAAGAGTGTTGACATTTCCCAGGTCTACAAGACTGTGACATTATTGGTGATATCTTATGTCTATGGGTATTTAGCTGAGGAAGTCGGTACAAGTGTTGACCATCTATCATATTTTAGTGACAATGCTGACAATTTTTTTGTACTGTTGGAGTGTAATTTGCTTGGTTTAGATGGTTGCAGGGGATATGATGGTATGTTCTATCATGTTACCCTTATCCAGTGGTTTCCATACGTTCCTTGCAGGGCCCCCCTTTTCTATTTAGGAACATTTTCTAGCCCCCCCCCTCCCCATTAAAACACAGGTTTAGATTCAGGGCCAGCTCCCCTCCGGAATACCTTCACGCTCCCCAGTTTGGAAACCTTTGCAGTAATCCTACTCAAAGATAGCTTGTTTGTATTTACCTTTCCAGCTTTTTAATTGATTACCGTATATACTTGAGTATAAGCCGACCCAAGTATAAGCCGAGGTACCTAATTTTATCAACAAAAACTGGAAAAATGTTTTGACTCGAGTATAAGCCGAAGGTGGGAAATGCAAAGTCTGATAGTGGAGTTTTTAAATAAGAAAAATATAGAAAAAACTCCATTGCCCCTAGCAATGAATAAAACAGGATTAATCTTAGTGCCACATCCTCAATAAATTTAATAAACTCAATAAACACAGGATTATTAAGATGGGTTTTGCAAGGCAATTCTTATGATTTAAACATGAAAATACATTTCCATTTAAATAGTCTCTTATTATTATTATTATTATTATTATTGGGACCAATGCCTGGAGTGGAAACCAATTTTCATTTTAGAATCATAGGCTGTGGAGTGTTCTATTTGACCCGGAAAAGGTGAGTGGACCCTCGGCTGGCTCGAGTATATGCAGAGAGGAGCATTTTCTGCCAATTTTTGGGGCCGAAAAACTTGACTTATACATGAGTATTACTATAGCCATGTTTACAATAATGAATATGGTGTCTCTCTTTTTATTAACATACCAACGATAAGCATGCAGTTTGGCTAGGAAGGAAAAAGGGGGAATCAGCGAGCAAATATGCCCCCCTCCTGTCCCATACAGCACCCTTGAGGCATAGGGCGGCAGGACTAGAGTAAGGGGGTTTGAACTACCAATTTAAAAGACTAGTGATGGCTGAACTGTCCGCCGGGCATTGAATGTTCGCTCTTCTTCTCGCCAGTGAACAGTATGGGTGTGCTACCCGCCCCTTTAACTGGCGAGAAGAAGTCTTTAATTCTATAATGGATTATTTTCACTAGAGACCGAGTAGAGAGACCCGATCTCTAGTACTATACTGAGCATGGAGCGAAATTGATGTCAGACCAATGTCACTTCCAGTTAAGGGAAGTCATTTCCGGCATAGTTCAAATTCCCTGCCAAAAGGCGGGGAATTTGAAGTTCTCCACGAACAGGTAGACATCAGATTTTTTTTTGAAAGATCGATCCGCCTGTTCGCAGACGAACACTGCCGATGTTGGGCCCTCACTATTGATGACAATACCTGGTTTAGGTAAAAATAATGATACAGGAACATTTGGTGGAAATGTACCGTTACAAAACACAAAGATGTGAAGGAACTCATTCATCCAGGTGATTTTTGTTGCATTCTGAATGCCATAGAGAGTTCAAAATTAATATACACAAGTTAATAATTGCCAAACGTAGACAGAACTTGTGAAATGTATGTCTAGATTTGTCCATAGGCACTATTTTGACAGTAGATGCCCATCTCTCCTTAACATCGATAGCTTAACCCAACAATCATTGCTTTTCCTTATAGGCTTTTCCAGGATAAGTACATAAAAATCTATAAGCTAAACAGAATAATATTCCACAATAAGACTGTAGATACAGATCCTACCTTAGATCAAATATTTGAATGATTTAAAATCATACAAACTATACTAATGACCCCCATCCATTATTCTAAGAAATCGGGAAGTATGGTTAGAGATAGCCACCCCATTCCCCAAATTGTCGAGGATTAGTCTGTCTCCTTGTTGGATGAGCAGTGATCAGGGGTCTTGTGGTTACATTGCCCATGTGCTTGAAGTGTGCGGGGCAGATTAAGTGTCATAGGACAGAAGTGATGATGCACTCCTATGGATTGCCAGGTTTTCCAGGGTTGTTCTACAGGATTGTGGGGGCTCTTAAAGGAAGCAAAGGTAGTTGTTTAAGAGATGAGGGACTTCAGGTAATTAATATGGGATATGATTTTTTGGATTGCTTGAGGTTTTGCCCCTTCAGCATCCTGTGGGGTATATAAATCATATTCAGTTTAATAAGCTTTGGCTTCCTACTTTTTCTCTTCTTTTTAGCTCTCCCTTGTTGCAGTTGTACTCATAAGTTTATCACACTGGCAGAATGTATGATTTCTTAAGGTAGCCATACAGGGGTTGATTTGTCATCATTGCCGATCCGATCATTCCCGGTGATTGTGGAATCGGCGATTGATCGTTTTGGAATCGATGGGACACCACCTTGGAAATCTGATTTCTGGTCGATTTGGACATGAGCCAATCTCAAAAATGGCCGATTCCACAAAATGAAATGTTGGTTCAATGTCCGATCTTATTTTTAGTCGATTCTGATTTTGTTTGGTCGATTGTTCAGGGTGGGCAGAACTCGACTGATCGCTGAGTGAATAATTGACGCGTGTATGGGAGCCTTTAACTATTTTTCAGATAATATGAATGATCACTCAAACAATTTTCTGTCATTAGTCCGATCTGCCTGTTTGCGGATGGACCTGGCTGAAGTTTGGCTATCACTATTGCTGACAGGATTTTCCTGATGATTGATGATCAACGTGCCTGCAATCCTATGATCCCATAATGAGGCACATTGGCAATGGTGGCTGTCTCAGCTCCTCTTTTATTTGGTTTTGTAAGCCAAAGCAATATGGCCCGGGTGTAGGTGGCACTCACAGCCCGTGTCTGAACCCCAGAGATAGTATAAAAGAAATATATCTAATTATCCTGACCAGTGTGGACCAGGCCATTAAAATGAACCAGTCTTGAACTATCAATGACTACAGACCTCTGATGCCACAGACTAAAATGTTATGTGTGGACCATTAAAAAAAAAAAAAAATACCTAAGGCAATTACCATCATACCAATTCCTGCCCGATCCGACCCCCAATCCAATGCCGTGCGCGCTCCCGCATCCCTTAGGATCGGGTCGTGAAGGAATTGTAGGCTGCAACTGACGAGGATTGGGCTACAGTTTTCCGACAGGATGGTAAATTTTAGCCCGATCCCATTCGTTTGGCTGGGGATAGCTGCCCCCAGCCGAACTAATGAGCTGCACATAAAGAGTGCCGTCCGATTCTCGGCACTAGCAGGCGGGCGTGATGACGTCATCATGCCCCCTGCTAATGCATAGAATCGGATAAGGAATAGACGGTAAATCAGTGTAGAAGCCAGTTCAGAAGATATGAGCCACCGGGACAGCACAGAATGGTGAGTTTGCACTGACAGAGCTCCAATCTCCGCCGGGACGGCCCCATCTTGTCTAGTGCAGTACTGACAGGTCAGCGCTGGACAAGATGGTGCTGTCAGGAAATAGGGGGCTCTAGGGGTAGATATCTGTGTACCATACCTGTTTAATGTGCACAGTATTTTTTTAAAACTATAATGAAAATCTGAACAATCAATGCATGGTGTTACATATAATATTTCTGTAGTAAGTTTTTTCTTATGTTTTGATCAGGTTTAAAAAGCATAATATAACATTTAGGGAAAAATATACATCCCAATATTCCAGCATTAGAGGTCAGTATGGAGAATATCTCCACAGCTACCATGTATTTGCCTCTGGTGCTCAGATAGGCCGGGATCATGGCAATCCAGACACTGCAGAACACCAGCATGCTGAAGGTGATGTACTTGGCCTCATTAAAACTGTCCGGTAATGTCCTCACCATGAAAGCCAGAACAAAACTCACAGCTGCCAGGAACCCCATATAACCCAACACAGAGTAGAAGCCCATAACGGATCCTTCATTACATTGAATGATGATCTTCCCAGGATAGGAGGTCATGTCATACTCTTGGTAGGGAGGAGACACTGACAGCCAAATAACACAGATCAGAACCTGGACAGAGGAGCAGATTGTGACAACAGAATTAGAAATCTTCTCTCCCACCCACTTCCTCCAGTAGCTGCCGGGTTTGGAAGCTTTGAAGGCAATGCAGACTGTGATAGTCTTGGCCAGAACACAAGAGACAGCAATGGAGAAGAAGATCCCAAATGACATTTGTCTCAGCATGCAGGTTATATCCACAGGACGTCCGAGGAACAAGAAGACACAGAGGAAGCTCAGCAAAATGGAGGTCAGGAGGATGAAGCTCACAGTCCGGTTATTGGCTTTCACAATTGGAGTGTTCCAATAATAAATAAAGTTTCCTAATATAAGCACTGTCATAGCTACAAACACTACAGATGTAGAGGAAAAAACTATGACCAAATCATCATTTTCATAGGACAGAAATTCCAATGTTTTAGGAATACATTTCACCTTCTTCTCATCAGGCCACTCATCATCAGGACATCTGAAGCAGCTCTCACTATCTGCAATGAAAAGCGAAGAATTCCATGATTTATTCTCAGAGAATATAAAACCACAGCCAATGTAACTCAGGGATTTTTCCTGAATTTAGTGAGGCAACATGGCCGATGGACCTGATCCACATTACCTGCCTAAAGCACCTGCTGTTCCCATGGCGTTTTGCCGATCTTACGGCAAGAGGTCTACGTACTGCACTACATTGACCTTCCGGACAGCAGATCAGCACATGGAGCTGATAGCACAGTGAAGACATAGCCTAAAGGTCCCAACACATAGTTTAAGAAACACTGACATTAAGGGAGTCTTGCCCATTGCAGGGCCCAGCTAAAATTATGTAGAAATCAGCCAAGTTTCAACAAGAAGAATGGTCAGACCAACCAGGACCTATTGTTTGCATTGTAAATAAAATAGTGAGGATGAGTCCTTTACCTATAGTCAAGCTCAGCCTTGGGAGCATAGTTGTGCCGTCCCAGGACTCAGTTTTCTCGAGAGGGTTAATTCACTTCGGAACAGTTGTCATTTAAATTCCTCTGACAGGAGGACTGCCCTTAGGTATCTGCCACCAATCAGTACAAAGTATGGTCCAAATAGTCTTGGCACATGCTTAATTTTTTAGCCCACTCACCTGTCTATATAAGGTCCCACAGCTGAATTCATGTAAGGGCACAAACACAGCATGTAGACCTCCTAGATGGGATTATCGTGAGGCACAAATCTGGGGAGGGTTATAGAAATATTTCTGCTACTTTGAAGGTCACAATGAGCACAGTAACCTCCATCATCTGTAAAGGTGCCTATACACGGGTTGATACCAGACGAACGATCATGCTGACATGGTGACACCATTACACTGTGTTTGAGCATTTGTTAATTAAACGGTAAATCCATTGCACGACATGGTCCAGTTCGATAGTTGGATGGGGACCCTGGTTTCCTACCAAAGTAATTGCAATTGAAGAGTGATTTACCAACATGTTGGTTCTATGTTCGGTCAAGCTTTCGGGCTTGACTGATCCCACTCGAAGAAAGTGTGGCCGTGTTTGACTCCAGAACAATCAATCACCGTGAACACACAGGATGATGAACTAAAAATTGCCCTTTGTATGGAAACCTTAAGCAGAAGTACAAAACCACCAGGACTCTTCCCAGAGCTGAGTGCTATTTAAACTGAGTTATCGGTGGAGAAGAGCCTTAGTCAGTGAAGTGACCAAGAACCCAATGGTCACTATGTCCAAACTCCATCTGTGAAGAGGAAAACTTTCCAGAAGGACAACCATCTCTGCAGCAAACTGCCAATCAGGCCTGTCTGATTGAGTGGCCTGATGAAAGCCACCCCTTAGTAAAAGGCACATGGCAGCCCGCCTGGAGTTTGCCAAAAGGCACCTATCTTTAAATTTTGGAATCTTTTGGAATCAGTTATAGATCTCTAAAGAATAGAATGTTTTTAATTCGGTTTAAAGCTGTTGGTCAATAATATAATTGGAATGTAAAATCAGGCCCACCAAGGGGCTAACACCCCCAACACCTAGAATTGGATCAGCTGGAGCTCCAAACTAAAGCTGTAAAAATCCATTAAAATATGTCACCCCTATGGTCCCATGGTTTCATGTGGAAGTCAACAAACAATCACCTCTTGTTCTAACAGTTCCAATATCACCCACCCTAAACAGTCCAAATAATTAACAGGATGTATGGTTGAAATTGCAATAGATCTTCCCTTTGCGTCAATTCACATCTCACCCAGGTACAGGTTGGCATATGATGGGGCACGGTAGGTTCCCATAGCAACACCTTGAGGTAGTGGGTAGAGATGGTCAGATTTTTTGACTTGCTAACTTTGTGAGCTGATTGCAAAGCCCCTGAAATAGGTATCATCACCAAAATTGCTAGAAAAGTAGAGAAGGGTTGTGGGAACATTTAAATAAAAGACTTATGGCTCTAGCACATGTAGTTTTTGCATAAATTAAGTTCAAAAAGAAAGTAAAAATTCAAATTTTGGCTTGCATTGAACTTCATTTGTGCAAAACGTATTTGTGTCAGAGACATACTTGTTTTTTTATACCCCCAACCCTTCTTCACATCCCCAGCAAGTTTGGTGTTGATACCATGTACAGGGGCTTTACAATTAACAATCGTCGAAATGGTCGAATTTTTGAAAAAAAATTTGACCATTTCTAGTAGTGGGTTACCATGTACGTAAATAAATTTCTTGACAAAACAAAATGTAATAATTTAACTACAAACTTCCCTTGGTTATACCAGTCCACTCCCCTTTGAGAGAGATATTCCCTGATGGTGGGAAATATTAAAGTAGAGGGCCTAAACATCAAAAGGTTTTAAAAGTCAGTCACTATCCTTTTGTGGCAATCACAGCTCCATGTTGCTTTGGATAAGTCTCTACGAGCGTGCCACACCTTACCCCTGGAGTTATGCCCATTCCTCCTTGCAAAACTGCTCCAGCTCCTTCAAGTTAGATGATGTGGTGTGTTGGGTTTGTGACAGACATAGTGTTTTCTTTAATGATGATCAGACCAGAGCACCTTCCTCTATATATTTTGCGGAGTCTCCCACATTCCACATTTTCACCAAACAAAGACAAAGTGCCTTTTATTTTTAGCTGAAATAATGTCTTTCTTCTGGCCACTCTGCCATAAATGGAAACTCTGTGGAGCATGCCACTTAGGCTGGGGTACACACGTGTAAATATGGGCCAGATCGATGGCTGCTTTGAGTGCTCATGGCCATCTATCTGGCCCATATCATATGCCGACATCCCTGTTTTCGAGCAGGATCAATCCCGTTCGATTTTCCCACTGTCTCCATGCAAGGTATGGAGTGCTGTGTCTCCGGTATCTGACAGCAGCGTGATAACATCTTAATGCTGCTGCAGGGAACATCAAACAGCTCCAGTATTGAGCCATGTGTTCCCTGCTTTATTGTCACCCTATTTGTAGATACTCCAGTCTCTGCTATAGAACTCTGCAGCTCCTCCAGGGCTACCTTGGGTCTATAAGCTTTTGTGGGTGGCTGGCTCGTGGCAGGTTTGCTGTTGTGCCATTTGTTTATGATAGATTTGCTCCTGGAGATTATCAAATATTTGGATTTTTTATAACCTAACCCTGATTTCTCACAAAACCTTGTCTAATACTTGTTTGGAGAGTTCCTTGGTCTTCATGGAAGTGTTTGGTTAGTGTTGCCTCTTGCTTAGATGTTGAAGCCTCTGGGGCCTTTCAAAACAGGTGTTTATATTTTATGACAGATCATGTGACACTTATATTGCATATAGGTGGACATTATTTCACAAATTATGTGACTTTTGAAGATAATTGGTTTAACCAGAGCTGTTTATGGGCTTCCTAACAAAGAGTGTGAATACATACTCACAGGACAATTTTCTGTTTTGTATTTCTAAAGCCCCCCATACACGCTTTGAAGTGTGGCAGATTTTGCCACAGATCGACCGCTGTGCATGCTTACGGCAATCGATCTGCCCCGAAATTGACCACAAATCCAATGCTTCAACTTTAAATTTGGCCATAAATCGTAGTAAATGGCAAAGTAGGTGTCGGCATACAAAGGGTGTGCGGACGATTCTCTGCATGACCGATCAATCTGCTGCGAAATCAAAAATTTATCTAAACGTGTATGGTAGGCTTAAATTTTTTTTTATTAACCTTCCTAGCGTTTCTGACGGCAGTACTTCGTCCTGCACCTGCTAATGCACTATTG
>CM070032.1:232040028-232075579 GCA_036250615.1 Ptychadena robeensis | reverse complement strand
TGTCCCTATCCATTGGGACAACGGTGAATTTAGTTTCACCTTAGGGTTTTGTTTTTCAACTATTAAAACATTGTTCCATGCAGGATATGTACATACAGTATATAAGGTCCAATGACTGTATCATCCTGAACATGAGATGACCCGCAATGGTCATCCCTGTTCTGTTATAAATATCACCTTTTCATTTGTCACTTTTCATGGACCTTTTATTTCACATTTGTCTCTAATTTATGTGCCGTTAAAGTCTCAGGGGCTAGCCACCCCTAAATATAGTGACCAGAGTTTCACTCAGTCCTATATTTGTGTTTTAGGTGTATTTCCCTTGTCTCCCTCCCACGGTTGCCTAAGGAAGTATGGACTGTGCTGGCCACATTGTCAGACGGAAAATTTGGAACAATCTATCCACAAGTACCTTCTGGTATTGCACCATTTACTAATCATCTTTGCCAAAGGAATGAGAGATAACAAGTTCTCTTTGTAGCAGAGGTTGAGAAGGATGAACACCGAGAAATATGTGTTATATAAAATACATACAATGCGAGGGTCATGTGCTAGGGTACCAACAGGCAAGATGTGGATGTTGACATCTGGATGACTCTTCATCTCCTCCTCATCCTCTTCTCATATACACTGAACAGATGTAACTCCACAGTGCCAGCAGTCAGTGTGCTCTACTCCACAGTGCCAGCAGTCAGTGTGCTCTACTCCACAGTGCCAGCAGTCAGTGTGCTCTACTGCACAGTGCCAGCAGTCAGTGTGTTCTACTCCACAGTGCCAGCAGTCAGTGTGCTCTACTCCACAGTGCCAGCAGTCAGTGCACTCTTCTCCACAGTGCCAGCAGTCAGTGTGTTCTACTCCATAGTGCCAGCAGTCAGTGTGCTCTACTGCACAGTGCCAGCAGTCAGTGCGCTCTATTCCACAATGCCAGCAGACTAGGCGATCCTGTCTGAAAGCGACTGCAATCTTGTGCAGGTGCTCAGGGGTCATTTAGATAGGTACAGTGAGGAACATAATTATTTGAACAACCTGCGATTTTGCAAGTTCTCCCACTAAGAAATCATGGAGGGGTCTGAAATTAACATTGTAGGTGTGTTCCTATTGTGAGAGAAAGCATAAAAAAAACAGGAAAGCACATCATGTTTCCTGTAGGGACCATGTTTGCACACACTATCACAGGGAAATTGGCCCACTCCTCCAGACAGATTTCCTCTAGATCTGTCATGAGTTTCAGCTCCCACCAAAGATTTTCTATTGGATTTAGACTGGCTAGGCCCCTCCAATCCTTGATATGCTTCTTATGGAGCCCCTATCCTGGCTGTGTGCTTCAGGTCATTGTCATGTTGGAAGACCCAATCATGACTCATCTTCAATGCTCTGACTGAGGGAAGGAGGTTGTTGCTCAAAATCTCACAATACACCTCTCTTTGGTACAGTGTAGTCATCCTGTCCCCTTCACAGAAAAGCACCATCAAACCATGGTGTTACCACCCCCATGCTTTACAGTAAGGATGGTGTTCTTGGGATGCAACTCATCCTTCTTTTTCCTCTAAACACAGTGAGTGAAGTTTAGACCAAAAAGTTCTACTTTGGTTTCATATGACCCTATGACTTTCTCCCATTTCGCCTCTGGATCATCCATGTGTCTTCTGACTCTTTGGTCTTGCCCATGGTAGTAGTTGCAGTCTGACTTACATCAATGATGCCAAGGAGGAGGGTAGGACATAAATTCTGCACCGTACCATTTCATGTGTGGATTACCAACCAAAGAATTCAATATTACATTTTAGATTTTAACCTTAAAACTGAATTTAATTTGATCAACACTTACTAGCCTCATTTCTCTCATACTTCCTGTTTCTATTCTGATACTTCCTGTTGAGCCTTAATGGAAAAGAAATGAAGATAAATATTTATAATGAGAACCAAAATGAGAACACATAGAAACCAAAGATAAAAAATTCATATTCTTGTCTCTACTTATTTGCATATTATTATCTTTCATGTCAAACTGCACAATTTTGTGAGAAAAGTTCAATTCATGGATCCAACTGGAGAAGAGATCTACTTCAATGAGAAAGCTGAAGTTCCATCCCAGATTATATTAGCGCTCTGGGCAATAACAGATGATGAAAAATATTTATTGGTATATATCATCAGATTTAATTCGATGGAAGATGTGAACAAAAAACTGAACTTAAAAAAAACTTTTTGGAAAACAGGCAGGGTAAGCTTATCCAGCAAACATCACCAGATCTTCACCTCAGTAGATTACATTCATCAGTAGATTAGTAGATCATCATTGCTAAAAGTTTGTTAAAAAAAAAGGCTAAAGCTGGCCATACACATTCAGATCTCTCTGTCAGATATCTACCAACAACTATGTAGTGCCGGGTCCTCTGCGATGGAACACAGGTAGACTTGGTGGTTTAGATAGTCCCTCATATTACATGGTTTTGGTAAAACAAAAGGAGATTTTAAGGAAATCTGACAGAGAAATCTAAAGGTGTATGGGGCCCCCTAGATCGATAAATGCTTAAATAAATATATAATGCTATTGAATTATTCTAGCCTTACGCCTGAAGCCAGTACAGACAAAAAATAATCTGGGATCAAACTGTGCACGTGCCGGAATTGGCCATAGGCTCCGGTTCTCTGTGACCCTGTAAAGTTTCTGCGGAGCTGCAGGCTCTCAAAGTTCTTCCGGACACAAGTCTTTGGCTTCATCAGTGACACCGAAGGTGACGGGGGGCATGTTAATGCTTTTCCCTGCACACAGTACCAGCGTCTAATTGACGTGCGGGGAGTGTGGGGCGTCTTATTGACGTGGGGAGTGCATGAGGTTAATTTTGCATTTATGAAATCCATAAACAGGTGAGTCTTCCACTAGGTAACTCGGGCTAAGTTTTTATAATGCATGAAGCTCAGACCGAGTAAACTCGGGCCAAACACCCAGGGGGTTGAAATCACAAAAGATTTAAAGTTTAAGAATAGATTAACCAAAATTAATAATACAAATTCCTCCTTTAATGATCCTATACATTTTTCATGTGTGTACCAGGAGCCGGAATCCCGCTGCAATGGCCGATGCCTTCCCGGTTCCAGGAAAGCTCCTGCAGAACAGATCCATATCTGCTGCTATAACTGTGTCCCGTGTTCTGAGGGGGAGATCTCCAATGTGACTGGTAGGAATGAGCAATAGAGATGGTCGAATTTTTCGACTTCCTAACTTTGTGAGCTGATTGCAAAGCCCCTGAAAATGGTATCATCACCAAAATTGCAGGAGATGTAGAGAAGGGTTGTAGGAGCATTTGAAAAAAAAAAGTTTTGTTTTAGCACATGTCATTTTTGCATAAATTAAGTTCAAATTTAAAGTCGAAATTCCGATTTTCGAAATTTTTACTTGACTTTGAACTTAATTTGTGAAAGAACTGTTTGTGTTAGAGACATACTTTCTTTTTTGATATATACCCCCAACCCTTCTCTACATCTCCAGCAAGTTTGGTGATGATACCATGCTCAGGGGCTTTGCAATTAAGTCGAAATGGTTGAATTTTTGAAAAAAAATTCGACCATCTCTAATGAGCAATATTGAATTACAGGAGGCTGGGCAGGTTACTCTGATAACTAACAGCAGAACTATACCCTACTATCCTTTACCACCTATCCTTTACCACCCATGAAAGGAACATCGCCTATATTATCATCCTCTTTTTTAATGGCTTCAGATGTTTGAGTTCTTGGTACTTTTGTGAAATTTAATAATTAATTTTTGCCACAATGGTGGAGAAGCACTCAGAAACCCTTAGCTTAGCTTAGCTGCTGTGCTCTTGTATGTGGCAGTTGCCATATGTAGTTGTCAGACTTCTAGGAGGTAATGAACTACAGCAATGCACATGGCCACTAGATGTGTTGTAAATGGGATGTGATGACGTGAGCTTCTGGAGGCAACCAATTTCCTCAAAATGTGGTCCCCCTGAATTGATTTTATAACCTTCCTATCGTTCTGCTGTGGTCCAGATTTCTTTACCAAAAGCACATCATAGACTTTAATGGAAAATGTTTTTTTATGTTGTAGGCCTGTAACTCACCACAATATGTCCATACAAGGGTCTAGTTAGAGTCTAATTATTTCATAATTAAATTAACAAGAAGAAAACACATTGAATTGCATTGAATACAACAATCACTGTATTCAATACAATTCCTGTTTAAATGTTGTGCCCCGCCCCTGGTGTGATGTCAAAGAGGACATTGGGACACTGGAACCTTTAATCAATTTTACATTGAATCATATACAATACAGTTTTCAATGCAGAATGCTATATTAAATTTGATTGGGAATTTGAAATTTTCACCACCATTTACATGACAGTACATTACATTACAGGAAGGATGGGAGAGCCAATCGTCGCCACCGTGGACAAAAGGGAAGCTGATGTGGCTTTGTGGGGCTCCGAACATCGGTGGACGAACCAGTTCTTCCACTGCACTTTTTGCAAATTAGCGCTGCAGGAACTGGGCTCATCTCAACCACTAGGGGGTTAACCTCTTGGACGGTTTGCTTATGCCGCGCTGTTGCCCTCCTCTAGACCCGAAACCCATACCCCGGCATCGACTGTGTTCCGGGTCTAGAGGAGGGCAGGAAAAAAGCATGTTCTTGAAAAGCAACAACATCTCTATAAGTTGGAGGTCAATTTCGCCGCCACCCCCTGCCCCTCCGGCGTCATATCTGACGCCATCGGGGCAGACTAGGAAGGATCGGTGGATCTGCTAATATGGGGCACTGCCAGGGGATTTCGGAGGACAGGTGAGTTTACTCACCAATTAGCTTAGTTTTTAGGTGAGTTTTATTAGCAAAGAAACCCAGATTTAACTTGGGCTAAATGCCCAGGAGGTTACGTTAAGTGGCCTTCCCTTGGGCCTTGTACAGTTTTAAGGGTGTGCATGTCCTCCTCTCAGATTTGTTTTATTATTACCATTATCTTTTTCTCCCTAGCTGCTCTCTAGTCCAACAAAATCTCCTTGCCTTGCATAGTTTTGGGTTTTAATATAACAATATCTTCAGAGCATATTCGTTCTGTACGATTTTTGAGTCAAACTTCTTTGAGTTGACTTTAACTTTGAACTTCATTTATGCAAAAGTGACTTTCATCTTAGGAAGATTACAGAAAAATCTCTGCTGCTTTGAAGGTTCCAATGAGCACAGTGGCCTTCATCATACTTAAGTTGAAGAAGTTAAAACCACCAGGACTCTTCCTAGAGCTGGCCGGGGGAAAACTGAGCAATCGAGGGAGAAGGACCTTAGTGACCAAGAATCTCATGGTTACTCTGTCAGAGCTTCAGAGGTCCACTGTGGATAGAGGAGAACCTTCCAGAATGACAATCATCTCTGCAGCTATCCACCAATCAGTCCTTTATTGTAGAGTGGCCTCTCCACGTTCTAAGGAAACAGGCACCGCTCATCACTATTCACATGGTAGTGGCATGGCAATGGCAGCATCATGCTGTGGGGATGTAATTCAAAGGGGGAAACTGGGAAACTAGTAAGGTTAAAGGGAAAGATGACTGCAGCAATGTACAGAGACATCCTGGGTGAAAACTTGCTCCAGAGCGCTCTTGTACTCTGACTGGGGCGACGGTTCATCTTTCAGGAGGACAATGACTCTAAGCACACAGCCAAGATATGAAAGGAGTGGGTTCAGCACAACTCTGAGCATGTCCTAGAGTTGTGCAGCCATAGCCTGTAGAGGCTTTAATTTCTGCCAAAGGGGTATCTAAAAAGTATTGAGCAAAGGCTGTGAATTACATGCGATTTCTCATTTTTATTATAATTAATAAATATGCCAAAACCTCAAGAAAACCTTGGGGTGTTGTGTGTACAATTCTGAAGGAAAGAAATTAATTTAATCCATTTTGGAATAAAGCTATAACGTAACAACATGTGGAAAAAGTGATGGCTGTGGAAATGTTTGGAAATGGAAATGTGAAACTAATTCGCGAATATGGCGTTGGATATTTCCAATTTTAAATATTCAAAATATTATGCACTGGGAAGCTTATGGGCATGCATTGTGATTATATAGTTGCAATGCAAAAATAAATACCACATGTGACCATTAATTTTGAATATTTGATTGATAATTGATAAGATTGATCATTTATTTATTGAGCATATATAATTTCACAGTGCATGGCCATACACTCAAATTTTGTTATTATGAATATCGAATCAAATATTATTAAAATTATTCGCAAAATACCACAAATTCGGATATTGGTTATGCCGCTCATCACTATTAATTACCTTTTCCCACCCATTTTCATTGCTGATGCTGTTTGGATGTTCCCAGCTAATCTTCACTTCATGCCAACAGAAATGCTCCATACTGTTATACTGGAAATATAAGGAGATTCCATTGATGTGGTTGCTAATAGCGGGAAGACTTTTCTCTGTGGGACCTTGTAATACAGAAGAGGAATCCTTAGGACTGGGAATGGGGGTAGTGTCAGGCATTTTCATAGGGGTATAGCATTTATATACAATTAATTAAATATTCTAATATTATGTATCTAATGGCGTATAGTTAAAAGCCATAGTTATAACATTACTCCATTTTGTATCACTTCTATAGTTAGTCTGTATAAAGGCCAACACTGAGCGAAACTTAGTGTAGTTTAGGAAAGACGTGGACCTTTTTATCCTCTCTTACAAGGAATCCCTGGTACAGCTTTGAATGAAGCTTATCTGCCTTGTCATTTAAATCATATCAAACACAGGATAGCCATTGTATTCTATTTGGTATGAATACATCGTTGGGTAAGAATTAGTGATGAGCAGCATAGGCAATATTCGTATTCGCGGCATGCCGCGAATTTTATGGAAAACATTCGGAAAATATTCGCATTCGGCAATATTTCGCGCGCGCAATATATGTTTAACATGGCGCAAATTTTTATGCGAATTTTAAAAGTGATGATTTTCGCAATATTCGCATCAACCCAATATTCAATTAAAAAACTGTTGATGGTGTTGCTAAGCTCTTGTTGCAGCCTTCCCATTCGTCCACTTGCATTGAGAGGCGTGTGTAATGGATAAAAAATACAGAATATCCAGAATTGCGAATATTTGGCAATATATTCACCATCTTCGCGAATTTCCGAATTGCCGATATTCGCGATTAATATTCGGAATCCGAATATTCGCGATCATCACTTGTGAGAATGTCTGTGAACCTCCCCTCAATGTCTGGATCCTGATCATAAATATGTCAGGATGCATCTTTGTATCTATATAAGATGGCCCTTGAGGTCAAAGTTCTACTAATGTTTTTAGGTATATATTAATTGAGCAATACTGCCATCCAGTGGCGAAGTGCCATATGGCATTCAGCTTTTTCAATAAAAAAGGGTAAAGGGTGACGTATGATATCCAAAAGCCTTCCCACTTCTTATCTAAGATACACCTCTTTGCTTGAAGATAATTGGAGAATTCGGAGAGCGGAAGGCATGTGTCTTAGATAAGGTTTTGTAACTTAAAGTTATGCACGTGGTAGGAGAGAAAACAGAGAGAGGAGAACCAAAAGAAAAATAACAATAAGACCAAAGAACGAAAGAAAAACAGCGGAACAGGAGAAAACTCTTTCCCATCAAGGCGTAACAGACGCTTCCTTCTACAAAGCGATCCTGGGTCTTGGTAAGGTATTTTTATCTTATATCTCCAAACCAAACACTGACCCACTAACCTAGTTACCTCTACCTCTTTGCAGAGCTTATATCTAGGATAGCTTATGATAACTGAGAACTGTGGGGACATTTTATCCCTAATTGGTATCACGTCAATTTGTGTTGGAGAATATATTTTCCTATCTGAGAGTCTTGGCATAGTTTTGTAAAAGTAACATCCCTACTAAGTTTGCCTGTATATAGCCAGTGTGTTTGTTGCCATTTGCATAACATGAATTCTTGGGTGTAATATTACCATGTCTGGAGACACCTTATGGTGGTATTCTGGTGTTACACGTCATTGTTATAGTTGATTCTATTCAATTGATTTTCAGTGATTTTATTATTCCGTGTGTGTTAATAAATTATATATATTTTTCATAATTGCTTGCCCTGCTTTATTGTCTGCACAATATAACTATAATACCGATAAATTACTTGTGAGGTGTTATATCGTCTCAGGAACTAAAATCAAATCTTTTGAGCTTAACCATTTATTTGATAGTTCCTAAAGATTTATGAGCTGCTGTTTATAAGTCACTGACAGTAGGGAAACATACGGAAGACAGTAGAGAAAAAAACAAATATTTCCTAAGCATTAATCTTGGATTTCTTCCCTTTTCATTACAGATAGTGAGAGCTGCTACAAATGTCCTGATGATGAGTGGCCTGATGAGAAGAAGGTGAAATGTATTCCTAAAATATTGGAATTTCTCTCCTATGAAAATGATGATTTGGTAATAATTATTTCATTGACATCTTTAGTGTTAGCAGCTATGACAGTGTTTGTATTAGGAAACTTTATTTATTACCGAGACACTCCAATTGTGAAAGCCAATAACCCGACTGTGAGCTTCATCCTCCTGGCCTCCATCTTGCTGAGCTTCCTCTGTGTCTTCTTCTTCCTCGGACGTCCTGTGGATATAACCTGCATGCTGAGACAGATGTCATTTGGGATCTTCTTCTCCATCGCTGCCTCTTGTGTTCTGGCCAAGACTATCACAGTCTGCATTGCCTTCAAGGCCTCCAAACCTGGCAGCTACTGGAGGAAGTGGGTGGGAGAGAAGATTTCTAATTCTGTTGTCGCAATCTGCTCCTCTGTCCAGGTTCTGATCTGTGTTATCTGGCTGTCAGTGTCTCCACCCTACCAAGAGTATGACATGACCTCCTATTCTGGGAAGATCATCATTCAGTGTAATGAGGGGTCAGTTACCGGCTTCTACTCTGTGTTGGGTTATATGGGGCTCCTGGCAGCTGTGAGTTTTGTTCTGGCTTTCATGGTGAGGACATTACCGGACAGTTTTAATGAGGCCAAGTACATCACCTTCAGCATGCTGGTGTTCTGCAGTGTCTGGATTGCCATGATCCCAGCCTATCTGAGCACCAGAGGGAAGTACATGGTGGCTGTGGAGATATTCGCCATATTGACCTCCAGTGCTGGGATATTAGGGTGTATATTCCTCCCTAAATGTTATATTGTGATTTTTAAACCTGATCATAACACAAGGAAATACTTACTGCAGAAATGTAATCTTTAAAATTATGTATTATATACTAAGGTTTAGATTCTTAAAAATACAGGTGGTGTTAATTACGCATTAGTACTTCATGTTTAAATATTATACACAGACATTTATAGACATTTATAACTGGACCTCTAGGCACACAACCTCAACCCATGTGCTTGGATTACAACTTTTATAATGGGTAATTTTCTTGCTTTAAAATACAAATCATCCATAGCCTCCCTCACAAAGCTCCCTTTCCCATACTTGTAGGCCCAAAGTCTAATGGGAGGCCTGGTATGCGTTGCAAGGGCTTATGGCCAGCATTTTCTGACTGCTTCCTCCTGTTCCTGACCAGCCAAGCTGTATGCTAAAAAGAGGTCTTGTGTTAAATTTTCAGAAATAAGACACAAACAATTATTAAACCAATGTATAACGATTAAAGTTAAATTGAAGTTTACATACAAAATATTCCCAATAATACAATTACAGTTGCTGGTAGAGATGGTCTTGAAATTTCAACTATCGTATATACTCATGTATAAGCCGAGTTTTTCAGCCCTAAAAAATGGGCAGAAAATGCTTCCCTCGGCTTATACTCGAGTCAGCCAGGGTCTACTCACCTCAGCTGAATTTCCATGCTGAATTTGCTGATCGACAGCTGATCGTTGTAAACAAACTCCACACTGCCACCTGGTGGCCAGTTACTAGTTCAAATACAATACAATTCAAATAATAATAATAATCCTGTGTTCTCTTTAATTGATTGAGGCTGTGGCACTAAGATTCACCTGTTTGATTAATTCCTAGGGGCAATGGTGCTTTCTCTATAATTTTTTCATTTAGAAAACTCCATTATCTGACTTTGCATTTCACACTGTCGGCTTATACTCGAGTCAATGCGTTTTTCCAGTTTTTGTAGATAAATTAGGTACCTCGGCTTATACTCAGGTCGGCTTATACTCGAGTATATACAGTAGGTTTTTTTCGAGTCAGTTGCAAAAAAGGAGAAGGGTTGTGGGAACATTCCAAAAAATTATTACACTAGCACATGTGATTGAGGCAAAATCAGTAATGTTGGTTATGATAACTTATTTAGAGGCTTTGCTATTAACATAAAAAAGTCAATATATAAAAAAATTGTCAACCATCTCTATGAGTGAGTACCACCTAGTCAATGGTGCTGTGTGGCCAACATCCTGAAATATCTATTTGAGGAGTTCGGTGGTTGGATAGCCAAAAATCTTCAGTTATCTTTCCACCAGGGGTTTTCTCCTAGCACAAGGCCAGGACATATGGACTTTAAGGCCACCTAAATAGTATATACATACATTATCCCCCTCAGGCGGGAGGATTTAAATACTAAAGTCCATAGTGCAATACGAAAGAGTCCTTAAGAGAACAAAATCAAATTATAAATCAAATTCTAAAAACACAATCAAAAGAGTCCATAATGTCATTTGAATCTGGAGAAATAGTCAAAGCTTGTCTTTCTCCATGTATTTAGTAGTCGTTGAACGAAGTAATAGTCTGAGATGTCACTGTGTCGCCAGATAGGTTACTGTGAGTTATTTCATCCAAGTCGGTATGTGGGTTTGTGATGTAGCCTTAGACCTCGACGTGCGTTTTTCATCAGGAGGTTTGGCAATCCTATGTGTAGCCAGTAAAACGGGTAAGAGATGGTCCCAACGTGGGGCATATGAGAGGAACGGGGGAGCACTGTTAAGGTTAAAAGGTAACCATGGCCAGTAGAACAGTGGTCCAGAAGGTGATCCAGAATAGGATAGATAGAAGTTTCCAGCCTCTGGGTCCCGACACCAATAACCAACTAATCTCTAGTTGATGGTATGGGTGTTTGGTTAATATTAAACAGGGACAACATTTCATGAACCAAATTCCTGTAAAGGAGCATCCTATGACAGAACTGCCTTGGCATTCACTAAGATACTTAGACAACCTCAACAGAAAAAATATCTGGTCCTTAGTAAAGTTAGGTAAATATAAACTCATTTAAACAATAATGTATGACAGATTACGTAGTGGTTAACCAAGAACAAGTCAACATGCAGAGACAATGTACTAACACATAAGTACTAATCTCTTCAATAAAATGTAGAGATTATGGCAAATTTGAAGTTTTCGGCATTCAGGTGTATGTTATCACAATACCAAAGAGGAAAGCATTGGCAATGATATTATCCTGTCCTTTGATGATGAAATAATTCCCAAACAATTAAAAGGCCATTGTTATTCAAGAATAATATTTCACAATTGGTTAGTCAGGTACTATTGTTCATCCTTATAACTATGTATAAATGTGAATCCCAAAAAAAATAATCCTGAAGAATTGATCTGAGACATCCCAAAAGCTTTTTTCCCAATTACTTCAGGTAGGCATTAAGGCTTTTCACGCTTTGAGGGCTCCCTCATTACCCCCTGTGTTAAGTGCATTCCTTGATGGGGATGCCGATGTAGCCTATTTATATTACCTGTCTACCGCATCACCTGTCTGAGCCGGTTTGCGGGATGGAAGGTAAATGTAGTGTTGTACATCAACTACCAACCGGAGGACTGGCTCAAGGCTTTAAAGACAGGCGGCGCGGTTGGCAGGTTATATGGATCTGCCCCGTTGGCATCCGGGTCCAGGAATGCGCTTAACACAGGGGGTGCCAAGAAAGCCCAGACACCGTGGAAACCTAACCTAAGGGATTTTCTTTAAACTCCAAACCTTCTACAAATATTTGCATACGAGGTGCTTGATTTTTATATACTTGTAGGCATAGAAGTGACTGGAATACCCTAATGTGGACCTATTGCATGTTTTCCCACTTATCTGCACCGAAAGCGCAGATTATAGGACGAAGTGTGGCATAAAAACACCAAAGCATACCTGGTAGAAAATAGGCTACATTCAGCAATCTCTCTCATGAGACCTTCCTCCAGGGCTCAGGGTCACTTACCTTTCCTAAAACACTTGCGCCCAACAGTCCACGGTGGTGTCACTGGAAGGAAGAAGCAGAGACTAGTTGAAGATCCTGCGACAGACACTGGAAGAATAAAAGAAGGTGCATTGGCCATCCTAGAGGAAGGGGAATAAGACAGCACCAAGCATGGCAGCACCAGGATGGGAAGGTAAGTAACATATTTAAGTTTAGGGATTGGTTTGCCTGGATCAGTATAACAGACTGGTAAGTAATGTGCATCTTATTGTATGTAATAATTAAAAAAAGTTATTACATATTAAAATGGAATAAATATAGAGATCGTGTTGACCCCTATATTCATTTTAGAAGGGTTAAAACCAGA
This sequence comes from Ptychadena robeensis, assembly GCA_036250615.1. Taxonomy (NCBI): domain Eukaryota; kingdom Metazoa; phylum Chordata; class Amphibia; order Anura; family Ptychadenidae; genus Ptychadena; species Ptychadena robeensis. The sequence goes on along the minus strand of CM070032.1, from coordinate 232,063,046 downwards.
CAAAAGTCACTGATAAAAAATACCCCTTTTATATGTAAAATAAATTAAGTAGAAAAAGTTAAGTTAATAAATTAATAAAATAAAAACACATTCCTGTAAATATATACAACAATGAAGGAGCATTCACATGCTGCAGCCGGGAAGACAGGAGGATTACTACGAATGCCCTTCAAGCGCTGGGCTGCCCAGAACTCACCCGTGTGAATGTTCCCTAAACAGACATTTAGAAAATACCACCCATTGTTTTTATACATATGTAATAATTAGTGAAGGCTGAACTGTCACCGGTGGAAAGAAGGTTTCTATACTTCCGCTGGCCAGATCAGGAGCAGAAAGATCCAGCCAGTGGAAGAGTTTTCTTCATGAGAGAGCCCAGTCTCTAGTGGAAGAAAACCGGAAGTGATGCCAGTGACATTTTTTTTCTATATAAATTCCCCCTGAACAGGCGGACGGCGGACTTTAAAAAAAAAAATAACAGTTTCGCCCATTTCTTTTTGCAGCATCTCTCAAGCTCCATCAGGTTGGATGGAAACGTGAGCCATTTTAAGATCTCTCCAGAGATGTTCAATGGGATTCAAATCTGGGCTCTTGCTTGACCACTCAAGGACATTCACATGCTCCTATGATATCTTGGTTGTGTTCTTATGGTCGTTGTCCTGCTGAAAAATGAACTGTCTCCCAGTCTGAGTAGAAGAGCGCTCTGGAGCAGGTTTTTATCCAGGATGTCTCTGTAGATGGCTGCTGTCATCTTTCCCATTACCCTTGTCTCCCAGTTCCTTTCTCTGAAAAACATCCCCACAGCACAATTGTTGTGCATTTTCATTAGAGTATAACATTTATGCATATTTTAGTTATAATATACCAGATGGCATAGATTTAAAAGCCATAGTTATGCTTATCAGGGTTCAGGCTAAAGTCCAGGGGTATCAGGGCTCAGGGTAATGTCCAGGGGTATCACAAGGTACAAACAAGCAAAAACAAACAGCAACAGAGATCCAGATACAAGTAATAATGAACAGCCAGCATGGCCTGGATGGAGCACACCTAAATAGCACTAAACTAACGAGGGAGGCGTGAGCTCCACCCAGCCCATGCTTGCAGGGAGCCACCTGCTGGTGACCGTGGGACCAACCCATGGATGGGCAATCACAGTGCCACCAGCAGGCGGTGACCGGTACAGCCAGGGTCCTAACAGGCGGTAACTGGCAGAGAATTGGGTCATTAAACTCTTGGGGGCTAAAGTAACGTGAGCCCTCTGTGATCGCTACATGTTTTGTATAATATTGATCTGGTTCTAGACTCTTCCCAAGAGGAAGGCATTTATAACAAAAGTAAGTTCATCAGCAAAAGTGATGAGCAGCATAGGCAACATTCAAATTCGTGACATTTCGCCATTTTTTCCTCAAATATTTGAAAGTTCGATCATTATGTAATGTAAAAATCTGCACTTTAAATGCGAATATTGGGAACGCAATGCATAGTACTTTCCCAGAATCTCGAAGATATAGCACTATATTAGAGATTTTCGCAAAGTAAAGATATTTGCATAAAAAATTTGTGATTCGAATATTCAACAAAAATCAGCAATAAGGGTGTAGATTAAATTATCAATAGCAGGATAGGAATCTGCAGTGAACCTGTAGTATCTATGTACAATTCTAATGTCATGAATGAAAAAGAAGAGGATGGGGAGATAAAATAGAATAAATTAGAGAATTTGTGATCTCCAGTCATTATTACCTTCATTACGCAAATAAGCACTTGTACATGTGCATATTGCAAATTTTATATTTATAACAATAGTTCTGGGGACTAATGTAAAGAATCTTGAATATTCAAGATTTTTGGGATCTATGGAAAAAAAATTGCGATTCGCATTTTCGCGATCAACACTAGTATAGACTAAAGGGAAGATGTTTCATTGAATAACAGTCTAAAACAGTCTCTTTCCTGTGCCAAGTTAAGGTGGCATGCTGCTCCCTCTCCTTAGTATAGGCCTCTCCTGTGATGTCAGTCCCAGGGCCTAATGGTTACTCTCCGCCTCAGCCTTGGTGAAAGGGGTCTGGCACACTAACATGTGGATTTTGCACCTGACAGGCCAGCCAGTCTGCCTTTCCCACAGGGCTGAAGGATCTTTCCTGCTCCACATGAACTCTGACTGAATTAACACTAATATTTATGATCTCTGGCACAAGCAACACACCTTTCCCTACGCTGGTACACAACACACATAATTAACTTTGTAGGAAACAAACAGCTAAAATTACAGTACAATTTCATATTAACACAGACTTATACTTATTATTCTACAGGGACTATACTCTTATCCTCTATTATATTTAAAAGGCCTATACGCACAGAGTAACATATACAGTACCACCCCGTTAAAAATATACAATCTTTCACTATCGCTATAGGCCAGAGATAGGGTACATTCCAGGGGATACAAACAGATGGAAACGTTACAAAAGTCAATAATAAAGATTGTTTGAGGCTCTAACCCAGTAGATGAGGTGCTGATTTTCTGTATTTTCTACATTCTCTCTAGTCGCAGGGCTATGGAGGATTCCTATCTTAAACCCTAGCCCAGTAGGGAAGTGACACTCACATGGTAGTGATTAATGCTGTGCCTTAAGCCTGGTGTAGGGGCCCAATTCCTTTGGGACATCCTGGCACAACAGTGGTAGAACTTACTAGAAAAGCTATTACTGTATTTTTGGACTATAAGACGCACCGGATTATAAGACGCAACCAGTTTTTAGGGCAGGAAAACCAGAAAAAAAGATTTAATAAGTTTTCACATCAATTGGGTTAATGCAATGAATTCAATGACTGCAATATTCAATTCAGCCAGAAGGTGTCACTAGCAGCAGTACACGCTACGCACAATGTCATTCTCCACACTAATTGGCAGGAAGGGGGGTCAACAGCTGCAGAGTGTCTGCTCTCAGTGTCTCCTCTGCCAATGTTGTTGTTACTGTGTCCATGGGAGCTGCAGAGTGATTGCAGTTTCCATGGATGAAGAGAGGGAAAGATGCCAGTTCATTTATCTCTCTCTTCATTGAGCTCTGCGGGCATAGGCAATTATACATACAGATGGGAGAGCCAGACACCAGCCGGCATCTCACATCTGACAGCTCCTCCAGCCCCCAGCTGTCCATGCCAAGAGAGCTGGCGGGAAGCCAAGGTGTGACCACTCGACTGTGGGGGTCGCGCATTCGGACCATAGGACGCAGACACTTTTCTCAATTGTCTCATTTTCAAAGAAGCATAAGCATTCTGGGACATTCTGCTACACTACATCTGCCTATATATAATTCATGAAGTCTCATTACCAAAAATATATGGGAATATATAATAAAGACCTATCATTTTGTACTTGATATAAACAGCACTAGTAGTGCAGATAATAGTAAAGATTGCAGCAAAAAAAATGTAATGGGTAAATTGTGATTGTCACTTGTAGTCTCTTCTCTTCTTTGCACAGTGTCACTGTGGCTCGGCGGGAGGTGTACCCGATCACGCTAAATTTATATCTCTTATATAATTTCAGGGAAAAGCAGGTACCGTATTTTCCGGCGTATAAGACGACTGGGCGTATAAGATGACCCCCAACTTTTTCAGTTAAAATATAGAGTTTGGGATATTCTTGTCGTATAAGACTACCTCTCTTCAAACGCACACCAAATACAGTGTAATACAGTTGTGTATGAAGTGAAGTTTTTGTACAGCTATTTAATGTGTTCTAGCTTTAATTCAATATCTCTGCAATACCAAATTCAGCCACAATGCACCACAATGTCGCTAGTGAGCACACTTGTCAGTATCAGCTATTTAGTTTCACTTCGCAGACATCAGCAAAGAGAAGGAGGGGGTGAGGGGGATTTTGAAGATTTCTCTCTCCTCTCGCGCGGGGAGCATGGCGAGCAGACCTCAGGTGATCGGAACAGAACAGGAGAGCACCCTAGCACACTGTACCTGGCGTATAAGACGACCCCCGACTTTTGAACACATTTTACTGTGTTCAAAAGTCGTCTTATACGCCGGAAAATACGGTAAGTATATTTATTTTAGGATTGTGGAGTGCTACCTCGCCATATGAAATAGAAGGGTAAAAATAGAAAACACAGTTTAACTGCTTGTCATTTTTATTTTTTTGACAAAGAAAAGGACTTTTAAGGTTTTCTTTCGTTGAAAATAGCAAGGTTTGTTTTTACTTATGGTTTATGTAATAGCGGACAATGGATAGGAGATGGAAGAAAGATAATGGTGGATGATGGTGATTATGATCTCATATTTATATAGCATCAACATACGCTACAGATTACATAGTCCCTGCCATAATCATATGTTACTAACACAGTCTAAGTCATAGAAAGTGTATATTATTGTGATAACGATATATAATTATCAATGACAATAAGGGCTTGTGTCCACTGCAGTGTCCATGGCACACTACTACTGTAATAGTGGGCAGATAGGCCATGTTTTATAGCATGGTATACCTGCATCGGGGATAACGCTACCTATTCGTTTAAATGGAAAAAACACAAGAAAGCTGAACCTTTTTTTTTCACGTTATGGAATCAGTTGATGGTCAATGGACACATTGCACTTCAATGACGGCTGCGTTGTGCATCACTGCTATGACAATGTGGGGCCTTGTATTATAAAAAAGTGCCACGGGTACTTTGACAATGTGAGAGTGGATGTTGCAGAAGTGGATGAATGGAATGTGTTTGGTGGATTTAGCTGCAGTGGACACCAGCCCTCAATAATTATGATTATGTTTTTGGCTCCCATGCTTTTTGCATGACCATTAGGGACAGTTTACATATATTAATTGTAGTATCATTCACATCACTGTAGTTTAATTTAAATAAATATATATATATTTATTCGAAATTCACTTTGTTCAAAATATTTTTTCTGGAATTTTTCTCTGGCTTTGTAAGAATTAGATAACATTTAGGGAAGAATATGCATCCCAATAACCCAGCACTGGAGGTGAGTATGGCGAATATCTCTACAGCCACCATGTATTTTCCTCTGGTGCTCAGATAGGCTGGGATCATGGCAATCCAGACACTGCAGAACACCAGCATGCTGAAGGTAATGTACTTGGCTTCATTAAAACTGTCCGGTAATGTCCTCACCATGAAAGCCAGAACAAAACTCACAGCTGCCAGGAACCCCATATAACCCAACACAGAGTAGAAGCCGATAACTGATCCTTCATTACATTGAATGATGATCTTCCTAGGATAGGAGGTCATGTCATACTCTTGGTAGGGAGGAGACACTGATAACCAGATAACACAGATCAGAACCTGGACAGAGGAACAGACTGTGACAACAGAATTAGAAATCTTCTCTCCCACCCACTTCCTCCAGTAGCTGCCAGGTTTTGAGGCTTTGAAGGCAATGCAGACTGTGATAGTCTTGGCCAGAACACAAGAGACAGCGATGGAGAAGAAGATCCCAAATGACATTTGTCTCAGCAAGCAGGTTATATCCACAGGACGTCCGAGGAACAAGAAGATACAGAGGAAGCTCAGCAAGATGGAGGTCAGGAGGATGAAGCTCACAGTCCGGTTGTTGGCTTTCACAATTGGAGTGTCCCGGAATACAATGAAAATTGCCAGTATGAAGAGAGTTATAGCAGAAGATAATAATGAGACAGCATAGAAAACTTGAGCCATGATGTCTGTCTCATAGGAGAGATATTCATATGTTTTGAGAATACAGGTCACTTTCGTCTCGTCTGGCCACTGGTCATCAGGACACTTGAAGCAGATGTCACTGTCTGCAATACACAATTCCTTGTTACTTATTTTTTTATGAATAACCCTTCTGTAGTTTAAATATCTTTCCCAGCATTTTATTTCATCCTGGAGACACATAGGTACAGGTCTTAATTCTAGTAGTCACCAGAAAATGGCTGCCGGGGTATAGTACAACGATCATACACAAGTTTGACAAAATGAACCCTATTGCCACCTGACGATAACACTTTTTCTAAACATATTCCAAGTCCTACAGTCCTACAGTATTCCACAACCATGACAATATATATGTATATGGAGCTATACCATACCCAATGCTTCAACAACCCTCTCTCCTCTGGGAAGGCTTTCTTAAGGACAATTAAGTGTTCCTCTGAGAATCTGTGCCTATCTCACTTGATGAGCGTTTGTGAGGTCCGACACTGATGTGCCATCAGACTTAGCTTGTGATTGATGTTGCAGACTGAATGGTTTTGGGTTCAAGAAAGGAATATCTACAGGCTAGTTTAGTTTACCCCCACAAGATTCATAATGTCATGTCTTATTAGAGGTGACTTAGTAGCTAGATCTAGAAACATATAGCCAGTAGTCCGAAATGTCCACCCACTTCCGATGTTCGTTCACCTCCCATACATTATATATATATATATATATAAAAAAGTGGAGTCTACCCCAGAGCATTTCAGATCCCCTCTTAGCAGGTGGTTTGGTATGCTCTGGAAAGGGGGACTCAAACAGTGTAGGGTTAACACCCAGGGCATACCATACCTCTTTTGGCAAATCTGAAATTACAGGAAGGGGGCACCCTTGCCATACCTCAAAGAAGGGGAGACTATATCTTAAGTTAAGGGGTCTTTTCCCCACAACATGGGCCAGGTGTTGTGGGTGCTTATTGAGTATCTGGGGTTCCCCTTTAACAAAAAGACCCCTGTTGGAAAAGTTTGGACCTAGAAATAAGAGCTCAGACCATGATAAAGTGTTTTATTCAAATGTCTGCCCTTCCACATAGTTATGTGAAAAGTGTCTATCCAACATTGTAATACATCTTGTCCCTCAAAGGGTCAAGTGTCCCACAAAGGGGGTATTTTGCCTGGAGCTCTAGCGATGCCTTCATGTCCTACCATGACCATGTCCAATGACTGAATGAACACGATGATGCCAACATGATTGATCTCTGCTCAATGGTCACTGCGCATTCCAGATGTCCTCATTTTAATTTTGTGCATACACAGATCGATCAGACTTGCTTATTATTTGGTCACCGGACTTTGTGGGACATGGATGCACCACTGGGGCGCCAAGGAAAAGATCCCCCTTTGTGGAACACTTGACCCTTTGGGGGACTAGATGTACTACAAAAAATGCCATTATTAAAATAAAATAGTAATTAAATAACATTAATAACATATTTTCAAACTATGTCCCCCACTGTAATCCTCTTTTTGCTGTCGAAGTCAGCACAGGGTGGACTATAGGACCCTGCCTGGACTAAGCAAAAGAATTGTCTCAGCCCTGGCAGATGTGTGCGCATAACATGCTCTGAAATCACCTTTTGGGCACGCTACTGTACATGTCCATAAACATCAGCTGTTTATCAAAATTGCCACAGCGATTTGCAGCAAACATGGAAAAAATTTCCACGCTACTTTGACTTTTACCTGCTATCATGTTGATAAACATTGGCACAGATGAAGTCTATTTACATGTGCTATAACCATGGAAACATTTCCCATTTTACCAATGGTCTATTTTAGGGGGACCTTTTTAACGTCTAGGAATGGAAGAGAGATCTGGGAGGCCTCTGTACCCATTCCATAGGGTGAGGGTTATATTAACCTCCCAAGTGGTCATGACAAACCCACTTTGTCAGGCATTTTCATATCGGGTATAGCATTTATATACATTAGTTATATATTCTTGGTTATTATATATGTAATGGCATGTATTTTGAAGCCATAGTTATGCATATTCCCTATTTTGGATCCCTACTGTATTAAGTCTGTATAAAGGTCAATGCAGAGCGAAGCTGAAGTTCAGTTCAGGAAAGGTCTAAGACTAACATGGGCCTCTTCATTCTCACATAGCAGGAGATGAAGTCAGTCCCTGCTACATCTTTGAACAAAACGTATCTGTGTTGTCACCTAAATTATTTTCATGTTACTATAAGCATAGATGTCCATTGTAAACTTGTCTGGTATGAATACATCATTGGGTGAGAATGTCTAAAAAGGCACCTAATTGTCTGTGTCCTGGTAGTAAAGGTGTCAGGATTTCTCTCCCCATTCATAGTTTATGGCTTTAAGGTCAAAGGTCTTTTGACTTTTAATTACATGTATTAAGGTATTCATTAATTGATCAATACTGCCATCCAGTGGCGAAGCACCATATGACATTCAGCTTGCTTCAGCTAAGAAGAGGTTAATCATAACATCTTAGCTGAAGGCCTGCCTACCTTTTATCTAAGACACACCCCTTTGCTTGACGGTAATTGGAGAATTCTGAGAGCAGTAGGCATGTGCTTTAGATAAACTTTATTACTTAAAGTTATGCACAGGGTAGAAAAAGGAAAAAAGAAAAAAAAGGAGAAAGAAAAAAAGAGCGGAACAAGAGAAAGAAACTCCATCCTCATTCTTGGTAAGGAATAGTTTACCATTTTATCTCCAAATCCAAACTGAGGTGATACCTAGTTTATGTCTGCCTCTTTGCAGAGACTAAAGTTAGGATTACTTATGATAAATGAGTTTGCTTGGTAAAAGTGCACATTATCAATTAAATAAGTTATTTATCATCCCTAGCCGGTATCACATCAGAAATTTGTAGTTGGAGAAGTTATCTTCCTACCTGAGAAACTTTGCATAGTTTTGTAGAAGTGACATCCATTTAACGTGTTTTCCTGTGTGTAGCCAGTGTGTTTTTTCTATCCACATTCCACGAATTCCTTTGTGTATTGGGTGTAATATTACCATGCATAGGTGTGTTGGAGACACCTTGTGGTCGTTTTCTGGCATTGAATTTCATGTCATTGTTTATTCAGTTCAATAGATTTTCAGTGATTTTATCATTCTGTGTATGTAAATAAAATATATATTTTTGCATAATTACTTACTCTGCTTTACTGTCTGCACAATATGACCGATAGAATTCTTGTGTAAATCGTCACATCTCTAGGAACTAAAAATTCCTGTTGCTAGCAGTTTTTATTTAATGGTTATTTAAGATTTATAAGCTGCTGTTTATAAATCACTGACAACTTTGTCCGAAGTTTGTTTGATAAACAAACTCCGGGCGAGCAGAGATCGCAGGACCGCCCCACATCCCCGGAAAGCTGAAGTGATTCTCTATACCAGGGCCGCTACTAACCTCCATCATAGACCTCCATGTTAATGGAGGGGTGTTGGTCTCCCAGCCCAGACAGAGGCGGGTGGAATTGTGAGCAGAGTACATTGTAAACGGAGCGGTACAGGCAGACCGCTAGGGGGGTTAATCTTTATATTTTTTTTTCTTTTTAGTCATACAATATAAAAAAAATTTCAAGGAAAAACAAATCATCCAAATCATCAAAATTTTAACTTCAAGGTTGAAACCTTTGGACCATTTCTACTTTATATTAAGAGATATAATTTTCAAAGCTCTTTCAAAAAAAACTTTTTGGTAGTTGGACTATTTTAATAATTATGTATTAATATTGTTTACCTGTTACATTGGAGATCTTCCCACCAGAACACGGCACACAGTGATAGCAACATTTATGAATTCCTGGAGCAGGTGCTTTCCTAAATCCTGGAAGACATGGCTCACTACACCGAGCTTGTGGAACCTGAATGGAAGGGTATGTTTGTTGTATATTATACAATGTGGTGTCACAACACTTCCTATTAGATCAGACAATAAAACATCATAATGTTGAGGGCTACAAGGGATAAAGTTTTGAGCTGAGATTTCACAGAAGCTTCAAGAGGTTCAGGAAAAAGTCCTCATGAAGGCTCAAGCATGTAACCTAATATCTACCATGGTAGGTATGCATGTGAGTTGTAGATCCCATTGGGCCCATAGTCTTAATGAGTTTTCATTCAAATACCAGATCAACAATAGGCAATAAAACAGACCACATTATTTAAAAAAAATAAAACCCCATAATTGATCAGCCCAGGTCACTAAAGCTGGCCATACACCTTTAGATCTATCTGTCAGATATCCTTCAGATCTACCAACAACTATGGACACAAGAGTTACACCTCTAGATTATTGGCCAACATCCCAAATTAAATATATACAAGGAAACAGGAGAGAAGTGAGACCACGTTGTCTCCTTATCCCTCCTGTCTATTTTCCCTTGGATAAACCAAGGCGAGGGGACTTTAACGGCCAAACATTCAAATAGGTAGAAAGAAGATAGTTAAGGTAATTCAGGTATTACAAATTTTAATCTACACAGCAGAATGATTAAAAGCAAAGATCTTCTCAGCCGGCATAAATATGATGATTACATGTACATACAAAGGACATTACAGAATAGAATTTAAATAGAGGAATACAATCAATTAAAAGCAATTCCTGCGTAAAGACAGGATAGTCCCCAAAACAACTATGTAGTGCTGGGTCTTCTACGTCCCACATATAACATGGTTTTGGTAAAGCCATGGAAGATCTAAAGGAAATCTGACAGAGAAATCTAAAGGTGTATGGCAGTGGTTCCCAAACTATCCCAGCAGGGCCCCCTTTTCAAATTAGGAACATTATCGAGCCCCACCTCCCCAATAAAAAATTGGTTCAGAATGAGGGCCAGCGCCCCCTCCCCCCCCCAGAATACCTTCGCCACCCCCCAGTTTGGGAACCACTGGTGTATGGGGACTTTTTTTTTACTGATCAATCATTTGCATCTGATGATCACTAGCCTATTGAAGACCCTTTTCTGGGATGATTACTGCTTACCATGTAAACCTCGAGGAATCTGGTGTATTTTTTTCTTGCTTAACATTATTATCTTATTATTAGATTGTGAGATCCTCTGAGAGACAGCGATATGACTATATAGGGTCTGTAAAGCGTTGCGTAATATGTCGCTATATACATACTAGATAATAAAATCATTGGGTGTTCCATTACCCTTTCAGCAGGTTGCTTTTTTCTTGGCCACTTTTGGTTGCTATTGACCAATACATTATGGGAACATTTCACAAGATCTGCCCTTTTGGCCATTCTCTGACCCACATAGCTGAACTGTCACAGTTTAAAAATGTTCTGCTTCCAAAACATTACCCCAAAGAACTGACATTACTGTGTATATACCATATTTTTCGGACCATAAGACACACCCAGTTTTTAGAGCAGGAAAACCAGAAAAAAATGTATAGTTTTTTTTGAAGTTTTCACATCAGTTGGGTTAATACAATGAATTAAATTAATGCAATATCAAATTCAACCAGTAGAAGTCACTAGCAGCAGTAGTATCACAGCACAATGTCATCCTCCTCACTGATCAGGAGGCAGCTGTCTTCTCTCTTCTCCTCTCTGACTGTGCCTGTGCCCATGGAAGCTGCAGAGTGATTGTAGTTTCCACGGACACAGAGAGAGGGATAGATGACAGTTCATCTAGACTTCATTGCTTATGCCAGCCCAGCAGGTCTTTAAGCTCTGCTGGCATAAGCAATACAGTTCAGATAGGATATCCAGACACCGTCCGCATCTCTCATCTGACAGCTCCTTGCCAGGAGATTAGCCGAGGAAGCCAAAGCATTCGGACCATAAGGTGCAGGCACTATTTCCCTCTGATTTTTGGGATGAAAAAGTGATACGGTATATATATATATATGATACAGGCACAAGAGATATTTTGAAAAAAACTCTTACTTTGTTTTGCTTCCATTCTATTATTGGAAGGTCTTCTGGTCTTCTTTGGGTAGGTAAACGTATACTGTTTGAAATAGGCCCTACAGTATAATCGGTTGGGGTTGATTTATCTGCGGCTATGTTTCCTATTATAAGCACAGAGGGCATTTCTCCTCTCTCATCAAAGGAGACCTCCTCTCCTGTAGGGCTGCAGTAGGAAACTGTACGGATATATCTGTGGAGCTTTCAAACATAAAATAAAAATTTTACAACATCATTATTTAACAGCACACATACCATTAGGTAATAGAGCATTTGGCAAGTTGACATAGCTAAAAAATCTCAGGATATTCTTTTCCTTTATAAAACATATTTGCTTTTAATCCTGAATGGCAGGAACTGCTAGGAAAATCAAATTTTGCACTCCAATACCCGACAGTTCAAGTTTTCGCATTTTGCACCCTTCCTGTCCTCTCTGCCACCAACTGTGTCCCCATGCCCATCCAACTAAATTGTGATACTTGATATATCATTATATGGTCAACACGTCTTTAAACACTTATAGGTTTTTTCTTTGTATTGCCTGTATCCTCTGCTGTCAGGACTGGAAGTAGGGAAGCTGTCACTGGTAGTGTCCCTGCCTCCTTAACCTCCCTAGCATTCGTGACGAGCCCAGCTCGTCCAGAGTTTGTTTGAAAACTGTATATCCCCCGAAAGCTACAACGATGTTCTTTTCAGCCTTAGCATTTCTGGGGTTGTGTGCCATCACCAATCACGTCACGGTGACATGGAAGGGGGCGGGTGGTGGGCGGCGCTATAGACCTCTATGTTAATGGAGGGGCGTTGGCTTTCCAGCCCACATAGCCGACGTCATTAATGACGCCAGGTGTGTGGACAGAGGCGGGGGTGGGAGGGAATTGCAGGCAATGTACTTCTGCCATAATTGCCTGTGCCTCACCGTTAAAAACAATGCAGTAGGGGCTGTGCGCTAGGGAGGTAAAGTCATTCTCTGCCAGTTGGAGCACAGAGCTCCGGTCAGCAGAGTGGGAGAAAGCCAAAATATTTCTTGGCCATTGGAAGCTCATAGTTTTATGGTCCAAAAATACATTATGTATTTAAGAAAGTTTACTTACTTTCTGCCTTAATCCGTACTTCTTAGATGCATCTTTACTTAGTTTCATATTGTGCATAGCATGAGCCAGAGAGTATACTGCAGTGTAGATGAAATAAAATCTTGAGTCAAACTTGTCAATAAATTCAGCTAAGGACAGTAATACCTCATCACAGGTGCTGTTAGTATACATCCCTAATGATTTAAATAGAACATTTTTCTGTAAGTTTGAAGTGGGACGATTACACCATAAGAGCAAAACTTCTTCCATCAATGGATCGCCCTGACGTATGGATGATACGGCTTTATGTAAATAAATGTCTAAGCCAGGAATGAATCGGGAAAGATATACAGGTATAAAGGCACCATGAAATGTTTCCTTTTGGTTGAACCCCCCATATGGAACAAGCCACCATGAATGGTTGAATATTAGTGTGATATTTTTTCTAAATGCTTTTGACTCCTCAAAAAAATCTATATATTCATCTAGAAATGAGCCACAAAATATCACAATATTAGTAGTTGCATGCTCAATGGTCTTCAGTTTCTGTCGGTTACTGTGCAAATCTTTGGTGAGGTAGACAATGAACTCTATGCAGATGCCATGCCTAGCCATCCTTTCTCTCAGCTTTTGCAGTTCAGTTTCTCCGGAGCCATCACCTGATGTGATAATTCCAACCCAATTCCAACCAAAAATTTCCAAGAATCTTATAACCATCTCATACCAAACCGAGCTACTCGGAACAGTGCTGTATAGATGTGGGAACACATCTCTGTTATTCAATAGAGGGTCTAAAACTAAAGTGCTGATCTGAAAACACAATGCAGGAGGAATATCAATATCTTAATCTGAGATAGTTTTGAACACATAAAAAAAAAAGTGAATTCAATACAAGTAAGGCCATGTCTGCACAGCGCTTCTGTCGGGACCCATACATTCAGTGCAGTGCTTGGCCGGGGTCCCGATGGAGCACAAACTTAAAGGTAGTGAGTATGTGCTCTGTTAACCCCTGCATCGGCGGAGTGGCTCAGTGCCGTGACAACAGAGCACCCACCGAGCATATGTGAAGTCATGGGGGAAGTCATATGTGAAGTCATGGGGGAAGTCATATGTGAAATCATGGGGGCAGGCACTGTATCATTGGCCAGTATGCCAATGCTCAGAATCGCTAAGGGAATTCGTTGGACAGGTGAGTTTTAGTGTAGTTATCTCATGGTGGGTTTAATTACCCGAGATAATTTGGCAGACCATCTAGGAGGTTAAGTATAGCTTAAAGCGGATATACCACCAGAAATCTATGTTTTCATGAATGGCACTAGAAGTGCTGTTAATGGGGGAAAATGCAGTAAAAAAAAACCTGTAATGGGCAATTTAAGAAGATAATTCCGCAGTTCTCCCTCACTTCCGGGTTCTGGTCTAGGCAAGGCAACACGTCACAAGAGGGCTTTTTTCTTGGTAATCTTGTGATTCACATAATTATATTGAGCAAAATTTGCATAGAATATCATTAAACACCCCCCCCCCCAGTGGCCACCCGCAATATTGCATACCTAGTTCAATGATACAGTGGAGCATCTGATGGCTCAAAAATATTTAGTCTTTTTCCCACTCTGCAGCATGGTGGTCTGTGCTCCAACCCGCAGAGCCTCTGTCTGTGAGCTGAGCTCAAGCTGCACAGCTTAGAGACAGGAGGCACAGAACCATTACAAAGGTCCACCCATGGGCAGATATTTCCTATGCACTGTGTAATTAGCCAGACTGGCTGATTACACAGTGCTCGCATCTTAGGATGCATTTTTCCCTCAAATTTTGGGGTGGTACAACTTAGGGTGCACAAAATACAGTAAACACAGTAATAACACATGACTTTCTCTGGATTTATACATTCACTTTTTCTGTGGAAGCAGCATCAAACATGTCTGCCTTTGTTAATATTCATTTCATATTCTCCTAGATCAATGACGTTCATAATTTTAGTAAAGACTATCTACCTGTGGATATTGGTAAATATTCAAGAACTCAGCCATGGCACGTGTTGTTTGGAAGATGGAATCACCCACAAAACCAGCAACTTCCGGGCTTTCCCGACACGAGTAATTTGGAGAGTTTCTCTTATAACCAGACATAATCTTGATCATGGAATCAATTGCTTTAGTATTATACCCACATATGTCAAAGAAGTGATATCCCAGAGTGATGTTTGGAAGGAGATCGGGATCCTTGTTAATCTCATCAACTGCATAGAAAAAGGCCATTGTGTATACAAACTCGGCTATGTGTAATCTGCAAAGAAAATCAGGAGACATTTCGTCTTTAACCTTATACAAATCTGGAGTTTTAGGCAATGCTACAATATGCATTAAAAAATGCCATATCCCGTACCGTCCATGCAGTATGAAGGTCAAGTTGAAGGCTTGTACTGAGACAACTTCACCGAGACCCAGGACCATTTACAGAACAGTTTATAGTACGTTAAATGAGTAGTGATGGCCGAACATCGGCCGTGTGCGTCTGCGAACAAGTGGATTGTAGTGATGAGCGGCATAGGCAACATTCGTATTTGCGGCATGCTGCAAATTTTTCAAAAAACATTGAAAATATTTGGAAAATATTCTATTCCGCAATATTTAGGTTTCTTCTTATTGTGAATATCGGCAGAATATATATTTAACTTGCATTGAGGGGCGTGTTGAAAAAAAAATTCCCTAATCATCTTGATTTTCTAAAGTGCCGATTTTCACAATATTCCAAATATTCGCATCACCCCCATATTGGATTAAAAAACTATTGATGGTCGCAGGGAGTGTTGCTAAGCTCTTGTTGCAGCCTTCCCATTCGTCTACTTGCATTGAGAGGCGTGTGTAATGAGAAAAAAAATACAGAATATCCGGAATTGCAAATATTCAGCAATATATTCACCATCTTCACGAATTTTTGAATTGACGATATTCGCGATTAATATTCGGAATCTGAATATTCGTGATCATCACTAGTGGATCGGACTTTTAAAAAGTCCGACATCCGCCTGTTTACACCTGATTTTTGGGAATTTGAATTGGAACTATACCGCAAATGACACCGCAACGTCACTTCCGGTATATTGAACGCACAGTTCCTTGTTCCTAAACCGGAAGTGACATCAATTCAGCCCATGCCCAGAAAAGCACTAGCTATCAGATGTCTCTACCCGGTGTCTAGTGAAAATATTTTTAGACTTCTTCTCGCCGGCGAAGGGTGCAGGTCGAACACCCATACTGAAAGAAAGAAGAAAAGCGAACATTCAATGTTCCCGCCAAATCTGCCATCACTAGTCCTGAGTTTTGGTACAAAACAAGGAGGTATTCATCAGTTTGATGATAGCATCTTTCTGAGCATTAGTGAAGATTAACCTCCCTGGCGTTACAAGCTTTTCACACAATTTTTTGTGGCATGAAAAGCCAACTCATGGGTGAGCGTGGTAAGGTACACTGTACTCCGTCATGATACCCTGCCCACCCCCCAACTCTCTACAGAGACCATTAACATGGAGGTCTATGGTAATGGCACTGAAGACACGGAGCCAGAATCAATCAGCAAGCCAAAGCACAGGCATCTGTACCCAATACCAGTTTTAAGAACCAACTGTGCAAGACTAAAGGGCCGGTTGTGGCCCCTGGGCCTTAGCTGGCCCATGACTGACCTAGGGCCTGCTGAACTTGCACATATAGACTCCTATTCAGAAAAAGAAGCTGTATCACTTAAGTCTCTAAGGTGGGTGGCAAAAGACTGTTGTAGTTGGCCATATTGGCCATATACCTTCATTGCACAAAAGCTTTTCGCAATAAAAATTCAACACTATCACATGAAAACTAATAATTTATTACCTTAAGGCCCCCATACACGCCCCGATTTTTCGTCCGATCGATTAAAAACAAATCAATGTTTTCCGATAGGAGGTTTTTTGATCGATCAGACTGTATTTCATTATACCCCCAAATAAAGCAACCAATTATTGTCCGATTTTACCTACTTTGATCGAACATTTTCCATCGGCAGATTTTATGTTTGATCGGAAGTGGAAGGGTTATGGCCGGGATCAGCAGCTTGAGGCACACAGTTGTACCACCCGAATGGGAGTTTTGGCCAGGGCCAGGTATCTGTGGGTGTCTGTTCTGGGGGTGGGGGGGCTTTGATGGGGATCGCTAATCATAGGGGAAACAGGGTTTCATGTGGGCATTGACTGATTTTTGGAAGACCGATGCAAAAAATTGATTGTTTTTAATCGATCGGACGGAAAATGGGGCATGTATGGGGGCCTTTACTTGCGCAAATCTGCACTTGTACATGTGCATATTGGGAACCCAATACAGGGTAGTCCCGTGTACTAATGTAAAAAATCTTGAATATTTGATAAAGCACTATATTGGTGAATTCTCAAAGTGCCGATATTTGCAATAAAAATTTGCGGTTCCAATATTCATGATACCAGTATTGGTGAGGTGCTTATCCCCTCCCCATTTCATTCCTGGCTCAGGTTGGGAGTAAAGTGTAGTGATGAGCGGCATAGGCAATATTGGAATTCTCAATATTTCAGGGCTAATTCTACTAATATTCTAAAATTCGAATATTCTCGGTATGACCATGCATTGCTCTTTACTAGTGTTGAGCTCAAATATTCGAATATGTTTCACAATTATCATCAATTCGCAAATATCTTAAATATGTCAGCGGATATTTGTGATTTTGAATATTCGCCGACATATTGAAGATATTCACAAGTTCTCTAATTGCCATTCAATTCCGACATTCGAATATTCAAGCTCAACACTCAGCCATAATAAACCCTTTCGTATTAGTGTCCAAAACTACCATGCGCAGCATTTCCTCCAAAAGGGCCCAGTCAACCCAGTCACAAGTTTTTTGCCATTTGAGGATAATAAGAGACAGTGTGTCGGTTGTGTTCTAGTGGAGAGAATGTGGTATGGAGGATTCTAGTGGAACCTTATTTCAGCTCTCTGCCTGATATAAAGCCTGGTTAGTCTGGGTGTACCAGTCTAGGGATGAAAAGATGTAGACTCATGGCTTCTATCTATGATAAAAAATGACATATGGTCAAAAAATTGCAATGCAAATTTTTAAGTTGTACATTTTGAGTTTCTTGCCAAAATCTACCCAAAATTTTTAACCTGAAATCATCACAAACATTGCTGGAGATGTAGAGAAGGGTTATGGGAACATTTAAAAAAAAAAGTTTTGCTGTAGCATGTGTAGTTTGTTTATAAATTAGTGCAAAGTTGAAATGATTGCTGTATTTTTCGGACCATAAGACGCACCCAGTTTTTAGGGCAGGAAAGCCAGAAAAAAAATTGAATATGTTTTCACATCAATTGGGTTAATGCAATGAATTCAATGAATGCAATATTCAATTCAGCCAGTAGGTGTCACTGGCAGCAGTACACTCTTAGCACGTCATTCTCCACACTGATCGGGAGAAGAGGGGGGGCTGCGGGCTGCAGAGTCTACTGCTCTCCTCTCCGGCTGGCTGTTCCTGTGTCCGTGGGAGCTGCAGAGTGATTGCAGTTTCCACGGACAGGAGAGAGATATAGATGCCAGTTCAATTATCTCTCTCTTCATTGCTTATGCCAGCAGGGCTCTGGGCTCTGCTGGCATAGGCAAATATACAGTACTGATGGGAGAGCCAGACACCGGCTAGCATCTCTCAACTGACAGCTCCTCCAGCTCCCCTGCAAATCTCCATGCCAGGAGAGCTGGGGGGAAGCCAAGGTGCGTCTACCCATGGCCGAGTGGCCGCGGGGGTCGCACATTCGGACCATAAGACTCAAGCACTTTTTCCCCCAATTTTGTGTTTCTTATGGTCTAAAAAATACAGTACATTGAAATTTTGACTTGACTTTGAACTTTATTTATGCAAAAACTAATTTGTGTTAGAGCAATACTTTCTTTTTTGCAGTATACTTGCAACCCTTCTCTAAATCTCTAGCAATTTTGGTTATGATCATGCTCAGGGGCTTTGTAATCAACTCACAAATTTGAACGGGTAGAATTTTTAAAAAAAAAAATCCACCATCTCTACTCATCACTTGCAAGGGAAAAAAAAACTTTAATGGTTTATTTAAACTTAAGCTGGCCATACATGCGGTGATTTTTCCCCCCAAATGATCGATCGCTGTGCGCGTGGTGATCATTTGGTGATCCAAAGAAAAAACTCTTTGAGGGAATTGATTGGTAGATTGAACAGGGAACCAACATGTTGGTAAATCCTTGTTCAATCCCATTACTTTGGATGGGGATTGAACGAAAGCAACGTCAAGATGTGATTGATCATGGGTTGATCGAACAGGTATCAACCTGTGTATGCCCAGCTTTACTTGCCCCCCTCCCCACCTTATGAAATGTGTATAGAGGTCACTGAGACCTCTATCATAGAGATTGATCATTTTTTCCCAAAGAGTAACAGAAGACAGTCCCTGCGCCCAGAGGGGTGAGGATATTTGACAGATAAGTATAGGGGTCCCTATCCTTCTAGAGTAACAGGAACTCTGGGGGTAATGTGTCCTCTCTAATCACAGCACAGGAACTCCATGGTCCCATTGTGGGATAATAAGGTTTTATGATAGATTTCACTACATGTGACACTACAGGGTTAACACAGGCTTTATTATATTATACAAATTTATAATTTGGGAATAAAAGGGTTAGAATATATAATGAGTTTTAATATAGGGGAACACAATTATTACTGGTGGATAGTGATGGCCGAACTGTCCGCAAGGCATACAGTTCTGCGGCGAGCCTGGCATTGGACCTGCCCCGTGCATCGGAAGGTTATTATTCTTCCGCTGGCCGGATCAGGCGCAGAAAGATTCTGCCAGAGAAATAATTTTTGGAGACCGGGTAGAGACCCCAGTCTTCTAGTGAGAAATCGTTTTAAAAACCAGAAGTGATCGGAACCAGGAACTGTGCGTTTGAAAAGTCTGATCCGCCTGTGGCCAATGCTCGGCCATCACTACTGGTAGATAAAAGGAGCATGCATTTAATAGTTCACACTGGACTACCCTGGTTTTCTCTTGCCTAGTCTGTCTGTCCTATATGGTTGAGAACATGAAGAAGCCTGTGTTAGAAATCACACTCACGCACACAGATGAGAAATAAGCTGTCAGTGTGTAATAATAAGATCAGCAGACTACGAGCCTTACACTGATCTATTTCTATACCTCGCTGTCTGATCACACTGGGAATGACTGGCAGAGATCGAGTCCAAATCCTCACTCTGCTGCCAGCCTGCCGCATTGGGGTGACTAACAATAACATATAAAATCATGAAAAAGTACCTACGTTTCACACAAATATGATAAATCGTATACATTATCTTTCACTGTCATTCTATGAATAGAAAAGTGCACAGAAAACAGTCCTCCGATGATCACATCTCCCGCCTGGTAATATTCATAGTCAAAAAAAGTCTGTACTGAGGAGACGGAGCATGCTGGAGCCTCAGTATGGTTATGGTATGGCATGTAATGATATCCATGTAAGAGAGACACAGAGCCAGAGAGGACGATGAGGAGGAGGAATATGTCCATGAGAGATCACAGTCACTTGTAGCGGTGTGTCCTCTGTACTAGGAAGGAGGCCATCTCCAGCACTTTATATACAAGATTGGAGATTCTTTTAGACTCAGAGAAATGTCAGAGGAAATCTGCACTATCAAAATAATTTAACTGAATAATAATATCAATGCGAAATCAGGCGGAAGATTTAACAAGTTATTGGCCTACAAATGTACCATTTAATGGAAAATGTTTTTTTATGTTGTAGGCCTGTTACTTATCAAAATATGTCCATACAAGGGTCAAGTAGACATCCTGACTATTAGTGATGGCCGAACATCGACCAGGTCCATCCGTGAAAGGGCGGATCAGACTTTTAAAGAAGTCCGCCGTCCACAGACAGATTCAAATTCGAATTTGAATCGGAAAAACCGAAAGTGACATAAGTGACATCACATCCGATACCTGAAACGCATAGTTCCTGGTTACGGGAGCTGGACGGACACTGACGTCACTTCCTGTTCTCAAGCTAGTTTTTCACTAGCAGACCGGCTTCATGCCCGGTCTTCTATTGAAAATATTCTTCCTCCGGCGGGATCCTGCTGCTTCTGATCCTACCGGAGGAAGAATAGAGATCTCCTACTCTTACTGCACGCCGTCAAACTGTCTGCCTGACATAAGGTCAGAGGATCATACTTTATCTTTGCGCCCATAAAGGTAGCAATACACAGGTCAACCCATCAGATACTTGTACGAGGTCCAAAAATTTTACAACATATCCGATCACTTTTTGATCGATTTTCTGTTGGATATCAATCACTTTTGGTCGATCATACCAGGAAACAATTCCCCTTCAATCAATTTCAACAGATCAACTTTTTAAGGCTAGGGCTCCACTTGCGCTAAAATCCCTGCATTGAAAGTCAGCCATTGGCGGCAATAGGGCTATGACAGAGCTGTCTACATAGCCAGTCATAGCCCACTATGCATTGGTCCGAGCCTCTATTACTGAGCTCTGCATCGATATTAATGCAACAGAAGATTGACGGGTGACGTGTGCATTGAAAATAATGGACATTAACAACCAGACACATTAGTTACAAGTATACATAGTTATAAAACAGCTCTATGTAGTTGAGCTGATAACATGGCACTATTGGATAGAAGACGGAGGCTTGCGGTTGTTGAATGCGTAGAGAGTCATAGTAGTGGAGGCCTTGCCTATGGTTATGCCTCCACTGCGTTATCGGCTCCAATCCACATTACCTGTACACCGGCTGTCCTCACTTCCCTGATCAGATTTGCCGGCCAAAAACTACATGAGCAAAAACTACATGAGCTAGAGCAAAACTGGTTTTCAAATGTTCCCACAACTCTTCTATACATCTCTAGCAATTTTGGTGATGATACCATGTTCAGGGGCTTTGCAATCAGTTCACAAAGCTAGTAAGTTTAAAAATTCGACCATCTCTAGCGCATGGGGACCCGATGGAGCCAATAATGCAGTGGAGTCATACCCTAAGATTGAGGAATAGTTTTAAACATGAAAGTTAATTGTATTTTGTGTGTTTATTCATTTTTGTATTGTATTGGACAATGTGTTTTGTGTTTTTTTTTATTGTGATTTGGATACAGTCATCACTGGATTCAATTCAATTACTCTTTCAATTTGGTGATCCCGATGTGATGGACTTGCTGACAGAGGATCATTATCAAAAATCTTGGGCACCAGGGCACTGGATAAGGTAAAACATTTAAATCAAACAGAAAACTGTATTAAATGGGACTTCAATCCAAATATTCCGCCGCCCCGATGTGATCTCATCACACATGTTACACCAGGGTTAAGAGGATTTGCTTCCTTAGAGGAAGCATCAAAGCGGAGATTGGAGCCACCACGGAAGAAGGAGAAGGTAAAATAGAGCTGTGGGACTCCGATAAGCGGTGAATGAACCCAGCTCGTCCAGTTTAATTTTGCCGTAACTCAGCACTGGACGAGCTGGGTTTATCTCAACTGCTATTGGAGTTTAGGACAAAAGGCCCCACTAGCACTAGCTGATGGTCAGCATCGATGGACAGTGGGTTACAGGCAGCGCCGGCAATATCGAGTGGGCTGACTGGCCCCCCATGGCCCGTCCAGTCAGGCCGGCGTGCCCACTTGATTTGGGCCATCCTTCCAAGATGTAGGTGTGCCTCCATGATTGGCCACCCATGCCCGTCTGCTCCTGGCACCGATCCTGGTTACAGAAGATTTGGATTTGCAGTGGCTCTTGCATTTGCATTTTAGGTAACTAATTTGAATTTGATGTTACCTTTTTATGTACATTTTTTATTTATACATGCAAAATATGCGCCACTCCAGGCAAGACGGCAGGAAACACTGAAAAGCAGAACAAAACCACCACCAAGCAATATACTAAAGCAAAAGGAGTAATCCTGCACTCAAAGTATAGATATTATGTTTCACCCCCATTCTATCAGAATCAAAATCACCAATCAAAAACAAAGACATCTGGGCAAGCCATTTCTACATCAATTCTTGAAATTTCTCTGAAATATTATAATCTAAGTCATAAAACCCAGTTATCTAAAATAGCTTCTCCTGCCATTCAATGGAGGCCATGAGTTCCTTTGTCTGTATTATATCAGATATCCATTTAAACCACTCTGCAATGGACAAGGGATCTGGCTATTTTTATTGGACATGGATACCTGCAGTGCCAACATTATATATATATATA
>CM070032.1:232016334-232035868 GCA_036250615.1 Ptychadena robeensis | reverse complement strand
GGAGGCTGTGGAAAACGGTACTGAGCGGACCTTGTGTACTCCCTTCAGGAGGACGGAACGCCAGGCTCGGTACCCCAGTGACCCATACCTCGTCCCACAGGCTCTACGTAACTTGCGTCAGGCCGGCCCGGAGCGGGGTATTCGTCACACAGTGTATATACAGTACACCAGTTTGACCCATTTTACATGGAGTTCTGGTGGAATCTGGGTCAGAGGTATGTGCTACAGCAACGTTCTATGTAATGTAAGGCGTCACCAAACCCGCATGCTGCCGCAGTCCATTGGTTTTTAAAGGATGATCTAACTAATACTACTATATGTACTACTCACCTTCATTTGGTGAGTGATTTATAGAATCTCGTAATTATGCTGATCATGATACATTGTGATGATGATTTTTATGAGCACCTTCTATCTACGTTTTATATATAGAGAGTTAATTATGCACATGAAAAAAATCCTCTGAAGAAGCGGTTGCCCGCGAAACGCGTCGGTACAGTGCAATACTCAGAAACCAATAATATGATCAGAAACCTGCATATGAACTGATTTTTACGTACGGATGTGCTCATGTATTGATGTATTTTTACATGTTATGTAATTATGTATATATTTGTATGTTAAAAAAATGTATGCAAACTGTCCATCCCTGCCGTTGAAGTCCCCTCTTGCCCTCCTTAGGGAAAACTGTGTTTTTCCTTTTCCTTTTCTCTTCTAATGTTCTATGTAATGTTACCTGGAGTTCAGGTAACGATCCTCGCTCCCCCTCCCATCACTTTTTTTTCAGTTCAGGTAACCTAAACCAAATCTAATTTACTTCACTTCATCTTTCATTGACACAATTATTTATTATCATTTTTTGTTTATTCCATAATTCCATATTTTTCATTTATATATTCATGGATCTGAAATTACCCCATTATAGATGAATAAAAATGTTAAAAAATCATGAGAAGTGTGTAACCTTTGACGCTGTGTATTGTTATTTTATATTGATTGATATGTTTATAATTTGTGTACATGGGGACATTTCCAGTTTGGGGTTCATGTTGTTGTTTATTATTCAGATACTCATTGATGGGTTGTGTACAGTTTAGTTGTTTGTCACTCAGCTGTTGTATTCTGTGAATGTATTGTGTATCTCAATGGCTCTGACACACAGAAGACATATTGTGTGACTGCTCTGTGTCATTCTTTTTTTACATGAGCGTACGGAATGATTCTATAATAACATTCTTACTATTCTAAAGTTCAGTGAAGTTACAAAGACTTTGTTCCTACAATGAGATCTCCATTCATCTGGTGACTCCCCCGGAGATTCTCTCTCCTGGGATAGATGGTGAAAAAAGAACAGAAGAACCTCCGGTGTGGCTGCTGTGTAATTATGGATTCCAAATCTCCCGAACGTATTGAAAGAATTATCCAGGTGAGAGGTGAAGGTGATGGGAGGGGGAGCGAGGATGATGGGAGGGGGAGCAGATTGTCAGAGATGATGATGCAATTCACTTTGTCAAAGTTTGATATACTTTTTATATATAAAAGTGACTCCTGTATAATTATATAGTCAGGTACCACTGTCCTCTGTGTATTGATAGATATATCCAGGTGAGCACATGCAGGTGATGGGAGGGGGAGCGAAGATGATGGGAGGGGGAGTGAAGTCTGACAACTGCTGATGCAATCCTGTTGTGAAAAGTAAACTTTATTGAAAGAAGTGTCTTCTGTATAATTATGTAGTCCAGTCCCAGAACTCCCTATGTATTCATAGATTTAGCCAGGAAAAAAAGTGATGGGAGGGGGAGCGAGGATGATGGAAGGGGGAGTGAGGATGATGCAATCCTGTTCTGAAAAGTGTACTTTATTGAAAAAAGTTTCTCCTGTATTATTATGAAATCCAGTCCCAGTACTCCCTATGTATTCATAGATTTAGCCAGGTAAAAAAAGTGATGGGAGGGGGAGCGAGGATGATGGGAGGGGGAGCGCAGTCTGAAAGCTGCTGATACAATTCAATTATGTGAAGAGCAATAAACTTTTTTTTATAAAAGTGTCTCCTGTGTGTGGAAAAGTCCGGTTCCATTGTCCTCTATGTAATGATGATGGGAGGGGGGAGCAGGAACATGGGAAGGGGGAGCGCCAGTTTGATAACTGCTGATACAATTCTCTTCTATTATTTGATCATATTGATCAATTACAATGGGGAAAAGATAAAGTTTACACAAAACATTTATAACACATTTAAAACTGCAATCATGTGTATTAAACCAGTCAAAGAAAACCATAATAACTAGTGATGGCCGAACATTCGGCGTGTCCGTCCACGAACGGGCAGAGCGGACTTTTAAAAAAGTCCACTGTCCGCCCGTTCGCGGACAGATTCAAATTCCCCGCCTCTAGGCGGGGAATTTGAATCGGAAAACCCGGATGTGACGTCATTGACGTCACATCCGGCACCTGGAACGCATAGTTCCTGGTTGTGTTAACCGGATGTGACGTCACTGACGTCACATCCGGGTTTACGAGCCGGATTTTCACTGATAGACCGGGTTCTCTACCCGGTCTTCAGTGAAATATTCTTCCTGCGGCGGGATCTCGCTGCACCTGATCCCGCCGCAGGAAGAATAGAGGGCTCCTTCTCGCTGGCGAACACGGCGGGTCGAACACCCGTACTGTCCGCCAGCGAGAAGGAGGACGAACATGCTTGTTCGCGGCCGAACTGTCCGCCTTGCGGGCAGTTCGGCCATCACTAATAATAACAAAACACTATAAAAATATTAGTATAATAGTATAAATAAGAGTATAATTGTCTTGTTATAAAGTTTTTAAGTGATTATAATAATAGTAATAGTAATAGTAATAATGATAGTAATTCTGTATAACAGTCAAATTTACCAATAATACAAAATAATATAAATAATAATAATAATAATTATTATTATTATTATTATTATTATTATATTGAAGTAATTAAAACATTCAATTAAACAATGTAATGGGAAAATTTTAGGTCATTTAAGGTGAACCAAAAATTTAAATTTCAAAAAAATTCTTGTGTTTAAGTCACCTATGTGCCTGCAAGTGATGTAATTTCTATGATACGTTCAGTAATATAAAGGGAACATCAAGGAAATTAAGGATTGCTCATTAGAGATGGTTGAATTTATGAAATTTTTTTACCATCTGTTTTCATAGATTTCAAGTTTATTGCAAAGCCCCTAAGTAGTGATGTCGCGAACTGTTCGCCGGAGAACTATCCGCGGAGAACATCGCATGTTCGCGTTCGCGCATTTTCGCGAACATATGGCGAGTTCGATCCAAATTTGGGGCGAATTGACCCGAAATTCATCCACATGTAGGGCATGATCTCGGCTACCTCGTGGACCAAATTTGACGAATTGACGTGTACGAAGTATTTATTTCACGTCTTCAAAGTTTAGGATCGCACGGGAGCAGGAGAACAACGTGAATTATGATCGCCATTCATTCCCTATGGGAAAATGGCCCGACTTTGCGATCATCTCACGCCCGGACCAAGGCACCAAATCACACCAAATTTCATCCACATGTAGCTACATATCAAATTTGGGGACTCTAGCTCAAACTTAAGTTCAACCGTTAGCAGGGTGACTATCCATTGACTATCATTGTAGAAATCC
The DNA here is from genome assembly GCA_036250615.1 of Ptychadena robeensis. Taxonomy (NCBI): domain Eukaryota; kingdom Metazoa; phylum Chordata; class Amphibia; order Anura; family Ptychadenidae; genus Ptychadena; species Ptychadena robeensis. Next base: position 232,032,215 of record CM070032.1, on the reverse strand, counting down.
GTTTTGCGGATTTATTGCGTGAAAAAAAAAATTTCTTGGGAGTTTTGCCATGGATCCCCCTCTGTCATGTCATTGTCCAGGTGTTATGCTAGGTTAAAAATCGACCGCTAATCGGCATGTGCCCACATTCCACATCTGCGCCCCACTTCTCGGCCGGCCAGAGAACGGACATGCCGGAAAATCTCTGGCCGGCGCGAGCCGATGGAAGCCGATGCCATAAGCTGCAATGAAGACGGCGTCTCCATCGCAGTTTATGGCCGGCACACAAAGGGTGCCTGGCCGATTGAAGGGGCCCCACAATGCAACGGGATGCTAACGTGATGACGTCATCACGTTAGCATCTCGGCATACATCGGAGCAGGTCGGTCTGACCTGCTCGGTGTGTGTATGCCGAGCATTAGTCCCCTTGAAATAACTTTCCCAACACTATTGTGGCCAGAAAGGGTCCCTTTGTTTTTTAATGTTCGCCTGCCCATTGAAGTCTATAGAGTTCGCCGGTTCGTGGACATTTGTGTTGGTTCGCATTCGCCGTTCGCGAACAGCAAATTCCGTGTTCGCGACATCACTACCCCTAAGCATGGTATCATCAACAAACTTGCTTTAGATATAGAGAAGGGTTTGGGGTATACTACAAAAAAAAACGTATGACTCTAACACAAATAGTTTTTGCATAAATAAAGTTCAAATTCAAATAAAATTTTCAACTTTTATTTTGAACTTAATTTATTCAAAAACTACATGTGCTAGAGCAAAACTTTTTTCACCAATGTTCCCACAACCCTTCTCTATATCTCTAGCAATTGGTGGTGATACCATCAGAGGCTTTGCAATCAGCTAGCAAAGTCAACATGGTGGCTCAGGTGGTTAGCTCTCTGACTCTCTGGAGTCCTAGGTTCAAATCCTGGCCTGGGTGCTATCTGCAAGGAGTTTGCATGTTCTCCCTGTGTCTGCCTGGGTTTCCTTTGGGTACTCTGGTTTCCTCCCACACTCCAAAAACATGCAGCAGTTTAATTGGCTTCCCCAAATAAAGGTTCTCCTTTGTTAGTTACATGTGACCTATGACTATGGTGGGGACATTAGATTGCTCCTCTGAGGACAGTCAGTGATATGACTATATATGCTGTGTAATATGTCGGTGCTATATAACTACAAGATAAGAATTTATGAATTATTTTTAGAGAATATGAATGATAACACAAAAACTTTTCTATGACTCATGGTTGGTAGTTGATTGAAGCCATTTATTATCAAACAACTGTGTTTACTGTTTTTATATCATAATCACATCCCAAAATACTCAAATGACCCTGATGAAAATTTTTACATACCTGGGTGATTTTGCTTGATGTCATGCATATAACTTGACACAAAAGGTTTTGAATGACGATTAAAGGTCACCAACTTCCCTTGTTATCTGTCTGCTTGTAACTAGTGTGTGTGTGTGTATAAAAGGTCACATGACTTTCTGGACTCCTGACAGACCCTTGCATCTTTCATCCACTGCTGCACTGATGTTTTTGGATTCTGAGGCCCCCCACACACTTATGGATTCGCTGGGGATCTTCTGGCCAACATCCATGCGCTATTGAGCCAAATGCACATGGGTCGATTGGCCCAGCTTGAGCGACAAGGGTGCCCATCCAAAGTATCTGACGGGAATCCATGTGTGGCAATCCAATCCTGAACATGTTATCATCACCAAACTTGCTGGAGATGTAGAGAAGGGTTGGGGGAACATGTGAAAGAAAAAAGTATGTCTCTAACACAAAACGTTTTTGAATAAATTAAGTTCAAAATTAAAGTCAAATTTCCGAATTTTCAACATTTTGACTTGACTTTGAACTTAATTTGTGCAAACATTATTTGTGTTAGAGACATGCTTTTTTCTTTCCAATGTTCCCCCAACCCTTCTCTACGTCTCCAAAACGTTTGGTGATGATACCATTTTCAGGGGCTTTGCAATTAACTCAAAGTCGTCGAATTTCTGAAAAACTATTTGGCCATCTCTACACTAACTGTCTCTCATAGGAGCTCACAATCTACTGTCCCTACCATAGTCATGTACAGTTGGTACGGAAAGTATTCAGACGGTGACCCCCTTAATTTTTTTTACTCTTTGTTATATTGCAGTCATTTGCTAAAATCTTTTTTTTTTGTCCTCATTAATGTGCACACATCACCCCATACTGACACAGAATTGTAGACATTTTTGCAGATTTATTTAAAAAGAAAAACTGAAATATCACCTCCATAATCCTTAAATGGAAGACGTTTGGGATGACCAGAACCTTTACAAGAGCTGGCCATCCGACCAAACTAAGCTATTGGGGGGAGAAGAGCCTTGTTGAGAGAGGTAAAGAAGAACCCAAAGATAACAGTGGCTGAGCTCCAGAGATGCAGTCGGGAGAAAGTTGTAAAAAGGCACCATCACCGAAGGAGGCCTCTCCTCAGTTCAAGACACATGATAGCCTGCATGGAGTTTGCTAAAAAAAAAATGAATGAATGAGTGACTCCAGAAAAAATATTCTTTGGTCTGATGAGACCAAGATAGAACTTTTTGGCCTTAATTCTAAGTGGTTTGTGTGGAGAAAACCCAGGCACTGTTCTAGGGCTGCATAAGGCACCAAAATGACCACGAGAACTGGGCTAATGGTCTGCAAACAAAGATGGATAGCGTAATTACATTAAAAAGCATCAAATAAAGACAAATTGTTATAAAATTCCCACTGAAGTGAAAAATTAGGCATAGGAGGAGGTCAGTATGTGTGCCAGACTGCCCATAGACAATGACGAGCTGTCCTCTGTGGCAAGGGTATCATCTATGTCCTCCGTGTCCCCCCAACCTTGCTGCAGTGATGGTCCTGGGTTGCTCTGGGTGTCACCCTGCTGGGAACCAAGTTCCTCCTCACCCTCCTGCTCCTCATCCTTGTCCTCCTGTCACTGGTGGTAGTGAAATGACCTGTGCGTGCTGCAGCTGAAGGTCCTTCCATCCCCACATCTGGCAAGATAAGCAGTTGAGCATTGGTGCACTCAATCTCTTCCCCTTCTTGGGCAGGGCTAGGTGGACAGCCCATGGCTCATCCGTGTCATTGAAAAGCAGTAGAGACTGCTGCATGACTTGGAGCTCAGGCTGCTTATCAGTTTCAACAGAATTTCTGAAGATGGACGAATGTCCAGCTGCAGAAGGTGCCAACTGTTCGCTTTGAGGTGAAGACCGGGTGGCAGATGTGGAGAAAGGGCTGGAGCCGCTGCAAGCAACCTAATCTACAATGGCCTGCACTTGTTCTGGCCTAACCATTCTATCAGCGGTATTGGGGCCTATAAAATATCGGTGATGGCTCCTTTGAGAAAGCGAAACAGAGGAAGGTGGTTCATTTTCACTTGTAGATGGCAGAGATGGACCACGTCCTCTACTTGCACTAGCAGGTCCACCACCAGCAACACCCCGCCCACGGCCCTTATTTGTACTCCTCCTCATTCTTTCTGTAAGGAAAGATGGACCAAAAAAATAGAAAGTCCACTGAAATATATAAAATGTGAAAACACTATGTTATTTTTCCCTTAAAGTTTGGGAAAAATTACTGTCACTACAGAAATGTGGTTTTTCACCCTGAAAACTATTTCAGATGGACCCCAAAAATAAAAGGTCCACTGAAATATGAAGTTAAAGTTTTGCAACTTTGATGTTGGAAGAACTATGTGAACCAGCCTGCCACAATAACAGGACCTTGTATTACTGTACAGCAATGATTTCGGACTTGGCTACCTAGCAATTCTCCCTGCCTACAAACCTCTCCCTGCCTGACACACAATGTGCCTCTCTATCTCTACTAGTGATGGCGTGAACCCGGATTTTGTCGTTCGCGAATGGCGAACGCGAACATCCTCAAAAGTTCGCGAACCCGGCGAACCGGCGAACAGCCATTGACAGGCTTGGCTATGGGTGAACCTAGGTGCCCTTAGGTAGATAATGAAATGCCAAAGGAGTGATACTCAGCAACTACTGTTTTCTCTTTTAACATTGGTAGTGTTCTAAATAGGAGTTCGTACCTTGACGGGTGAGATGCCATGTTAAGGATGAGTGGATCAGAGATCCAAATGCTGCAAATAGAGCCAGGGGTGGTTCCTCGCCTGGGAAGTCTCCTGGTGCGGCCGTCGCCACACAAATCTCCCGCATATAACTCAGGTAGCAACCAGGGCGTCCCTGGCAGCCGAGGGCGCGTTCCAGCCGCCTCCCCCCGCCAGAGCGCAATGTCCGGGTTGTGAGAGGTGGACTCCGTACCGCAGTGGATGGGGACCCACCCACTGTGCCCCGAGGTGGGAGGGGATTCGCCGCTCATAGGGGCGCCATTCCTACCCATCAACCCAAATAGGGCTGGTGGTGGGCGGGACCCTGCCTTACCCGCCCACAGTCAGAAGCTACCAGCTGCTCCTCCTAGAGCTAGCCCGTAAGTGACAGAGAATTGTCCTTTCCGATATATGGTGATCAAAGTGTCAACTGCGTCCTCCTTGTATACACTCAGTGTTGCATATGAGGACCGCTCCCTCTAGGAGCCATCTATTCCTAAATCCCCTGCAGAGAAGTGTATGCCTTCAATGTCTGACCATAACTAATAGCTTCTAATTGTATTTAGTTCTGAGCCAACACAGTAAACCACATCCAAACCCAAGAACAAAAAATAATATATTTTAGCTTTTCCATATGTTGGCTGATTTGTAAGATATAACACATACATAATGTAAGTACTGTCTCTGCCAATACTGTATGCATGTACTGTAATTTGAATTACTCTGGCAACATGCAGTATATTCCTGCTAATGTCCTTTCTACAATGTGTACAACAATGCAAATTTTTGGGGGAAAATATAAAGCAAGTTTGCAAGTACGTATTGGGCATTGTCAATTTCTCCACTGCCTATATCTGTAAAGGCATCTAATAATGACCACCTATATAGGAGGTGACTATCAAAAATGTAAAGAGCATTTGTGCTACTGGCAACCAACGTAAGGGATGTTGTTCTATACACTAGTCACCAAGGGGTCAACGTTTCACCAATGTTAAAAGATAGGGGGCGGGTTGAACTCGCCATATGTTCGCGAACATGGGGCGAACGCGAACATGCGATGTTCGCCGCGAATAGTTCGCGGGCGAACAGTTCGGTCCATCACTAATCTCTACCTGTCTATCTCTCAAACCGATCCTTTTTTAACACTAGCAGCCTATCTCTCTTTGCAGAAGCAACATGCCTGCATCTTATGGAGATTAGCCGGGGAGCTGGAGGAGCTCTCAGTTGAGAAATGCCAGCCGGTGTCCGGCTCTCCCATCTGTATTGTATAATTGCCTATGCCAGAGTTAAGAGCCCTGCTGGCATAGGAAAAGAGACGCATAGATGAACTGGCATCTATAACTTTCTCCTCTCTGTGGAAACTGCAATCACTCTGCAGCTCCCACGGACACAGAAACAGCAAGATCGGCAGAGGGAGAGCAGAGCAGAGAAGACTGGGCAACTTCCTGCCCCCTCCTTCTGATCAGTGAAGAGGTGACATCATGTGCTGTGTGTGTGTACTGCTGCTAGTGACTACTATCTACTGGCTGAATTGTATATTGCATTAATTTAATTCATTGCATCAACCCAATTAATGTGAAAACTTATTAAATCTTTATTTTCTGGTTTTCCTGTCCTAAAAACTAGGTGCGTGTTATGGTCCGGTGCGTCTTATATTGTGAAAAATATGGTATATTTTAAAGTAAAATTGTTTTTATTGGAATTGGCTTATACAGCACACAGTTCATGCACAGTACATGTTCACACCATAAATGTTATTTCAAAACACATATTTTAGGAGGACAAAAAGCCAACATTGTTTCATGACTAATATGTAAAATTTTATTTCTCTATATAGCAACATACAAATGTTATGTTTAAAGTGTTTTTACCAACATAATCTTTCTGGAATTCATCTCAGGTTTTACAAAAATAATGAACAGTTTGGGGAAAAATATACAGCCAAGAATTCCAGCACTGGAAGCCAATATGGTGAATATCTCCACAGCCACCATGTATTTCCCTCTGGTGCTCAGATAGGCCGGGATCATGGCAATCCAGACACTGCAGAACACCAGCATGCTGAAGGTGATGTACTTGGCCTCATTAAAACTGTCCGGTAATGTCCTCACCATGAAAGCCAGAACAAAACTCACAGCTGCCAGGAACCCCATATAACCCAACACAGAGTAGAAGCCGATAACTGACCCCTCATTACACTGAATGATGATCTTCCCAGGATAGGAGGTCATGTCATACTCTTGGTAGGGTGGAGACACGGACATCCAGATAACACAGATCAGAACCTGGACAGAGGAGCAGATTGTAACAACAGAATTAGAAATCTTCTCTCCCATCCACTTCCTCCAGTAGCTGCCAGGTTTGGTGGCTTTGAATGCAATGCAGACTGTGATGGTCTTGGCCAGAACACAAGAGACAGCGATGGAGAAGAAGATCCCAAATGATATTTGTCTCAGCATGCAGGTTATATCCACAGGACGTCCGAGGAACAAGAAGACACAGAGGAAGCTCAGCAAGATGGAGGTCAGGAGGATGAAGCTCACAGTCCGGTTATTGGCTTTCACTATTGGAGTGTCCCGGTAATAAATAAAGATTCCGGCTATAAATACAGTTATGATACAGAATAATAATGCTACTAATGATATGATTATCACCATGGGGTCATCTTCATACGACAAATAGTCATAAACTTTTGGAATACATTTCACTTTTCTTTCATCTGGCCATTCTTCCTTTGGACATTTGTAGCAGCTATCACTATCTGTAAAGAAATAACATACAGTTTCTTTAGATTTATTCTTTCCTGTTTTTCACTGTGTTAATAATCTGTCCATCTCTATAGGAACAGATTTACAGAGTAACTTCCTGTGTTAGATGTACATTGTACAAGAAACCTTTTACAAATACTAAATGGTTCTGGGTACAATTTTAACTGGAATAATGAATTTAAACTAAAAGATAGGACATTTTTTTTTTAACTCTTTTTATTGTAAATTTTATACATACATACATTTTAACAGGGAAAAGATACAGTCCCGTAAAAGTAGATACATTGGAAGGCAAACGGGTTACCAGATTCGAGTACAGAAATACATTATAAACAGAGTGTCACTTGTGTGCGAGTCCAAATCTGGCCTCCGTAGCGGATAGTCCAAGAGAATGCTGTAACTTTTCTGGTACACATTCACATAACAAAAACACAGAGAACAAAATAAACATTAACTCAGAAGGGGTAACCTCTCAATAATCAGTAAATCGTGTATTTCCTCCCATCGTTCATGGCATTTCCTTTCCCCACTATGCTTGACCCCCATTGTCCTGCCTCCAAGGGGAGGGAGGGGTGGGGAAGACATCCTAACCCCTCAGGGGCGTACTACCGCACCTCAGAATCCCCAGGGTGTTATGTAAGTCATTCCTGGCGCACCGCATAGAGTGGCGAAACCGTAGCATCAATTGCTCTCGTTCCCGAGGGTGTAGAGTACATTGCAGGAATTTCCGCCATCTACGGAAGAATTTGGTCACTGCCTTGTCTCCCATGGTGTCGGCTGCGAGCCTTTCAATGTGGAAGAGTCCCTCAAGAGAGCGCTTCAGGAATTGTACCGTGGGGGGAGGCGGGATAGCCACTGATGCATGATGCACCTACGCGCCGTCAGGAGACAAAGTTGGGCCCATTGGGAGAGAGATGATCTGACCCCCCGCTGCCTTTCTCTATCCAGGTATGCAAAAAGGAGTAGCATGTGTTCCTTAGCCAAGGTTTCCCCAGTCACTCGATGTATATAAATTACCCCTTCCTACCAAAATGCTGCTATGGCCGGACAGTCCCAGAGACAATGGGCCACCGGTGCTTTGTGGAGCCCACACTTGGGGCAGCAACCTGATTGAGAAATATGGGGCCCTTGTTACTACCAATGGGGTAGAACCCCAAGTAAGCATGGTGCAAAATTTTGAATTGGGTTTCCCTCCATATTTCAGATGTGATCGATAGGACATTTTTAAATGTCTCTGGAACATGAATAGTTGGACCTATAAATAATAAATACACATGACAAATGACAAAAAAAAATCATAATTTTTTGAGATGATCAGTAGCAATGTCAAGTCTATAATTAACTTCATAATAGGAAAACTGAACTCCAACTCCAAAACCACTGTATAAAGGGGTTTACGACATTGTGGGTTCACAGTCCCTCAGAGGATCCATATTATAAAAATTTTACTGATACATGCACACTTTGCAAGTTGCAAAATAGCAAACTGCAAAGACGCCTGAATGTGCTCTACATATTCCATAAATTGCATATCCAATTCAATTAATAAATATAAACCATTAATCTCTCGCTGAAGCTTCATTTCATTCATTTACACTAAGAAGTATCCATGAAGGTTATGGTGAGAAGGGATGAAAGGAATCAAAAAGCCCTCAAGAAGAAGGCTTGATTGTGCTATGCACTGCTCGAGTTGGCGGCTTTTTGATTCCTTTCATCCCTTCTCACCATAACCTTCACAGGTACTTCTCTTTGTTGGACTTCCAAGCCCCAGACCATAGAGCCATGGTTTCCATGCACTGCACTGATGATGACAAAGTAGCCTGAAACAGCTGTATGCAGTTTGGAATAAATGGCTCTGTACCATGAAGGCTTTATTTGCACTGTACATTTGGCTGATGGGGCGAAAAGGAATAATTTGCATGGCTCCGCCCACTGTCCCAAAACAAAGGCTTCTACCTAAACTTTTGGGATTTGTGCTGGATTGGGCCGTGTAAATACCTTATGTTTTAAGAAGGTTTGATTGTGCTATTCATTTACACTGTCACTTTCAAATTTGTTATAATTCATTTATAACTTATCACTTAACATTCCTTTTTTTCAATTTGTGTTTAATTTTTAAACAGAAAAAAAAATCAATGATGGGTCCTCCTTATTTGAATAATATACTTTCTTTAAGCAATAAGCCTGGTTGAGCAGGGAAAAAAGGGGCTGATAGTGAGTGTACCCCCCTATTGAAAAAACTAGACCTTCTAGGCAAGAAAAAGAGTGCGCCCCCTGCTTGTTCAGATCATACCATGACAGACCTGGCCAGCAAGGAAGTGGGGATGGTAGGCGTGCATCCCCTTCTAGTTTTTACTAGACCCAATGCCATCCCTTAACATGTGTAGGGACCCATATTAAGGCAGGGGCCTCATACCCACAATTACTTTGCAGATGGTGAAGTTATCAGATTGTGACCAATTAATTGATTATGAAAGTCAATCAATGAGAGGGAATCTCAGTAAGTATACATTTTATGGTTTTAAACTTTATTATCCTACCGGTCACATTGGTCATCTCCCCCTCAGAACATGGGACACAGTCATAGCAGCAAACATGGATACTTGCACTGGGAGCTTTTCTGTATCCAGGAGGACATCGGTCAGTGCAGCGGGATTCAGGGACCTTATACAATAGATATAATTCCTATCTTAGGTAAGGCAATATTATTTATACAATCCATACATGTAAATTGACATTTAAAAGTATTGGTTAATTTTGAAGTACTGATTAATTGTTTGAGAAAACACTTTATTTAAGATACGTCTAATTTTTAGTCTTTACTGCTATGGTTTGGATTGCAGGTTTTACTGACTTGTAATCATCATTTATAATACATCTATTGAGGGTTATACCGTAAACAGTAAATACTAATGCTGTGTGCCCCTGTAACCCTATAGGGACTCGCCTAGAAGTTCAGGGTCTTGCGTGGAGCAGCAAATGAGTGCCTTAAACATGCCCTTCTTTGATCTGTTAATTCCTTTTCTGGAAGCTCATACATGTACCTGATGTCCTCTATAGTGTTAAGCTAGAATATTCGAACTGCAAATATATTCAACATATATCGGCTATTCGAGAATTCACAAATTTCGCGCATATGAAGGCGTATAGTCAAAATTTTGAATATTCACGATGTTATGCATTAGAAGCTTATGGCCATGCATTGTGATTCACCACAAATTTTGAAGGTAATCGCCCACACACTCAAATTGCGAATATATAATCAAATATTAGTAGAAATATTTGCAAGATATCGGGAACTCAAATATTGCCTATGCCGCTTATCACTAGTCCTCTATAGAGATGGTCGAACTTTTTTTTTTAAATTCGACGATTTCGAGTTAATTGCAAAGCCCCTGAGCATGGTATTAACACCAAATTTACTGGAGATGTAGAGAAGGGTTGGGGGTATACTACAAAAAAGAAAGTATGTCTCTAACACCAACAGTTTTTGAACAAATTAAGTTCAAGTCAAGTAAAAATTTCGAAAATCTGAATGTCAACTTTGTTTTTTAACCTAATTTATGCAAAAACCACATGTGCTAGAGCAAAACTTATTTTTTTCAAATGTTCCCACTAGAGATGGTTGAATTTTTTTTTAAAAAATTCAACCATTTCGACGATTTCGAGTTAATTGCAAAGCCCCTGAACATGGTATCATCACAAGACTTGCTGGAGATGCCGCTCATCACTAGTCTTCTATAGAGATGGTCGAACTTTTTTTTTTTAATTCGACCATTTCAACGATTTTGAGTTAATTGCAAAGCCCCTAAGCATGGTATCAACACCAAACTTACTGGAGATGTAGAGAAGGGTTGGGGGTACACTCCAAAAAAGAAAGTATGTCTCTAACACAAATAGTTTTTGGACAAATTATGTTCAAAGTCAAGTCAAAATTTCGAAAATTGGAATTTCAACTTTGTTTTTTAACTTAATTTATGCAAAAACTCCATGTGCTAGAGCAAAACTTATTTTTTTCTCACAACCCTTCTCTACTTCTCCAGAAAGTTTGGTGATAATTCCTTGTTTAGGGGCTTTGCAATCAGCTCACAAAGTTACCAAGTTGAAAAATTCGACCATCTCTAGTCCTCTACTGCAAGCATGCTGTATTTACTACCATTACCTGGGAAATTCTCTTTAAACCCCAGCTTTCCTCGTGGCCTCTCTCTCTCTAATATATTACCAAAAAACCCAATGATTCTAATCTCATATGTATTCACTGCACCCATAGAAATTCTCCCCTATTCTTATGCAATGTACAATATGCCAGATCCAACTCAAATAAGCTTTTCTTCCACAATCTACAAACTGACGTGTGGTGTCAGGTCTCAGCTCAACGTACCTATTGTGTATTTCCAACCCCTCCATCTTTCATCTTCTTTTTATCTGAGGTACACAATTTCATCATGAACCCAACTTTATGGTAAACTGCAGGCCATTACTATAAGCCCATCCTGCCATTACTGTTCAACTGGATAAGTGGACCCTATATTTGAGTGCTTTAACTATAATAATATTTACATTTTAATAAAAAAACATGTTTAAATAACAATGTGAAGTAATTTCTTACTTTCCCTGTTTTCCATGTGATGTCTTCTGTGTTGATATTTAAAGATTCATTCTCTTTCATAGAGTCATCAAAGATGGCCAGCGGCTTTAAATTGAAATTACAATGGAGCTTTGTATGAGTAATGACCCAGTTTGATAAAATTAACTTGGAGGGCACTTCGCCTCTCTTGTTGAAGAAGACAGAGTCTTCAGTGGGATCCGTATAATGGACTTTTCTCAAATAGTTGTTCAGCTAAAGAAAAAGGATATGTAATAGCTGCTATAGATAATTTACATCTGCGGTAGGTATAATATCATTATTGACTAAAGACAATGTAAATTCTCTGATACATTTCTTCCAGATCTGTGCAGTAAGCTATCGTAAAATTATGTCTCCATACGACACTTCTTTTAATAAAACTAAAGGCCCCCATACACTGCACGGATTCCCTGGCTGATCGATTCAGCACCGATGGATTCCGGCGATTCCGCCGGCATCCACAGGTGTGAACGATCAGCCAATTAGGGAATCCGATCGTGGCAGCCCACCTTGCACGGCCGGATCCGTGTCCGATGGATCGGCTCCCTGACCGCAACGCCCCCTGATCAGAGCAGAATCGGACCCGAAAAGACCAACAGGTTGGTTCTTCCTCGGATCCGATTCTGTGCCCCCGGTCCATCGGATGCGGTCGGACGGGCAAGGTGGGCTGCAGAGGATTCCGGCACGATGGATCCGCGTGCACGCGCCCGGAATCCATCGCGCCGGAATCCGGCACGAATCCGTGCTGTGTATGGCAGCCTTAAAAGTTGTCTTTCCTTGTGCAGGGTGATTGGTTTTGTCATAGAAGTATGTAATGAGTACACCTGGTATGTCGCTTCAACAGATAATTTTAAATGATAATAAATAAGCTTGGAAAGCTTTAATATACCGTATATGCCGGCGTATAAGACGACTTTTCAGTACTTTAAAATCCTCCCCAAAGTCGGGAGTCGTCTTATACGCCGGGTGCTGCAGGCTGGGGGGTGCAGGGGACCATCTCTGGAAGCCGTTACTGTCTGTACGATTCCGTGCTGCCTGAATCTGCCACGCTGACTAATGATACATTGTATCAGAGCAGAGCAAGGGAAGAACAGGGCAGTGTTGCCATGGATACATGATGCTATGCAATGATTACGGAGAACACAGGCTGTAGCTGTTTTAACCTTTTTACATTCATAGCAGAAAAACCATTTGTAGTATAATGATGAAACTTTCAGGGTCAGTAATTCTCACCTACTACTACTTACACCCCGGGTAGTCTTATACGGCGAGTATATAACAAACTCTATATTTTAACTGTAAAAGTTGGGGGGTCGTCTTATACGCCCAGTCGTCTTATACGCCGGCATATACGGTACATAATCTTAGTGTTTTTTGCAGAACATAGTTTTTGTGGTCACAGTTCAGCCTTTGTGTGCAGTTGGGATGACAATTTAAGTAAAGTTCTTCAATTTATGAAGAACTTTAATTTGATGGTCAGTATAATCTGATCTTTTCTAATTTTTATGTTCTTTTTTTTTTTATAATTTTTATTGAAATTTTTAAATAAGAATAACAATATTGAATTATAAATGACGTCAATTACACCAGTTTAAATATATGCTTAAAATAAGATACAAAAATCCATAGAACGTGACATTTCATCATACTTTCACTTAGATATTCCAAACTCTAGATCGTACTGGTTATATATATTCACTAAACTTAACATCAAATAAATAACTTATTATCATACTAAAATTAAAACTAAAAAAACATACCCACTCTCTCTAAATACAAGTACACAATCGCTCTCCCCCCAAACCCTCCCCGGATTCTTCCTGGAAATACCCTAACTAATCCGTTTTTATGTATAGATAATGCCCAGGATGCTCAACCTTGGATACATTTTCATCCAGTCTAGATCAGTTGCGTTGTTGTTGGTGGTCCCCCCTGATCCTTAGAAGTATGTGTCGGAAGTTCTAACCTTCCCAGGGATCCCTTCAACTGCTCCAAGAGATACCACTCTGTATGACGAAAAATTTCCATAATGTCATGGAGTTGGGAGTTTGTATACTCATTCAATAAAAATATTCTTTATAGCCTAAAGCCCCCCATAGACGGGCAGACTCCCGGCCATAGTTGTAGCAGACCAACCTGCGTGCGCGCTCCTGCCGATCACATCAAGGTTGGTCTGCTATGTGGGAGCCCACCTTGAATTATGTAGAAAAAAAGCCGGCAAGTCGGGTCGCACACGGATCTGACCTGCCGGTTCTTTTTCTCTACAACTGCGAGGCAGAACAGCTCCTCCGCCTCCCTGTTAATTGGCTAGTCGGAGAGCAGTCCTGTGTGTCAGTGGAAGACACAGGATTCCTGTCCGACATGTAGCAGACTGATTACAGCGTGGTGACGTCACCACGCCCTAATCAGTCTGCTAAAGGTCTGCCATAGATCGAGGTGTCTATGGCAGGCTTAATGGATCAGAACGCTACTAATTATTCAGCGAATAAACTGATCATGCGTATGCTTTCAGAGGACTCTTTCCTATGAGAGCTTGCCATAGCATTGACTTAAGTACTCATAAAATAACTAGTCTGTTTGTTGGACCCTTCTTCTGTATATGCCATCCGCTTGTGTTTTGACCATTATTTTGGTATTATTTGGTATATTCGTCTAGCTTATTGGACTGATCTCCTTTCTATGACTTTAGCTTTGTTTTTGTACTAGCTTCTTGGTTTTCTATGGAGGTTTCATTGCCCTCCCTGCTTTTAGGTTAAAAAACATTGTGCAATTAAGTCCTGGGGGCAAATGAAAGTGGGTGGTGTTGAGCACAAATATTCGCAATTCGAATATATTCATTGAATTTAACGTATTTTACAATTCGCAATATTTCATGAATGTGAGGCCACATATTCGCCATGTCAAATATATATCACCATGATTGGTTACAGGCATACATTGCGCATATCTGTGCGCATTGTGATGCGCAATACATTGAAGGCTATGCGATATTTCTGCATATACGTGTTCACGAATTGCATACATACGCGCAATGTAAGGTCATAGAATGCCAACAAATCGAATATCCATGCAGACATTAGCGAAATTACGCAAATTAGAATTTAGCATATGACGCTCAACACTAAAAGTGGGTGGGCATATTGTGTATTTCGATCAAGCATGGTCTTGGGTTAAGGTGTAGACCACAGTGGAAAATGGGCTTTCCTTCCTGAACAGAGACTGGTGATCTCCCTAAGGCACTTACATTTGCTGTAATATTAATATGATTAGTTCAGTTATTAAAACTTACCATGGATCTCAGCTTGTGTTTTTCAAATTTGTTTTTATTCAAGTTTATGTTGTGTAAAGTCTGAGCTAGAACATAGACCGCTATGTATGCATAGGAGGGCTTTTTGTCACGGATGTCACAAAATGTTGCCGGAATGACTCCATCTTTTTTGCTGCAGTTTTTTCCTATAAATTCCAGATAGACCTCATACATGGAATTTATCAGGGGGTTCCTGGTAAGGCATTTGAACATTGAAAGCCAAATTTCCTCCAATATGGGGTCATTTGGACGGTTGGATGGATTGACCCCATTTATAAAATTATCCATCTTTGGAATTTCTTTATGAGGCCATAAAAACACTAAACTATCGTTAACGGTTTTGAAGAAAGGTGCATTTGCATATTTGATATCAATCCAGGATTCATGGAGAATTAAAGTTATGTTCTCTTTAACAGCTTTTAATTCATCAAAAAAGAAAAGATAATAGAAGGTAAAGAGTCCACACATTATCATGACCTTAGCAGTGGATTTTTCAATGATGGCCATTCTCTGTCTGTTAACTTTAACATCCTCAACCAATTTAATTGTGTGTTCAATACAGATCCTATGTTCTGCCATTAGCTTACTCAGCACCTGTAGCTCCACGTCCCCGCTGCCATCATTGGGCGTGACCATTATAACCCAGTTCCATCCAAAATGTCTCAGACACTTTATGACAGCAGAATAATATATCCGATCATCCTGAATAGTGCGATATAAAGTTGGATACTTCTGTCTGTCACTCAGAAGAGGGTCTGTAACTCTGTAATTAAGCTGAAAAACAGATTTCTTTATTAAAAGTATTAATATATACTTTTTCTTATTATAAAACCTAAATATTGGCTAAGATACCAAAACGTAAAAAAACAACATAATTCTTTGGATTGGGGAAACTACCCATATGAACTATGAATGTCTGCAGGAATAGAAAAACTTCCTTTGCAAGGCGATCCCCCTACATTGAAATCTCATGTCAAGTGTCCATCAATCTATGTGCCTCCCTCTGTCTATAAAGATTAAAAGTCTTAAGGTCACCATACATGTGCAGGATTCTGTGGAAGGAAGTAAGTCCCCCTCCCCCGTCACAGTAAGACAGTATAAACCCTCCACC
>CM070032.1:231994558-232011562 GCA_036250615.1 Ptychadena robeensis | reverse complement strand
GATGCGTAGTGGACAGTGCCAGTTAGTGTGGTCAGGCTGGTAGAGGTAGATGACCCCCGTGACTCTTATATGTGACTCTTTTGAAACTATGGAATTTTTGATTACTCTGATTTACCTTATTCTATTGATTCTATATTGACTGTAATAACATTTAAATCCTCTACTTAGAGGTTGTTGTGTAATAGAGGAAGGTCCCACCATAAAGTCCCCGAGCCTTGGCTACCCAAGGGAAACTATTTGGCAGGCAGTTGGTCTTTCTTCCTACCCTCTATATTTTTTGGGATTTTATATTATTAGTCAGATGGTCTAAATACAGGTTTCAACCCAATGATCGTTTTTACTGAAAGTTATGGTTCTCTGATTTATTTCTTTTAACAAATTTATCATCCCAAAAATATGGCCAAGCTCCCTGAAACGATGAAAATGTTCCTTTTTATGTAGATTTTACAAACTCCTACTTTACACATTTATGTATAGGGAGATACAGAAAGCTGGCACACAGTTCTATCACATCCATTGTATATAGTGATAGCAGAACTTATGGTCTTATGGTCCGGGGCATCTTATAGTCCAAACAATACAGTTTCTGTTGGCCCAAAAAATGTAAATTAAGGTCAGAGAGTTAAAATGTTTTATTAAACATCCTTAGTACAATATTTTGGTATTGTTGAAGCCTAACACAATTTTACAGCCTATTCAGCCTATTCAGATCTTAAATGACATAGTAGCCCAATATTACCATGGTTCTATGAAAAAAAATCAGATAAATACCCACAAAGATTAATACAGAAAACAAATAATGAGTTAGGGCTACCATCTAGCCCCCAGGTGCCCAACCTGCGGCCCGGGGGCCGCATGCGGCCCTTTGGGTGTTCAATGGTGGCCTCCTCAGTCCTCCACTTGTGGCCCCCATAAACTGTTATTACATAGGAACTCACCTGTCCACCGCTTCCCCACTGACAGGTCCTCACCAGGAATTTCTTAGAGTGGGAAGAGGAGGAGAGGTGATACACTTACGTGATGGGTGTGTGTAAAAGCCAAACAGGGACCCAGATGGTGTCTGAGTAAGTCCCTCACTTCTCCTGTTATCTAGTGTTGGTGGGGGGATCAGCAGACTGGTGAGTGCCTATGCTCCTACTATTTCACCGATGAACAAGGGATAATTTGAAGCAAAGGTTATGTGCCCCATAGATATCATCAGAGGCTTTGATGATATCTATTAGGCACATAACCTATGATGATATGGCAAAAAATGTATGGTATATGGCACAAAATGCACACCATACTACAGGCTTCCCTAATGCTTGAAGTATAATTTAAAACAAGGTTTTATATTTAAAAACATTGAAAACAATGTCTTCTAGCTCTGCCTGCTGTCATTTTTCATTTAAAATGCTTCTACAAGTAAGTTTAAGTTTAAAATGTTATGTGCGGCCCTTTAGTGATCCAGAGGGCCGCACTTGTGGCCCTCCATATCAACTCAGTTGGCCACCACTGATATAGACAATGTATCTACCCTGACAATGAGTTTGCACTTCATTTTGGATACCACTGAAAACATTTTGTTATATATGTTTGCAATTAAAAAGTAAAAATTCATAAAACCTAATGAAGACTCCATCGACAAGGCACAGTTACTGCAAAATGTAACATTTTTGTGTTTTGGCTGTCACAGATTATAAAATTATCTGGCAGATTTTTTTGGGAAAGACTTACTGTGTACAAAGTAGTGCCAAAAAATTAATATCCTTGTAAACTGAATATGCTAAATTTTGGGAATGAGCAGAGATCAGCCCCCCGATAATGAGGTCTCCTCCTTGGTAGTATTCATACTCAAACACAGATCGGGTGGATCCCAGTCTGCAGAGAGAGGACGGGCTCCAAGATACTATCACTCCATAGAATGTGATGGGAAAGAGAAGAGTCAGCAGGTAACAGGCAGAGTGAGCAGAAGACCAACTCATGTCATGTCAGCTCTGTATATTCCCAGTACTGGAGGGAACATACAGTCACCTGTTCCTTATATACATGATCATCTCAGAACTCTACTTTCTGTTACAAATAGCTCACTGTAATAACCATGTTGATGTGAGGGCTCTTCTGGATAGGATTTTTTAGGCGCAGTAATTAATTTCTTCAGATTTTTTTGGTACTCTCAAAATAACACTTTTCTTAATATTTTAAAATGAAAAACATAAAAAAAATTCAACACACTTAGCAAAGAAGTGGATTGAATTGACATTTAATTAACCTTTTTAACTTATCTTACTGAATGAGATAAACTTGAAATGAAATTCTTCTCAGATTTCAAACATTAAGGGTTAGTGTGTTGTGCCTATTTATTTAAAAATGTTTAGTTTTCCTACCCTAATGCACCAGGATTCCAAACTGTAAATGGGCCTTGAGACCCCCTGCTAAAATGGAGTCTAGTATGCACTAGGGGCCCCTATGCTTCTTGGGTGGAAAGAAGCACTTGTGCTCAACCCTGGGTGGGCATGGATTTTCCCCCCACACTACAATGCATATTCTTTTTAATGTTACCTGTGGCTAATATTGCTAAGGTGAGATGACATCCAATGACATGCGTTTCCTACACTACTGCGCATGCTCCTTGAAGCCATGTTTATGTATACATACAGTAGCTTGGCCACAGCTGCGCATTGTGAGCAAACACTTTTGCTCAGCTATGGGCAGCATCTGTACTCCACCCATGACGACTTCAAAGGGCATTTAGACAGATTGGATTCAGGAGTATTCCCATATTTTAAGTCTTGTGTAGCTTAAATGTTCTCCAAAGTGCAAACAAACACAATGTGCGTTAACTGTAGACTTGTAGTCAGCTTTAATTTGAGGATATTAACATCAAAATCGGGTGAACGGTGTAGGAATTACAACGGTTTGCATATGTGCCTCCCAAGTGTTTCGAGCAATATTATTTACTATTCAGCCAAATGCTTCAGAACTCATTGGATGCCGCTTCACAATTCAGATGGACAATGACTCCAATAGCATACTCCAAAAGCAACCAAAGAGTTTTTTAGGGGAAAGAAGTGGAATATTATGCAATGATTTATGATTATTATTCTGTCCCATTACTTTTTGTCCCTTAACAAGTGAAAGGCACATTTGCAAACTGTTGTAACTCCTACACCATTCACCTGATCTGGATGTAAATACCCTCAAATAAAGCTGACAGTCTGCAGTTAAGTTTGGGGTGGGGCGGATCCTTGTGGATATACGCTCCCTTATCCTGGCTTTTACCCTTTTTTGTATGTTATAATTATTATGTATAATTGTACCTAAACACCTTATGGACCATTATTAAGATTCTCTATTGTTGCCACCAATGCTATGTATCGCCAACAGCCAACACTGCCATGCCATGTTATATGTTTTTAATCACGCAATAAATATGATGTTACTTTTATTACTACTGTATTTGTCTTCCAACTTACTTTAAATTAAACATGTGGCCGTTAAAGTCCCCTTGCCCCTGACTAAGGTCATATAAGTGGTTTTTCCCACCTTATAGCATATTTTGTCTATTGATATTTGGGATGTGGGCCACCCACTTGATTAAACGCAATTTTTTGTATATAGTCTGCAGTTAAAGCAGGGTCTTGTGTACTTTGTAGCTTACGTGTTCTGCTACGTGCAGTTCTGTCATTGATAAGGTGCCACAAAAGTCCTTTTCAGGGATATTTACATATTTGGGTTATTGTGTTAACTTTTGAACTGTAAATGCAGTTCACTTATTAATAGGGTTTTTGTCTGTCTTTGGTTCTTTATAATATTACATTAATATGGCCCCACAAAAGTCCTCTTCAGGGGTATTACCAAATGTGGATCGTGTGTACTTTTCAGCTTAGGTGCTCTCCTACCCTGTTTCCCCGAATATAAGAGCTACCCCTAAAGTAAGACCTACCCCAAAAGACCTAGCTGTTATCTCCCCCCCCCCCTGTGCTTCTAATATAAGCCTTTCCTCGAAAATAGGACCTACCATGTCCCAAAGAAAGCTTCCATATTTAGAAAAGACATGGCAGGAGGCATTTTGTCACTTCTTCTAAGCCCATAAATAAGCCCTAGTGCATTTTTCGCAGCTAAAATTAATAAAAGTTGTGTTTCTTATATTCGGGGAAACAGGGTAAGTGCAGTTATGTCATTAATAAGGCCACAATTTTTTTTTACAAGTATTCCCATATTTTAGGTTTGTGTACTGTGTAGCTTAGGTGTTCTACTACGTGCAGTTTTGTTATTAATAGTGATGGCTTTGGCCATGTCCGTCCACGAACAGGCGGATCGGACTTTAAAAAAAGTATGCCGTTCGCGGGCAGATTCAAATTCCCCGCCTCTAGGCAGTAAATTAGAATCTGAAAAAATGGATGTGACGTCACTGACGTCACATCCAGTTTTTCAGATTCAAATCTCCTGCCTACCTGGCATGGTTCCTGGTTGTGCTTGCCGGATGTGACGTCACTTCCGAGCCGGCTTACGAGCCGGCTTTTCACTGCTAGTCCGGGTTCTTTACCCGGTCTTCAGTGAAAAGATTCTTCCTCTGGTGGGATCTCTCTGCTCCTGATCCCACCGGAGGAAGAATAGAGAGCTCCTTCTCGCAGGCGAATATGGCGGGGTGAACACTCGTACTGCTTGCCCACAAGAAGGAGGGTGAACATGCATGTTTGCGGCTGAACTGTCCGCCTTGCGGCCAGTTCGGCCATCACTAGTTATTAATAATGCCACACAAAATTCTTTTTTCAGGGTCATTACCATATTTTGGGCCTTGTGTACTGTGTAGCTCAGGTATGGATACCTGCAGTTCTAACATAAATATTGCACAATTGTTTTATTTGGGTCTTATGAGCAATGTAACTGTATGTGTTTTTGCCTGTCTGCAGTTCTTACATTAGTATTGCCACACAAAAGTACTTTTCAGGGGTACTCCCAAATTTGGGTTTGTGTACTCTTTACACAGTAGTTCTGTTCTACTACCAGTAGTTCTGACATTAATAAGGCCACACAAAAGTCCTTTTCAGGTGTATTCCTATATTTTAGGTCTTGTGTGCTATGTAGCTTGGATGTACTGTTTTACAGGCAGATATGTGTGCTGTGTAGTTAAGATGTTCTTTTTCATGCAGTTTACTTACTTACCTCTTGGGCGATTATAAAAAAAAGTGGGCAATTGCGATGCGATATTATGAAATCTGCCATGATTTTATGCCTTCCTTTGGCCTCTCTAAACATTCCCTGTATCGTGGTTGAAGCCAAGGATATGCTGTAAAAAGTGACACAAACTATATGGTGTCAACAGTGTGGCCCCCTGCCTCTCATTGAGGTGGACTAGGAAAGAATGGAGGGTCTACCAATACAGAGGATTGCCACAGGCTTTCACCGGACAGGTGAGTATGCCCAATGTTAGCTCAGAGAGAGTTTCGTGAGTAAACAAACTCACCCCCTGTTAACTAGGTTTAAATGCCCAGAAGGCTAATAAGGCAGCACAAAAGTCCTCTTCGGGGGGATTCCAATATTCTGGATCTTGTTAACTGTGTAGCTGAGGTGTTCTGTAACGTGCAGTTCACTTATGAAACAGTTAGCACAAAAGTCCTTTTTAGAGTTTTTCCCAAATGTATTTTTTTGTACTGTGTAACTCAATTGTTACTATTACTGTGTTGCTTTGGTGTTTTTCTGCATGCAGTTCTGTCTTTAATAGGAATTTTTTTTCAGTCCTTTTTAGGGGTATTACCATATTTTGGGTCTTGTATACTGTGTAGCTTAGGTGTTCTTAGGTGTATATAGTTTTTGTCATTAATAAGGCCACACAAAATCCTTTTCAGCAATATTCCAATATCTCTTGTTTACTGTGTAGCTTAGGTGTACTGCTATGTTCAGTTCTCTCAATAGTGATGGCCAAACTGTCCGCAAGGCGGACAGTTCGGCGGCGAACATGGATGTTCGCCCAACTTCTCGCCGGCGAGCAGTGCGGGTGTTCGACCCGCTCCGTTCGCCAGTGAGAAGATGATCTCTATTCTTCCCCCGGCAGGATCACAACCTGTGTGATCGTGCCGGAGGAAGAATCTTTTCACTAGAAGACCGGGCATAAAGCCGGTCTCCTAGTGAAAAAACTGGGTCGGAGCAGGAAGTGACGTCAGTGACGTCACATCCGGCTCACGGAACCAGGAACTATGCGTTCCAGTATGCGTTCCAGGGACCGGATGTGACGTCACTGAGGCGGGGAGGCGGATGTGACGCCTAGAGGCGGGGAATTTGAATCTGTCCGTGAACAGGCGGACGGCGGACTTCTTTAGAAGTCCGACCCGCCCGTTCGCGGGCAGTCCTGGCCGATGTTCGGCCATCACTATCTCTCAATAATAAGACCACACAAAAGATTTTTTCAGAAAAAAATCAAAAGTACAAAAGTACTTGACAGGAGTATTTCCATATTTTGAGCTGTTTGTACATTGTAGCTTAGGCGTTATTCAATGTGCAGTGTGCTTTTTAATTATGTGGCACAAAAGTCTCTTTCAGTAGTATTCCCTGTGTACTGTTTTTTTAACAAACTTTATTACATTTTTCAAATTTACAATCTTATTGCATACAATACAGGAAGATGTATCAGAAGAATTGCAAACAGTGAGCCCGAGGGCTGGATAAGGACCCTGTATGACGAAAGTCCTGGATATCAGAATATCTCACATTATACATATACGAATACTCCTTTACAGTAATCTCATCTGAGAGAAATAACCCCAATATAAAATATTTGAAAAAAATAAACACACATTTCCAGGCTGTAGTAAAAGTTGGGCATATGTGAGTCATTGTAGATCTCCAGGGGGTGTTTAGCAACAATCAGTATGTGTAGAGGTTGTGTACTGTTTAGTTTAGTTTTTGTGCTAAGTTCAGTTCTGCCAATTAAAAGGCTTTTATTTTTTAGTATACCTTGGACATTTCCAGCATGTTTGTTACATTTCCAGTATGTTTGTTGGGTCTTGTGTACTGTGTCACTCAGGTGTTCTGCTACATGCAGTTAACTAATTAATAAGGCCACACAATACTACCTGACAGGGGTATTCACATATTTTGGGTCTTGTGTACTTTTTAGCTTAAGTGTTTGACAATGTGAAATTCAGTTAATAATAAGGCCTCACGAAGTACTTGACAGGGGTATTCCCATAGTTTATTTTTTTTTGTTTTGTATCCTAGGTGTTCTGCAACATGCTGTGCACTTTTTTTATTATGCTGCACAAAAGGCTCTTTAAGTGGTATTTCAATATTTTAGGTCTTGTAATTTGTTTACCTAAGGTTTTCTGCTAGGTCCAATTCTGTCATTAATATGATTGAACAAAAGTCCTTTTCAGAGGTATGTCCATATTTTGGACCTTGTGTACTGTGTGTACTGCTACTTGCAGTTCATTTAGTAATAAGGCCGCACAACAATCATTTGCATATTTTGTGTCTTGTGTACTGTATGCTTGCAGCATAAAGTCCTTTTTTGGGATATTCCCATACTGTATTGTACTGTGTAGTAAAGATGGTCAATGTTTCTCAACTAGCTGACCATGTGAGCTGATTTCAAAGCCCCTAATTATGCTATAATCACTGATTTACTAGAGATGTAGTGAAGGTTTCTTGTATTTTTTTAAATATTCCTCTAGCAAATGTAGTGTTTGCATGAACTAAGTCAAAATTGAAATGTTGACTTTAGAAATTTTAGACTTGACTTTGCATTTAATTTATGCAACAAATATTTTTTGTTAGCATTACTTCCTTTTTTGTAGTATATCTTGGACCCTTCACTACATCACAAGTCAGCTTAGTAAGGATACCATACTCATGGGTTTTGCTATTTACTCACAAAGTCAAACTGGCTAAATAAAAAAAACAATTCAACCATCTGTACTGTGTAGCTTAGGTGCTACATGCAGTTCTTTCATTAATGAGGCTGCACAAAAGTATTTCAGAGGTGTTCCCATATTTTTCATCTTGTTCACCTTGTAGCTTAGGTGTTCTGTTATATGAAGTTCTGTAATTTAGCGGTATTTTTATATGTTGGGTCTTATGTACTGTGTAGCTTTGGTGTTCTGATTTAGTTAACTTATTAATAGGGCCACACAAAAGTATTTGACAGCTGTATTTCCATATAATTTTTAGAGATATTTCCATACTTTGGGTTTGTAAACGTAATTATTAAAAAAAATTTTTTAGGTGTATTTCCATATTTTGGGTTCTGTGTACTGTGAAGTATAGAAGGTTGATTTTTTTTCAACAAGCTGACTTTGTGAGGTGATTTTAAAGCCCCTGAACATGATGGAGAAATAAAAAAAACTATTGCTCTAATAGTGATGGCCGAACATCAGCCAGGTCCGTCGGCTAACGGGCGGATTGGACTATTAAAGAAGCCATGCACCTGAGGACACTAGAGGAGATGCGCTTAAACCCACTACCGCCCTTTACCAACTAAACTTGACATGTATACCTATTTAGGACTACCCATTTACCATACAGTGGCCCCTCGTTCCTCCTGTTGCATTCCCATTGACGGACTGGTCAACCTAGTGACTTACTACACCTAAGAACACCACACCTCCTGATGAAGATACTTTAGAAACGCACGTTAAAGGTTGATGGAACTAAATGTAAACCTAACAGATGAATTTGACACCATATGCTTTTATCCTAGTCCAGAGGAATTCTTGACACTTGGTTTTATTATGTGGAAAATTAAAAGACTGCATTTTTACCTATGGACTTTACAAATGAACTTTATTAACTTTTCATTGACCTAATTTTTGTAATCAACATTTTTATGCTATTCTGACCATGTTTTAATCTTATTTTTCTAGGCAACCATCACTATCATTATTTCATCAAAATCCCCACATGGGGTAATGGGTCTAAGTAGGGTGGCCTCTAGAAAGTCCCCTTGTCCTTACCTCGGTAAGGAAAAAATCTGATGGATGGATAGACTGGGACCTCGAGTCTCTCCATCCATCAACCTCTCATTTTATATTATGTTTGGGATGTTGGTCAGGGCACTGTGGTAATCTTCTTTGTTGTGTATTAAAGAAGCCTGTCATCCGCCTGTTTGCGGACATTTGAATTCCCTGCCTCTAGGCAGGGAATTTGAATCGGAAAAATTGGAAGTGACGTCACATCTGGTACCTGAAACGCATAGTTGCTAGTTACGGTAGCCGGATGTGACGTCACTTGCTGTTCTCAAGTTTTTTCACATGCCCGGTCTTCTAGTGAAAAGATTTTTCCTCCGGCAGGATTTTGCTGCTTCTGATCCTGCCGGAGGAAGAATAGAGATCTCCTTCTCACCGGCGAACGGGGCGGGTCGAACACCTGTACTTCTCATTCATGTTCTCCGCCAAACTCTCAGGGGTATTTTCATATTATTGGGTCTTGTGTACTGTGTAGCTTAAATGTTTTGCTAATTTCAGCTCTGTCATTATTAATGCCAATATTTTGAATCTTGAATACTTTGTAGCTCAGGTGCTCTGCTATGTACAGTTCAAGGCCACTCAAAAGTCCATCTCAGGGGTATTTCCATATTTTGATTCTTGTGTCCTATGTAGCTTTGATATTTTGCTACATTCAGCTAACTTATTAATAAGACCACACAAAAGTACTTGATAAGTGTAGCTTAGGTGTTCTGCTATATGCAGTTCTGTCATTAGTAAGTAAGGCCGCACAAAAGTCCTCTTAAGTGGTATTGCTAAATTTAGGCAGGTTCACAACAAATTTTTCAGCATTTTTTGTCCTCACTTTAATCCCTAATGCAAACCTGACACTTGGAAGATAATCATGGTCCAGGCGCAGTGGAAGGTGGAGTAGAGGAAAAATGGGGAGGCAGAGCAGAATAAAACAAGGCACAAAGTTGTACACAAGGAGAGTGGCTTCTTCTTTGGCTGCTGTTTGTCCCCCACAGGGCTTTGTGACAGTTGTACCTAGAAGGGTGTTGGCTTTCTAATGACTGATTCTCTTATTGCAAAGGGTGCAAATATCAATGCTGCTGTTGATGGCAGAGACACCAAAAGAATTACCAAACTGTAAAGCCTTGTGATGGCAATCTGTTAGAAGTGGTGGGGCATGTTGGTTGGCTGATCCTGGGTGACGTTACATGTTTGCCTTCTGTCCCCTGCCAGACCTTACTGCTTTGTACATTTCTCCTCCCTCCTCCACAAACACGTGAACCATGGGCATTTCCAGAAAAGTCAGCTAACGGAGCGCAAAAGCTTGTGGCCAATATTCAGACATCATTAGTGTTGTGTTGGTCCCCTCCCCTTTAGTTTTAAAAGCTCCATAACTTACACTCAATCAGCACTGGCACTGTCAATCAGTGCCGGTGCCCTCTTGATTAGTGATTAGCAGTGCCTGTTCCCGCCTACTCATGGTGCTCTGGCTCTGACCCTGCACTCAATTGATACCCTGGGCCAATGTTCTTGATGGTAAAATGCATTACTTATTGTTTGATTTCAACATTAACAACACTGCCTATTATTAATGCAAACTATTTTAGTTCTTGGGCCTGCTATCTCTTCCTGTTTTTATTATGTTTTGTACTTGTTTTTACCCTTCTATCAATGTGTGTGGTTTTTGGCAACTTTGGCAAGAAAGTTACTGGTAGATATGTCATTAACATATCAAGTATTAACTGTTGACTCTAAAAGTTGACTGTAAAATGTTTTACTTACCTTTAAACTTAGTGTACCTATTACATGCACTAGAACAATACTTTTTTTGTAAGGTTCCCACACCCCTTCTCTACAGCCAAAGCAATTGGTGAAACTACCATGTTCAGGAGCGTTGCAATTAACAGTACATGTATTGCTTCCCTACAAATTGATTTATGCAAAAACTATTTGTGTAAGGGCAATACTTCCTTTTTTTGTAGTATACACTTAACAGAATTTACACTTAGTGACGTCACATCCGGAAAACGAAACCAGGAACTTCTTTAAAAGTCCGATCCGCCCGTTCCCGCACGGACCTGGCCGAAGTTTGACCATCACTATTGATAAGCTTAGTGAGAAAGCCTTGAACCTTAAAGTCTGGATGGTCACCCAAAAAAAAGTGGTACGGAAAATCTGTTTGAATTTCTCACCTGCTCTCCCCCCGTCACATTACCATTGTCAACCATTATGCAGGGGATGCAAGGACCCAGGGCACCTATGTATGCATTTGCATACAGGCCAAACAGCGGTATCTGTAAACACACTTTCTCGAGCTAAATTTGGGGTTAACGCTTGGAAGGTAAAATATTGTAGACATTTACCTGATAAATTTGATTTTAGAGAGAAAGAGTGGTAATCCTAATCCTGAGCCTTGTAGACAATCCATGACCACTACAAAATAGATATGTAGGGGAATCAATTGCAAGTGTAAAACTAGAGTTTACCAGTACCAGAGTCATTGCCACTATAAGATGAGTAGTGACATATCGTGGAATTTCATATTCTAAGGAATTAAAAGTGGGAAGGGATTGGAGGGAGGGCAGTTACTGGGGAAAATCTAAGGGAGCAAGACCAAGGGGATGGAGAGAGATCTGGTGCAGAGAATATCCTATCCAGGGCCAGTTTATGTCTAAAACAGCACTCGGTTTGGCAGTGCTACTGCTCCTGTGAGTAAATGATAAGAATGTCATAATGAAGTCTGTATGGAGAGGATGACCATATATTATTATTATTATCTTGTACTTATATAGCGCCGACATATTACGCAGCGCTTTACAGAGCATATATAGTCATATCACTAACTGACTCCCAGAGGAGCTCGAAATCTAATGTCCCTACTGTAGTCATGTATATGTAACTAACACAGTCATAGGTCACATGTAACTAACATAGGAGAATCTTTATTTGGGGAAGCCAATTAACCTACTGTCTTTGGAGTGTGGGAGGAAACCAGAGTACCCGGAGAAAACCCACACAGACACAGGGAGAGCATACAAACTCCTTGCATTTGAACCTAGGACTCTAGCGCTGCACGATCAGAGTGCTAACCACCTGAGCCACATGAGTGCATATTTCTAATTAGAGTTGATTTAAGGGTGGAGAGAAGGTTCTGGAAAGAGGAATGGGTGATGTTTACAATATATATCCACAAGCACTGGAGTTCCGCACACCAGATAAAATCTTAGTTTCAGCTTTATTATATCCAAAAGTTTTCAATTGAACAAAGGCGTACACAAAGATGCATGAAATCACCCTCAGGGGGTCACCAGTGCTTGTGGATATACGTTTGAAGGAGACCCAGGAGACGGGGTCATTAAAGGGAGCTCCTGCACCTGGAAAACTTAGCTGGATCACAAAATTATAAACTCGGCTAGAGAGGGAATTGGTGTACGATTTACTTTACAGAAACACGGTGAGTGCGGACCCATACAAACCTGTGTATATATTTGTGATGTTTACAATAAATTGAGGAAATGGGTCTGGATAGCCATTTTAAAAAAGGCTGCATGTCCAAACCAATAATAATTTAAGAAGGACCAACGCGGAGACGAATCAATACAACGCCCCTGGAAGCCTTTTATTACACTAACGGACAAACAACGACCAGGACAGACTCTCTGGACAAAACACGTCTAACTCTCTCTGGCTTGGGACATGAAACTACAGAACAATATATACAACAGCGCTTGACCCATTCTGACTTCCAAACTTCCGTATTGACTCAGGTTCTCACGCTTTTAGGTATTGATATATACTCTCCCCAAATATGATGTTCCTAGTTTTGGGTGATTTAAAAATTAAGTGACTACTTGAATCATTATACTTAAAATGAAATGACCACTTTTACCCTTACTCTCACTTACTATGGTTACTCTTTATCGCGACTGCAACCAATGATGACTATTCCCTTGACTGGTGTGGCATAAGCAACCTCCCCTTTCTGTTTTAATCATTTCTGTGGTAAGCATTTGCAGTTTGTGCTAGATTATTGGACCTCTATGTCGGTTAAAAGGGTTCCTTTTTTCTTTAAAAGATGCACACCACTCACCCTAATATATTTATTTATTTATTTACCACTGACTATATACACACTCTTTTTGGGCTTCCTCGGTATTTGATCTCGCCCCCAATTCCTGGATGACCTGGGACTTGTGGTCAGCACTTGAGGGACAGCTTCAATGTTTCTAGGCACATGGATGATCTGGCAGCATATAAGACATCTTTCCTCTAAGGAATCTGCTCAATGTTTAATATGTATCAACTGTAATTTTGTACTGTATACCCATAGGCTAACCCCTCCCTCTCTTGATCCTCCCTGATGAAGCCCCCTATGATGGGGTGAAACGCGTCGGAGGGTGACCATTGGTCATGAGGGACAACCAACATTACCTCACTGTAAAGTATCGCAAATATCATTGTCTGCAATACTTTCTATGTTGTAACTTTAATGCACACTATTTATGTCTAATTGTATACAATATTCCTTTTTAATTTTGTAACAAATAAAATGTGAAGTTTTAGAAAAAACAACATTGTGTCCAACAATAAGTGTCGATAAAACCCCATGACAGTTCCTTCCCTCCTAAAAGGACTGCCATTCCTATCTTTTCTTTTTTAAGAAGGACCAACTAGTAGAGTAGTTGTAGTAAGGAAGAGTTTACTAGTAGAGCGAAGAAGAGTTACCGTATTTTTTAGACCATAAGACGCACTTTTTTTAACCCCCAAAATCAGGGGGGAAAAGTGCCTGCGTCTTATGGTCCGAATGCGAGACCCACACGGCAGAGTGGCTCCCCGCCAGCTCTCACTGCAAGGAGATTAGCCGGGGAGCTGTGAAATGTCAGATCCAGCTGGGCTGTGAAGACCTTAGTTTCTATAACTTTAGAGGGTTTCCAAAGAACGGAGTAAGACAGGACTTAGTCAGATAAGTTTAGGGCTTCAGATTTCTGGGTATTAGTTTTTAATATATATTTTTTTTATTTATTCTTTATTTATTTTTATTCCTTTTTTTTTTTAAGAGCAACATGATAAGCAAACACTAAATAAAAAATCTGAAACTTTCAGCAATCACCCTAACAATAACATAAATATCATTGCGAGCTAGGTATAGAATGGTTATAACAACAAAATAGCAAAAAATCTTCTGAAACATAAAACTTTGTTGGAGTTGCTTAAATGGGTAAATTTGTGGGTTTCTAAAGCTCCTGCGTGAGTTATGTCAGGTTCCGTTTCATTGATCACAAAACACAACCGGAGATAACTGCGGGCCAACTCACCTGTCCGCCAGATTCCCCTGGCAATCGATGTATACGCCGATCCTTCTGGGATGTGAAAGGGGCAGGGGCCTCATAGACCTCCATGTTCATGGAGGATCATTGTTTTTTACCAGCACAATTCGTGCACACTGAATTGTGCTTAGGACCTTCCTGAATGTAGAAAATTTAGAAAAAGTGTGCCACAGGCGCAACGCTCAGGAGTTTAAAAAAGTGCCGGAAATAATACACAAAGAGATACATTTTAAAATTTCATAGACTGATTTTTGGTGAGATTTTTTCATTTTAAATTAGAGATTGATTGGATGGCATTGGCAAGGAATATCAAAGCCAAAATTTATATAAATGGGGAGATGGGGGAATCCCTGTCTGGCAAAACTTCAAATGGCTTCTGGATTGGAAAACTGTCTCTGACTTAAATATGCCATGTTGGTGGGGATGCCAGTTTGTTGATTGCATTCAAATGCCTTTTTTGCATCAATGAATAAAGTATGAAATATTTTACAGTCTTTTCTCCAGCATGTTCTTTCTAGTGTTCAGCTCAGGTTTTAAAAACAAAATGTAGAGTTTAGGAGAAAATATACAGAGTAATACACCAGCACTGGAGGTCAGTATGGCGAATATCTCCACAGCTACTGTGTACTTTCCTCTGGTGCTCAGATAGGCCGGGATCATGGCAATCCATACACTGCAGAACACCAGCATGCTAAAGGTGATGTACTTGGCCTCGTTAAAAGTGTCCGGTAATGTCCTCACCATGAAAGCCAGAACAAAACTCACAGCTGCCAGGAACCCCATATAACCCAACACAGAGTAGAAGCCGATAACTGACCCTGCATTACACTGAATGATGATCTTCCCAGGATAGGAGGTCATGTCATTCTCCTGAAATGGTGGAGAGATGGACAACCAAAGAACACCAATTATGACCTGAATGGATGAGCAGAATAACATGACTGTATTAGGAAGTTGGACTCCCACCCATTTCCTACAGGAGCTTCCAGGTTTGGTGGCTCTGAAGGCAATGAAGACCATGATGGATTTGGCTAGGATAGAAGACACTGAGATGGTGAAGACAATTCCAAAAGTTATTTGTTGCAGCATACAAGTGATATCCACAGGACGGCCAAGGAAGAGGAACACAGAAAGGAAGCTCAGCATGAGAGAGAAGAGCAGAATGAAGCTGAGGTTCCGGTTATTGGCTCTCACTATGGGGGTGTTCCGAAACCGAAAGGATATTCCAAGTATAAGGACAGATTTAGAAGCAAACAGGACTGAAGATACAGAAAAAATTACAACTATATCATCCTTCTCATAGGACAAATATTCAATAATTTTGGGAACACAAACATTTTTTGCATTATTTGGCCATTCATCTTCTGGACACATCTGGCAGTTTTCACTGTCTGTGGAATCAAAATAAAAACGGCAAGGAGAGTATTGTATATTTTAATATGCCATTATGAAATAAAATAAAAAATGACAACTGCTTAGGGCATTTAGAACTGATATACTGTATGTGATACACACGATTTATGGGTAATTACAGGTCACCTATATTTGGGCTGTGTCCCCTTTGATTCAACTACTGTGATGCTGGTGGGAACAGTCTGGGGGTATAATGAAAGTCTATGACTGCACTGTTTTAGGTTTCTAAAGTGTCCAGACTGTGGAATTGATAGAAAGGATGCAAGGACCTCCTACTCCAAACATCCAATACCTGGATACCACTGCAGCAACATAAAATGGTATCAGACCTAATTAGAGGTACGTAGTTGTGTTGATGAAAGAATACTGTGTTGAGTGCATCCAGTTAAGCTCTGTTTTATCATTGAAAAATTGAGATGGTCGAATATTTTTTTCAAAAATTCAACCATTTAGACGATTTCGAGTTAATTGCAAAGTCCCTGAACATTGTATCATCACTAAACTTGCTTGATATGTAAAGAATGATTGGGAGTATACTACAAAAAGAAGTATGTCTCTAACACAAATAGTTTTTGCGAAAATTAAGTTCAAAGTCAAGTAAAAATTTCAAAAATCGGAATTTCGCCTTTGTCTTTGAACTTAATTTATGCAACAAAAACTACATATGCTAGAGCAAAAAACTTTTTTTTTAAAATGTTTCCACAACCCTTCTCTACATCTCCAGCAATTTTAGTGATGATACAATGTTCAGGGGCTTTGCAATCAGCTCACAAAGTTAGCATCTCTATTGAAAAATAAAAGAATCCAGTGCAGCGATGGTGACACCTAGACCTCCGTAGCAATGCCCGAATGCATAGAAGATATTTGAGGCTTTTTTTTACCTTTCGAAAATTTGTTATTACTATAACAAAATGTTTTCGTAAAATGCATATTGGCCCTCCAGAAATGTGGAGTGTAGATTACATTCCTTCTGACAGACTCGGTTTTGTGTGCAAATTTACCATATTTTTCGCTCCCCGCACACCCAAAATCAGGGGGAAATATTAGTGTGCATCTTTTGTGAAGGCGTGACCATATATTGTGGTTTGTGGGTGTGGGTGGTAGCTGAGCTTCAGTACCAGTAGGGCGGAGGTGAGGAAGCTGTCATGTGGAATATCTGCCATGGGTGGTTTCTTCTTCCGCCTCCTGGATCTCAAGCTTAAGCCCCCCATACACCTTTAGATCACTCCATAAAATGTCCTTTAGAATTACCAACTATGTAGTATAGTGTTCTCCCTGATAGAATACATAGCGATTGGCAGGTATATATCACTGCTATGTAGTGCTGGGTCCTCCCTGATAGAATGCATAGT
>CM070032.1:231974916-231988430 GCA_036250615.1 Ptychadena robeensis | reverse complement strand
ACAGCGCTGCGTAATATGTTGGCGCTATATAAATAAATGATAATAATAATAATAATGACACTATTTGATAAATATAGCTCATCAAAAATAAATTATGGCAAATCAGAGGTTTTACCCATCCTGCTTGGGACCTCAGATCTAGGAAGCCTTGACACAACCTACATGATTAAATAGCATGCACAACATTTCCATTACCTAGTCACTCAGATACCATCAGACCTTTCCACCTTACATAACCTTAACTTTAAGATGCTCCTGGTTACCCTGAAAAGGGACTTCCAAAATTTAAGACTCATTGGTTTGGAAGAATGACACTAATCAAAATGAATGTACTGACGTGTTATATATCTTTTCCAGGCAGTGTCTATAGCTCTGGATCGTACGTTCTTATTTCTTGTGTCTTGTCTGGGGAGAGCAACACCCACGCATTAAATTGCCACAGCTGATGCTCCCTAAAGATAGGGGTGGATTGATTGTCCCAGACCTGCCAAAAATTATCATTCTGTACACGGACATAGAATCCTGTACAGGTTTCACTTTGGTGACACCAAAACATGGATCAGAGGGAGCAATTGGAAACCAAAGGACCCTTATCGGCCCTACCGGGTTTTCCTAATGGTCTCATCCCAACTGGTGGCTCTCATGACTCTCACACACAATTCCGACTTCCTACCTGGAACCACACCAAAATTCCTTAGGGATTGCAGACAATTCTTTAATGATGGTGGTGGCAAGACCTCCAGACTTGCCACATCCTCACTAACCACCCCAAGAAGAAGTTCTTACTCTCCCATTGTCAGTCTTTGAATTGACGTGCAAGGGTGGGGGGGGGGGGGGGGGGGGGGGGGGGGGGGGGGGGCTGACAAGCACCTTATTTCCCTCCCAGGAATCTGAGCCCAACATAACTCGTCCACACAGGAGAACCTATGAGCAATTTCTCCAGCGACCCCACACTAAGGATCAGTGGCAACAGGCATGTCTAGTGGTATATATACTCCTCCCACAAGCTCTGTGTTGAAGTGAAAGCAAGCACAAGGCACACTAAACCACATTTTTGGAAGTGTCACCAAATCCAAGAGTTTTTGATGTGAGATACACTGCCTGATGGAAAAGATCTTGCATGATTCAGTTTCCATTACACAAACCCATTTCCAGAGTTGTGACTAGGGGTTACAGGAGTGATGATGCTGATAATACACTGTATGAAAAGTAGCCCAAGTTAGACCTTGTTCCCATAGGGGTTCCATACCCTTAATCAGGTACAATTTTGCTTACCACTGAGAGATATGTAGTGTCCTTGTGTTCAAAAAATGGACACCACCTATCTACATATACAGTGAGGAAGTGTAAGATGAGGTGGTGGACGATGAGGTCACTGACCCAACATGGGAAGGTGAAAAGCCGAACGAGGACAGGAGTACAGAGGGGGGAGGGATCCGCAGCACAGCAACAGGCTGGAAGAGGCAGTGGTGTTTCAAAAGAGAGATGTCTGGCCACACCAAACAGGCTTGCAACCATGACAACGAGCAACCCCATGCAGAAATCTACATTGCCAAGGGTAGGTGTTCCCGGGTATGGCGTTTTGTTGAAGGAATGTGCAGACAACAAAAGACTGGTAGTTTGCAACCTGTGCAATTCCAAAATAAGCCGGGGTTTGAACACTAGCAGCCTCACCACAACCAGCATTATCTGCCACATGGCATGCAAACACCCTAATAAGTGCGCCGGAAGCCAGGGTCCACAATCTGTGTCTGTGCGTCACACCACCCTCTGTACTGCCTCCTCCTCCCTGGGCCCCTGGCCAATTCCCTGTCAAAGCTGCTGGCCTGCCCACCAGCCAACCAACAGGCCATAGTTCTAAATGCGCAACTTTCAAAATAACTGGGCCTTCAAATGTTGCCATTTAGGCTTGTGGAAACTGAAGCCTTCCCTTGTCAGCGGTTGTCCCTCACACACAGTGCGCGCTTTACACTGGCATGTGTCCCAAAACATCAACCCTGCCCTGGCCAACACAGTAACTGGGAAGGTCCACCTCACCATGGACAAATGGACAAGTGCTGGTGGTCAGGGATGCTACACTTTCCTGACCACTCACTGGGTAAATGTTGGGAATGCCAGAATGAGTCGTACCCTGGGATGGCACATGTGCTATCCATGCCCAGGATTGCGGGCCCTATGTCCATCTGGGTCTCTGTCAGCAGCTATGTTACTGACTCCTACTTTCACTTCTCCTCCTCCACCACTTCCTCCTCCACTTCCACCTCAAACACCAGTCTGCCGTCACTCACTAGCTGGAACCAGTGTAGCACTGCTATGGGGGTTGATGAATACACAAAGATGGTTATTGGTGATAACGCTATCATCAGTGTAACCATGCCTTTAATGTTTTAGAGCATCTGCTCACCTGCAGCTCACCTGCACCTCACATATCATGTTTTAGAGTGGCAGCTGAACAGCATGCACTCACATCACATATTTTAGAGAGTCGGTTCACCTGCAGGCACTCGTGTATAATGTTTTAGAGTGTAATTTTCCCTTGAAATTTTTTTTGGGGGGGGGTTCGGCATGTTTTTGTCAGTCTGTAAAAGTGGCATACAACTCGGACAAACTGGTTCCCAGCATCGACTTGGGAGTCCATGATGCATCCAGACATGGTCCTCATGGTGTTTCTGGTCCATTTGGGTAATGTTTCTGTCACTTTCTGTCCTTTTCCAATGGATCAGTCACACTTCCAAGCAGGGGGTGCTTGGTTGTCTCCCATTGTCTTTATTCAACCTCATTGACATTGTTTTCTTGTCGCTTAAAAGACTTTAATCTGTTTAAAAACACAGGATAACAGTTAGCTGGACTTCAAAAGTGCCAGCCATTAGTGTTGAGCGGCATGTGGTATATTCAAATTCGCGTAATTTCACGAATATACAAAGGAACATTTGAAATTTGTAAAATTAGATTCAACTGTATTCTATTGCCTTCCATTGCATGCGCCTGTTCGCAATAATTGGCAATGAAGCTCCTCTCATTCTGTGATCTTAGTCAGTACGAGCACTGTGTTTATTGCGCATATCCATTCGCAATGCACACAAATATGCGCGATGTATAATGGTAAACAATGTTGAAACGTAATACGACGAATATCCGCCACTGCAAATATCCGAGCGCACATTCACGAAATATTGCGAATTCTCGAATGTCGGATATCCGTCGAATATATTCAAATTTCTAATATTTTCGCTCAACACCAGCCATCTGTCATCCAATGTTTGTAAATATTCATTGACAGCCAAAAATGTCCCCCAGGGGAAACTTACCATTACTGCATGGTCCCATGAGTCATTGCACTGTTTACAAACATTGAAGCGATGCATAAATGCTTTTAATTTTGCTAACGTTGGAGGGTTTGGATCAGTGAGGCTTTTTTCGTGTGCATGACTTGTACATACATTGTAGGGCATATTTGAAAACAAAGGGCAAACCAATACGAATATAGGTGTTCTGTTTTTAATTTATGTCTTTATTATTCACAGCATTTGAATTTATTACAGGGTTTGTTTTTACACTTCATGGGAATAAAGGTTATTGTTCATGTTCCACAGGGTGGAGGGTAAATTATTCCTAAAGTTTCTATATAAGTCTTTGACACAGCTTGTGGAGAAGAGGTCTCCTCCAAGGTAAGGAAAAGCATCAGACCTGTTCATGTTTGAAAGGTGGCACACATTCACCTCCCCCCTTTTGTGGCCTGCAAGGTCTTCTGATGTGCCTGTTCTAGAAAGTAGCACGTGCTTTTTCACTGCTCCCATCATTTCTTGCCTAGAGACTCCACAATTACTGTATATACTCATGTATAAAAATGGGCAGAAAATGCTCCCCTCTGCTTATTCTCGAGTCCGCCGCCTGTCCATGCACCTAAGCTAAATTACCATGCTGAATTTCAGGCAGGCAGCTTCCCTCTTCACTGCATATCTTCGCTCAGCTCTCCGTGATTCCCGACTCACAGGTGATCGATGTAAACAAACTCCATACTGCCACCTGGTGGCAGGTTACTACAGGGAGTGCAGAATTATTAGGCAAGTGGTATTTTTGAGGAATAATTTCATCATTGAACAACAACCATGTTCTCAATGAACCCAAAACATTAATATCAAAGCTGAATATTTTTGGAAGTAGTTTTTAGTTTGGTTTAGTTTTAGCTATTTAGGGGGGAGTATCTGTGTGTGCAGGTGACTATTACTGTGCATAATTATTAGGCAACTTAACAACAAAACAAATTTGTTTACCCATTTCAT
The DNA here is from genome assembly GCA_036250615.1 of Ptychadena robeensis. NCBI lineage: Eukaryota > Metazoa > Chordata > Amphibia > Anura > Ptychadenidae > Ptychadena > Ptychadena robeensis. Next base: position 231,984,147 of record CM070032.1, on the reverse strand, counting down.
TATGTTAGTTTTTACCCGTGAAACCAATTATAACATCTAACAACATTCACCAAATTATACATTTCTGACACTTACAAAAACAAACCAAAAACAAAATCAGTGACCAAGTATAGCCACCTTTCGTTTGCAAGGACACTCAAAAGCCCTGCCATCCATGGATTCTGGTCAGTGTTTTGATCTGTTCACATCATCACAACAGCAACCCACAGCCTCCCAGACACTGTTCAGTAGAGTGTGTACTGTTTTTCCACTCTTTGTAAATCACACATTTGATGATGGACCCACAGTTTTTCTCAATGGGGTTCAGATCAGTGCTACAAGGAGGGGGGGGGGGCCATGTCATTCGTTTTCTTCTTCTTTTATACCCTTTCTTGCCCAGCCACGCTGTGAAGTACTTGGACGCGTGTGATGGAGCATACGTCACTGCGTGAAAATCATGTTTTTCTTTGAAGGATGCAAGGACTTCTTCCTGGTACCCTGCTTGAAGAAGGTGGTCTTCCAGAAAACTGGTCCGTAGGACCTGGCGTGTTTTAGCTGTGACTCCATCCTTCAACCCGAAAAGCCCCACAGTCTCATCTTTGATGATACCAGCCCAAAACCAGTACTCCACCTCCACTCCTTGCTGGCGTCTGATCGGACTGGACTCTCTGCACCTTTACCAATCCAGCCACGTGCCCATCCATACTAGGCCATCAAGACTCACTCTCTCTATTCATTCATCGTACCATAAAACCCTTAGAAACAGTCTTCGAGGATTATTTCTTTGGCCCAGTCTTGACGTTTATCAGTCTTGTTGTGTACTGTTTTTCAGTGGTTGGTCGTTCTTTATCAGCCCTTCTGTCTCGGATTATTTGCACACCTTGTGGTCTTCTTGGGCACTCCAGTGGATGGCCTGCTTGCAGCTTCTGAATATGTGCCAACAACTGTGTGGCAAGCCTGTTGTCATTCTTGGCAGCTGCACGTCCCTTGACTTTTCTAATCTGCTTTCGAGTGGTGCAGCTTTATTTTGTGCCTTTGTTGTTTCCACCACGCCTTCTTGCGACCTCCGTTTTGACATTTTTTGAATTGAAACGCTGATTTGTTCGATGATCACGCTGTCAGAAGCTTTGCCAATTTTAAGAGTGCTGTCATCCTTCCCTCTGCAAGATTTATACGCACGTTATGTTGTGACTTTTCTAAGCCTGTAAACCAGTCACCTTACTTTCTTGACCCAATTGGTGCAACAATGCGAACAGGAAGTGTGTCTAACTATTATGCACACCTAATTATGCGGTTGTTGACTGTCAATTAGACCCACACCCCTTCTCATGTACAGTAGATTGCAACATCACCTAAATGCTTAATTGGTAGTAGGCTTTCTCAGCCTTATTCAGCCCTTGGAGTTAAGACAAAACTGCATAAAGAGGATGATGTGGTCAAATACTACTCATTTGCCTAATAATTCTGCACTCCTGTTCAAATACAATTCAATTCAAATAATAATAATCCTGTGTTCTCTTAAATTTATTGAGGGTGCAGCACTAAGATGAATCCTGTTTGATTAATTCCTAGGGGCAATGGTGCTTTCTCTATATTTTTCTCATTTTGAAAACTCCACTATCTGACTTTGCATTTCCCACCCCCGGCTTATACTTGAGCCAATACGTTATTCCAGTTTTTGTAGATATTCAAATAACAGTAACACCTCCCAAAAAGCAAAGCAGTTTAGAACAAGTCCACACTTCCCATGCCAAGGTATATCATTGGAAAAAGATTGTTTGAAGTTTCCCTCCCTGGGACGTTAAATGGAGGGTGGACCTATGTGTCACTCTGAGAAAACTTGTCTTTACACAATTTTTTGTCTTTATGCTACTTTATTATGATACAATAAACTCTTAAATTCTTTCAAAACAATCCAATTCATTGGTGGTTCACTGTATGTTGTGCAACATGTTTCTCCCCAGAAAAGGGGCTTCCTCAGGCACGTACAGATATATGATCCACCAGATGGAAATGATTGGCTTATCCCACACAACTTGGACAACGCACACTAAAGGAAAGCTCCCAGACTACAGAAAGCTATTGCCTTATAGTGGTTTATACAGTGCATATATGAAAGAGTTTCCAGGTAGATGGAAATTGCTTGTCCGTGTCAGAGAGGGGGCCTTTGGGGATCCAGAAGGGAGGGGGCACCACTAGGGCTGGTGGGTCCATGGTGGGGCACCTGTCATCGGGTACCTTACTTCCGCGAGATCGGCGCACACCACTGTTTTTGTAGATAAAATTAGGTACCTCGGATTATACTTGGGTCGGCTTATACTGGAGTATATATGGTAACCTGCCTAGTCACCCCAAGTGTAAGTTGCGGTAATGTTTTTTAACAAATAAACTCACCACCAACAACACACAAGGTTACTTACCTGTCCGATGTACCCTTTCACATGGATTGTTCTAGGTCTACCTCTCTGGCTCCTATGAGACAGGGGCTAGTACCATTGTTAATGATGCTGGGGATGTGAAGGAGGAGGAGGAAAGATAGAAAATCTAAGTACGTTGCTTTAACTGCTTTAAAAAAAAATTTGGTACAGGCTGTCTGCTGTGGAGGATAACAAAAGAGAGGATGTATGCAACATCTAAAAGATTAATAATTCATACATTCATACACCATAATAACACACCCAAATATTAGTTCTAGAGCAGTCCATGAAAATGACACTAAAGTAGATACTTTCAGTATCTTTTCACCTAGGAATGGGTAGAGGAAGATAGGTACTCCAGCATGTAACTGGTTACGTATATTTCAGTAGACTCACCTTATGTCTATATCTGTGCACTTGTATCTCAGGTACTGTGTCCTCATTTTGTAAATAGGAGTATATACTATCCAATGCCTGGGCCAATATTTTTACTGCAAAATACGCTCTGTAAGGTGTCCTATCGTTAAAATAATAATGTTTGTTTTCTCCAGTGATATTTGAGCTGCAATTATGGATTGAATACGAGAATGTGAGAGGTATAAGATAGTTCTTTAGCTCATTCTTTGAACAGCAGCGATATTCAGTTATGAGGATGTCCTCCATTATCGGATCACCTGGGTGGGTAGAGGGGGTAATGCTACATAAATATTGCCACATTTTCGGTATGCTGGGATCGGCAGATATAAACACCAAACTACAGTTAGTAAATAAAGCATGTTCCTCCTCATGTGACCAAGACTCAGGAAGTATAAATGTTTTCTTACAGTGATATGAGATAGTGTAAGTTAAAAATTTGACAAAAGTTCTGCTGTATGACCCGCAGATAATAATAACTTCACTAGTTGAGCTCTTCAGTTGTGTAGGAATTGTATTATAATTCTCTTTAGACACCAAAAACTTGAATTCAATACAAATTTCATGGTCAGTTAAATGTTTGCTGAGTTCCTGCAGCTCCCGCTCTCCATATCTATCATCAGATGTAATGATCCCAACCCAGTTCCACTTCAACCTTCCCAGTAGCTTCACTATGGCCACATATTGCATCTCATTATCTGGGACTGTCCGGAAGAAGTTTGGATACGTCTTCCTGTCACTCAGCAAAGTATCCCTGGCTCCATAACTGATCTAGAAAGAAGAAAAAAACAATGAAGTGTGAAAATACATCATTAAAAAAATGGGAAAATGACAGACTTGATAGACCATTTGGTCTTTTCTGACATTACTCTCATTACTCAATTTTTCTGCTTCTAAAACTAAATTTGTGTATCTACAGCGTGTAGACATAGCCTTAGTTACTTCTGACACCAACACTGTTTGTTCAATCATGTCAAAGGTAGCTGCAAGATAACTCAGAATTTCAGAATTCAGGTCCCCGACCTATGACTACCCCTCTAGTAGTGAATATTCTCTCTCCGGCCGGGAGATATACAGACATCGCACTCAAGCTTGTTATACAATACATCTCAATGTTTATTTGTGACACAGACTTTTTTTTAAACAATAAATCTTTATTGATTTTCAAAATCTGATACAAAAGCCTCAATACAAACGATACAATGCAAATAGTCCATCATCATCTCTCACGAGTTTCATAACAGTACCACTACTGCTATGCGCCATCGCAAATTAGACAACTCAAGGGATAGGGTATCAGGATTGGTTCATAAGAAAAAAAGAAAGAATAACAAAGAAAGAAAAGAACAGGGATGACCGCCCTAGCTGCAGCCATAAAGAATTTCAACAGCTCATGTGAAGGAACGTTCATAGGGAGCAATGTAAGCAACGCTATTTCCAGAGTGGGGAAAACTAATGATCTAGTAGTGGCACGGAAAAAATGAAATATAGCCTCCCAAAAAGTCGAAAGGTGTGGGCAAGTCCACCAAATGTGGAGCATTGAGCCGGTCTCTGACAGGCATCGCCAACATAGGGGAGAGGTCTGTGGGTACATTTTATGTAGCACCTGAGGGCACCTGTACCAACGGGTTACTATTTTATAGCTCCGTTCCTGTGCTGTGGAGGCGACAGTGATAGAGTGAGTATTGGAAAGAATGTCTGTGTGACACAGACTTTAATATGCTGTTTTGGTGGGAAATTCTGGCTTAAACCCGTACAGAATACACTGGACAGTTTCAAAGTAAGATGGATTATATAAGACAATACATGAAAGGGATCTTTTCTCTCTAATAAATGAGGTTCTATGCTAATGTGTAGCTTCATGTGTTTGAAGTTCTTGAGTGTTTGGTATGTTATTATTTTCAGGTTCCTCTAAGGTCCATATGTAAACTCTGTCTGTAGTGTTAATGAATGTGTTAATGACAAACTTGCTTATGTAATTACCAGAAACCATTGTGCTCCTTGAAGATGTAAGTTGGACACCAGCTGAGATAGCTGTCCTCAACCTCCTTGGCGTTAGCCCGAAGCCAATATGGGCGCAGTTCAACAAACTGCGTTGTGCCGGGATCGTGCATAACCGCCGCCTCTCTGTGTGCCTGCAGCACTTCTACAGTGTACTCCGCCGTGATTGCCGGGGAAACGGTTTTTCATGCTATAAAAAATGGCGCGAAAAGCTTGTAACGCCCAGGGGGTTTATATCAAGGTGATATTATTATCTTTACCTAGGCACATACATACAACCTTTCAACCAAGAAGTGAAGAGATTGCTTGAGCAAATAATACAACAAGGGGTAAGAGAGGAGTAGTGATGGCCAAACTTCGGGCAGGTCCGTCCGCGAACAGCTGGAAAGTCAGTCAGTCTGTTCGCTGGGAATTTGAATGGAAAAAAACAGAAATGACGTCACTCTACCCATCTCTTGTTCTCTACCCACTCTCTGGTGAAAAAATTCTTCCACTGGCTGGATCTTTCTGCTCATGTTATGCTATGTTCGCGGCCAAACTGTGTTCCTTGCGGACAGTTTGGCCATCACTATAGTGGAGAGTAACAGTCCTTGGGCTGCCCCTTGTGAGAAAAAAAAAGGATGGGTCCCTCTGCTTCAGTGTGGACTATAGACGGCTCAAGCCAGTCACCACTAGAGACGCTTATCCCATTCCTAGTATTGGAAAGAGCCTGGCAGCTCTGGGACGAGCAAAATACTTCTCCACCCTAGACTTAGCTAGTGGCTATTAGTGATGATCACGAATATTCGGATTCTGAATATTAATCGAGAATATCAGCAATCCGGAAATTCGCGAAGATGGTGAATATATTGTAGAATATATTCCGGATATTCTGTATTTTTTATCCATTACACTTTTGAAAATTCGCACACAAATTCGCCATGTTAAACATATATTACGCGCGAAATTCGCAATAAAAAAAAACAGAATATTGCCGAATGCGAATATTTTCCGAATGTGTTCCATAAAATTCACGGCATGCCGCGAATACGAATGTTGCCTATGCCGCTTATCACTAGTGGCTATTGGCAAATCCCAGTAGCCAAGAAGGATAGGGCCAAGACAGCTTTTGTTACACCCATGGGACTGTTCATGAGAATGCCTTTTGGCCTGAATAATGCCCTTGCCACTTTCCTAAGGTCTATGGAGCATTGCTTGGGAATTTGAATCTGGAAAGCATCCTGATATACTTTAATAATCTCCCACCTTTAAGGGCCACTTAGCTCATCTTGTTGCTGTCTTCTCTTGGTTACAACAGTATAGGTTGAAGCTGAAGCCAAAGGAGTGTTATCTGTTTAATAAGGAGATTAAATATTTGGAAAGATACTACCAAACCCAGACAAGGTACAAGCTGTTCCCGACTGGAGACTGGAAATTATAGTGACTTTGGTGAGAGTGTTTTTGGGCCAGTTATTCATTTAGGCCGGCATTTCATTAAGGGCTACGCACAACACGCTGCCCCAATTCAGATAGCGTGCGAGCAGCCGTGGAGCCCAATTGCATGCAATCTGTTTATAAGACTCAGTAACGAGGAGTTACCACAGACCTGTGCCAGGTTTCCAGTGGGGTGGTGTGTGGCCCAGACAGCGTGAAGTAGACCTGAATGCTACTGGGGGTACTGCCTGTGCTGCGATCCTGCCAATCCGCTGTATACACCCTCTGGACACACAAGTGCTGTCTATACTTCCCCTGGCCTCACATGGGCAATGTGGTATGAGCAGTGTGGGATCCCTAGAGTAAATGGGTTCACCCTGCCTCTGTACTCCTCTCTAAACACTTTTTTACTACAAGTTACGCTGTGGCCCCGTTGGGGAGGCACTTATGCAAATTATTGTAATTCTTACACTGTTTGCCTGATTTGGATATAAATACTCTCAAATTAAAGATGAGAGTCCACAGTTTAGGCACCCTGTGATTATTTCAGTTCCAATCCATTGTGGTGGTGTTGATTGTGCTCAATTGTGTTGATGTCCCGTTATTTTTTGACCCGACTGTATATATTTGATCATGTGACCTTATGGGTCCGGAATTCCAAGTGAGGATCCAAGGAAGTGCTAAACAGAGAAGATATCAGAAGTACCCAGCAGAGGGAGTAAGGAAACAGGAGACACATCACCTGTTGTTATTACTACCACCAGTAGAGGGAGCCAACTATTTGATGGACATGGAACTTCATGAGTAGGAAAGGGACATACAAATCTGAATGGACTGATTCCTACCACAGTTGCCTGGACATGGGTGTAATGAGCTCCTCCAGTGATTGTAGGGGTAGCCTGTATGGCAGATGCGCCGCTCACTACCCTGAGACCGCCCCACCGAGTGTGGAGGACAGTTGTCATTTAAGCCTCTACACCCTAGGTGCCCAACCTGCGGCCCGGGGGCCGCATGCGGCCCTTTGGGTGTTGTTCGGCGGCCCCCCTTGGTCCTCCACATGCGGCCCCCAAAACCTAACTGTTAATGCATAGGGCATAGCAACTCACATGTGAAGTGGTCACACGCTGACCCTGCTTTCCTAATCAACGGTGCTACATCAGTAAAATTGTCAATGTTGATCGGGGAAACCAGGTCTACATATGACCGCTGCACCCAGGGGCAGGAGAGGGGGTGGGTGCTGTTAGGTTTTGAGACTGCCTGTCCACCGCCTGCAGAGATATGTCGACGGGGGGAGAGTCTGGATGGATTTTATGTGCGGCCCTTTAGTGATTCCGAGGGCCGCACTTGTGGCCCTTCATATCAACTCAGTTGCCCACCACTGCTCTACACAGTACTTTGTGTGTCGTCTTCATGGTTATAACTGTGCACACAGTCATGGGGTCTGGCCTATTTGATGGAGACAAAACAGCTCTCCCAATCCTCTTGCAGGCAATTAGCACCTACAAAAACATCTTCTTAGTGGGAACTCCAGTTGCCCAGGCGTCTTAGGATTGTTCAAGTGCCTCCCTGCCTTGTCATGTTAAAAAAGGGGCACCGCCATTATGGATGACCTCTATAAAATATACACACTAAACTACGCACTCCTACTGACTTTTGCTAGGCTCTCGTTAGACGCCCTCAAACAGTACTTTCACTCTTGGTTTGGCAGGTTTGCAAAATAGACATTTTGCTGTGTTATCTATACAAATGGCACCCATATCACTCCCAAAATGTTTCTTCAAAACAGTACGGTCACTGTCTGTCCGTTACATATGGGCACACAAACCTTCTCACATCCGCTATTCCATTCTTACGCAACCCAAAGCGCAGGGTGGTCTTGGCCTCCCAGACATAGAGCGATACTATCATGCATCCTTGTAAAACATGGCACTGGATTGCATCCACTCTTTGCACAACAAACTGTGGGTACAACTTGAAACCCAAAGTACCTCAGTTTTACCCTCAGCCCTCCTATGGCTACAACCACACCTGCGCCCCGCTAACTCTAAAGCAAGCCATACACGTGTCGGATTCCATGGCCAATTGATCACTCACCCGATCGATTCCGCCGATTCTGCCAGGAATCGCAGGTGTGATCAATCGGCCAATTAAGAGTATCCATCGCTGCATACCACCTTGTCCAACGGATTCCGGGACGATTCCGTGTCCGATTGTCCACCTCACAAATGGCAATTCCCCCTGATCTGGGCAGAATTAATCTGATGGAACCAACATGTTGGTTCTCTGTCGGATCCGATTCTGGGCCCCTGAACGATTGGACAAGGTGGGCTACATGCGATTCCGGCACGATCGTTTGGCGTGCACGCGCCCGGAATCGATCGTGCCGGAATCCGGTGGGAATCCGACACGTGTATGGGGGCCTTAACTTACCATTCACGCTCCCCCTCTCCTAAGCATTTGGGACGGACGGATAATAAAATCAGACTTCTCTACATATCATGGTCCTATGACTCCTATCAAGACCATCCCTAACTTTACCGCAGGCCACACAGCAGGGTTATTTCTTTGTTGGACGGCCAAACACCCCTCACCATTAACTCAGCCCTTTCACTGGACTTAGACCACTTATCGAATTACGTACAGATGCTACTTCTTAAACGCAGAGCAGGTAAGTCTATTTTCAGCTCAGAGACTTCTTCGCCTCAGAATCCAAACAACCTAACAATCGACCTTAACCTTCCAAGTTTGAGACCATGTGCTTTCCTCAAAAACCTTCACATGCATTATCGGCGCTGTATAAATTGCTCATAGGCCATTCTCCAAAACCCTGCCCTCACTAGATAACGCAATGGGAACACTATCTCAAATGCCCCCTTAAGCCCCCATACACCTTAAAGGCCCCCATACACCTTACAATCTTTCCATACAATTTCTGTACAATAAAATGTTGTCCTACCAAAACCATGTAATATGAGGAGCTTTCTAATCCTTCCAATCACTATGTATT
>CM070032.1:231923943-231952281 GCA_036250615.1 Ptychadena robeensis | reverse complement strand
GCTGCTGGGCAAAGGTGTGGGGATTGTACCTCCCTGCGGTACTCTTCTCTGCTGCTGGGCGCCGTACGCCCCCTCCGCTGGGTGTCCTTCGCTGCCCTCGCTTGTCCCCCTTCTTTCCCCTCCCCCTTTCGATTATTTTTTTTGTTGTGACCACTTAAAAGTCCCCGGGTGTTTGCTGGAGTATTCCTGACAAACAGGTGCCACCACTATGAGATTAGCTATGTGCTAAACTCTTATGTTTAAAGGTAAAAAATATGCTGGTAAAATTAGCTTTGAAATAAAGACACTTGACAGAAATCTGCATCCCCACTCATGAGCACCATGACATTTCAGCAATTCTAACAGCAAAGAACTATTAAAGACTCGAAATAAAGTCAGCAAGAATAGAGTGTGCACGGTTTACAGGTTCTATCTGTTGTGTTTGACCTGTATTATAACCGTCAGCTTTCCATTTCCTGCAGTGTTGACCTCGGAGAATACAAAGCCATCTTGGCAATGATCTTTGCTGTAAATGAGATTAACAAGGACCCCGATCTTCTGCCCAATGTTACTCTGGGCTATCATATTTATAGTACTTGTAGTGATCCAAAGAAATCCTTATTATATGTCCTACAGATATTATCTGGGGAAAAGATAGAAGCTCCTAACTTTTCCTGTAGGAAACATGGGGAAGTGGCTGGTTTGATTGGTGACAGCACTTTCCATACAAGTCATGCATTGGCCCAGTTACTGACTCTGTATCAGTATCCACAGGTAAGGGATCACTTCAATGTATTAAATACTTACATAAAGGTTTTCCTCAAGTCCAGTTACAAAGGTGTGTCTATGCTACCCGCTTTTGGGCATTTAAGTCTCACTTGGCATCATTATGCATTGACACAGATGGTCAGTTTTTTTTTTACTGTACTCTATATAACTTATATTCTTATATTCTTAAACTAACTTATATTCTTAAATAGGTAGCAGCTAGTGTCGAGCAGGCATGCTCGGCTGAACAGCTGTTCGGCTTGAGCAATGCCCTGCTCGGCGCATGGTGGTGCTCGTACGAGCACCACCTGTGCTTGGCCGCCATGTTTGTGTCTCCGCCCCACAGATTTTGCGGATCAGAGACACCCAATGGATGGGCAGCTAACTGCTGCCCATCCTTTGGGTGTCTCTGATCCGCAAAATCTGCGGATCCGCCCATTCAATCACTGTAATTCCAGCAGCTTAGATGACTGCTGGCATTAGAGTGATTGGATGGGCGGAACACATGGTCAGGTGCTATGTACACCTGATCACCCCCACTCGACTCACTTGGAGACAGGGACAGGTGGCAGATAGGCAGGGATAGGGTGCATGCATAATCTAATATCTCCACAAAATCGCAGACCCAAAAGTCCTTTTAAGGCTACTAGGCTACATCCATCTGGCCACTATCAAGGTCCACTGTTGTTCTGTAACAGGGATTCGTAGTTCACTGACATTCACTTGGCCACTTTCAAGGTCCACTGTTGTTTTGGGGGACAATCCACTGTTGTTCTATAACGGATTCATCATTCACAAATATTTCTTGTTTTCTTGCACAGTTGAAAAAAATATATATTGTGCTGAATTGCTCCTCCATTTGTGTTGGTACAGCTTCTGCTTTACCCTGATCCTTTTGTATCTCAGTCATCCAGACTAAATGTAAAAAATCAGTAGTGTTCTAAAAAATTTATTGCAGTTTTGCAAATTTACTATAAAAAATTCAGTAATATATTTTTTGTGCATGGGCACAATGATTGTGTTAAATTGCGCCTACGTTTATGTGGGCCAAGCTCTTGCTCTACCTGGGGCCTGTTTACAGCCAATTTACAGCACAAAATGTTTTTTTTTTAAAACATTTACAATGAAGAGGGTGAGCAGTAAAGAAGGTCGACTCTATTTTCAAAAATTCGACGATTTCAAATAAAGTTCAAAACCCCTGAGAAAAGTATCAACACCAAACGTGCTGGAGATGTAGAGAAGGGTTGCGGGTACACTGCAAAAAAGAAAGTATGTCTCTAACACAAATAGTTTTTGCATAAATTAAGTTCAAAATCAAGTCAAAATTTCAACTTTGTTTTTTAACTTAATTTATGCAAAAACTCTATGTGATAGAGCAAATCTGTTTTTTCCAAATGTTCCCCCAACCCTTCTCTACAGCAAGTTTGGTAATGATACCATGTTCAGGGGCTTTGCAATCAGCTCACAAATTCAGCAAGTTGAAAAATTTGACCATCTCTAGTAAGCAGTAAGGCAGAGGGAAGCGGTTGTGGTGCTGATGGTGCATGCAGAGGCCAAGGCATTGGGAGCAAGGAAACTGCCTGCTGCCAGTGCAGCACCAAAAGAAAAAAAAAGTACTGTACCCAGCAACATGGCCAAGCTAGATGGCTAGTTCAGGACAACACTGTCCAAGTCTGGCCAGTGCGAACAGTTGGTTGGTTGGATTGCAGAAGATAATGGTTCCAGTCAGTTGAGCACCACCCTCTCTTCCACCAGGTTCTCCTCTGCCACCTCCTCCTCCACTTCCACCTCAAACACCAGTCACTGGCTGGAAGCAGTGTAGCACTGCTGTGGGGAAGCGCCAACAGGCCGTGCTGAAGCTGATCTGCTTGGGGGACAAACTGCACACCGCCGCAGAGCTGTGGGAGGGTATAGGAGACAAGACCAAGCTGTAGCTCTCTCCACTCTTCTCCAACCAGGCATGGTTGTGGCTGACAATGGGTCAATGTAACTTGGTGGCGGCTTTAGTGCTCAGCAACCTGACCCACATTACCTGCCTAGCCCATGTTTTAAATTTAGTTTTCTCAAAACATACCCCAATTTGAAAAGGCTACTAGTGAAGACTCGTGGCTTGTATGCCCATATCCAAAAGGGCTCCACAGCTTCAGCCGGTCTGTCAACCCTGCAGCAGCGCTTGCATCTTTGACTGTTCTGCGACCTGAGCACACACTGTAACTCCACGTTCTGCATGTTGTCCAGGCTTTGTGAGCAGCAGAGGGCAGTCGTGGAAAACTAGCTGCTACATGGTCTGTCGCCTTTCCAGTCAACTGCCACAATTCGCAAGCAAGGAGTGGGCATTGATGTCAGATGTATGTGTACTTCTAGTACAGAGGGTAGTAGTACAGAAGGTAGTAGTACCCATGTAAGTTTAATTCTCTCAGTTCAGCATGGACCGGAGGAGAAGATGATGGAGAGTCATCCAGATGTCGACTTCGACATCTTAGATAATATGGATTACTGGTATTTACACTGCTCAACCCCCGCTGCAAAGAGAACTTCTCATCTATCATTCCTGACGAGTAAAATGGTGCAATACCAGAAGGTACTTGTGGAGAGGTTGCTCCAAAGTTTTCTGTCTGACAATGTGGCCGGCACAGTGCATACTTCCTTGGGCAAAGGGAAAGGGAGACAAGGGGAACACACTGCAGTTCTAACAGGGGTAGGAAAACATTATCCAAGGCATGGGACAGTTTCATGACACCCCGCCAGCAACTTCACCCTGAAGCACGTCCCAGTGTTACAAGGAGGGAGAAATTTTGGAAGATGGTGAAGGAATACATGGCAGACCATGTCACCATCTTAAATGATCCCTCTGTGCCGTACAACTACTGAATGTCCATGCTGAACACGTGGCATGAACTTGCGCTCTACGCCTTGGAGGTGCTGGCCTGCCCTCCAATATTTGAGAGTGTTAGCTCACCAGCAGCCAATGCCATCCAATGTTTCAGAGCGTCAGCTCACCGGCAGCCAATGCCATCCAATGTTTGAGAACGTCAGCTCACTGGCAGGAACTGCCATTCAATGTTTAAGAGCATGAGTACACAGACAGCCAATTCCATCCAATGTTTGAGAGCGCCAGCTCAACTTCTGGCCCCGCCTTAAAATGTTTGTGAGCATTAGCTCAAGAGCATGCAATCGCGTGTAATGTTTTAGAGCATCAGTTCAACCTCCGGCACTGCCGTATGATGTTTTAGAGCATCAACTTAACTTCTCAAAAATTTGACTTGACTTTGAACTTAATTTATACAAAAACTATTTGTGTTAGAGCAATACTTTTTCTTGTAGTATACCCCCATAGCATACCGAAAGTGACGTCACTTCCTGTATGTCCCCCTACATAGAAAAGTAGAAAACCCTTTCCTATAACTAAGATCCCATTTGAGAGAATAGCAATGGACCTTGTTGGCCCAATAGTGACATCACCCTGATGACACCAGTAGGACATCCCACAAGACCATGAACTTGTTTGAAGTGAAGATCTGCAGGAGAACCTAAGGTGGAAGTCTTAACTTAATGAAAAATATTTTATTTTAACAGATCAATTATCGAGTCACTGACATTCGTTTGAGTGACCATAAAATGTACCCAACCCTATACCGGATGACACCAGATGACCGGGTCCGTTATTCCGCTATTATAAAGCTTTTGTTACATTTCGGATGGAACTGGGTTGGAATGGTGGTGACAAGTGATGGAAGTGGTGACTCTGAGTTACAAGAACTGAGTAAGATGATGAGGAGACATGAGATCTGCATCGAGTATGTCATAAAATTTTCTGGAAATACTGATATTAATATAAAGCAGCTAACTTTCATAAAGAAAATGACAGCGCGTGTTATCATTGTGTGCGGCATGTTCTCATTATATTTTCTATACTTTTTTTATGTGATCCATGATATCAGGGATGATCTCACTTTAATTCTTCCTGAGTCATTTACTAACATAAAAAATCTGAAATATCCTAATTTATCACTAATGAACTGCAGCTTAATGTTTGTATGGCCAGAAAAAATAATCCCAAACATGGATGTGTATAATAATGGCATGAACTTCTCCACCTGCCTAACTGACCCCATACTGGAGGATATCTGGATTCATTTGCTCCGGTGCTTTGCCCCCAACTCAGCCAAAAATTACTTTATTCAATCCATTCATAGGTTCCCCTTATTGAACTGCACAGAACAAAAATTTGTTTGGTACACATTTCAAGGTGCAAAAGACATTATGTTGACCTATGCGTTCAGGGCTGTGTATGTTCTGGCCAATGCTCTAGATGGGATGCGCTCAATGAGAAGTAAACCTGAACCACATGGATTAAAGCAAATAGTAAGCTTGACCAAAATTCTTACTATGTACAATTTAAAGCATTTGTTGTATTCTAACTGCTTTTTACACCAAGGATGCTTGACCCTATCATCCATCAATCGACGCATTTTCACCTTCACAGTTTACAATATCCACAGAAGTTTTAAGCTTGAGCCATACACGTGTCGGATTCCATGTCCAATTCGATTCATCATCCGATCGATTCCGGCGATTACTGCACGGGATACGAACAGGTGATGATACAATCGGCCCAATTAAAGAGTAATCCATCGCAGCATACCACCTTGTTCCAACGGATTCCGGGACGGATCCGTGTCCGATTGTCCACCTGTCACAAATGGGCAACTACCCCCTTGATAACCGGACCAACGAATACGCATGACGAAAGACCAACATGTGGTGTCTCTGTCGGATCCGATTCTGTGAGCCCCGACAGTACAACATCGGCACGCGAAACGATCGGAAAACAAGGGGTGACTGCATGCTGATTCTGGCACGATCTGTTTGGCGTGCACAGCGCACCGGAAGTCGATCGTGCCGGAATCCCGGGGTGCGAATCCGACCCCACGTGTATTGGGGGCCTTTAGAGACTTATACAGTGTTGTGAGCACTGACACCCGTAAGGTGCTGCTGTGTACGTGTGGGGATACCGGGTAGACAGAAAATGACCATGAGGACATGAGAAACTTACTTGAAAAAGACAGAGTTTAGTTTATTGGCAACCATGTCATTTTCAAGCAGGATTTAGGAGGCGTTGGGGGGGACAAGGGCTTGTCCTAAAACCAATCATGAGGGTCCATAGCACTTCTATCTCTGGCAACTTCTTCTCTCAAGTAGAGCACAAAGCAAACACAAGCAACCTCAGGGGCCTAGCTATTCGCCTAGGCAGCTTCTTCTTGCAACAAACAGGCTCTAAGCACAGACAGCCAAGTCCTGGACAAATTCCTATCCCGTGGGAAGATCTCTAGAAAACACAGACCGTCCACTGCCACTGATCCATCTGCCTTCAAGTAAAACTGGGACACAGAGTGATCCCACTTAGCTTCTGGGAGATTGTCTTCAACGGCCTGATACTAATGTGGAGACCGTTCACCCTTCCGCAGACAAGGTGACACGGACCTACTCCCTTCTAACTGGACGCCCCAGGCTTAGATCCGCAATCCTTCTGGTTTACCCAGCTAGGCACCTACACACCATCATCCACATCTTCATCAGATCCAGGGCAAAAACAGCCTGACCCTGACCGACACATTGGAAACACATCTCTAGGGGTACCCAGGAGGGGACCACCCGAGGAAAAAGACACTAACTCTACATCCGTGTGTCTGCACCCTTAAATACGAACAGTTCTCTCCTATCCCATTCTCTAGAAAGGCGCAATTATTCCACTGACCACATCAGAAACCAGACAGAGGTGGGAGAGCACAAAAAATGGGATACATTTACACAGAGACTTTGGCATATAAGCCCAAAGCGCTATACTTAACAACACACTTGCAGCTGCACCTGCCTGTCACACAGATTTTCCCTCCTAAATCAGTTAACCCTATATCAGCTCTCATAAACTCCTGTCCCTGGCAGGTGCTACACTACACCCCACTCCTTAATTGGACAAGGTGACCTCAGCTGTCGGCTAAGGGACCTCTTTGAACAGCCTTGTTTACAATGGGTGGGGAACGAAAAGGAGAGATTAGGATAGGGAACAAAAACATTTAATTCGTACATGAGCAAACATGGTTAAATGGCTTAAACGTGTGCAAAAAGGATCTAGGCAAAGGAGAGATTTCTAAAGATACTTAGCAATATATAGGGAATTTGCTCAGCAGAATAGAAAGGTAGCACATTTCTGTTTATTATAGTAGTATATAATAAACGTATCAGAGGAGATTCAACCTGGTCTTCTATGATATTTAAACCCACTCATTCACATAGAGACTTTTAAAACAACATGGCTGCTGCAAATACACTCCTCCATTGGCAAAGGGAAACACGAAGCACCCTTTAACTAATAAATGCGGCAGTAGTAGGACACACTTTACAATAGTTTAAGACTCCCTGTAACCTTTCAGTGGAATGGGAACCCCTCAAAAGGTGTACCTGAGGAATACAATCGTTTTCCTCCCCAGTGGGCCACTTCTCCCCGTTCACGCAGGAAGGAAAAAGGACACAAACGCTCTAGCTGTAAGACCAGCACAAACTGACCAGGAGCCCCAGATCAATTGCGACACAGCAGCATAGCAGCCAACATATTCCAAAAAACCTCACCATTCCTGGCAGCACGCCAGAAATGCCAGGTCCTTGAACCAAACTATTATAATTTACCAACAAAGCCTCGTAATGCGGTTTACACCTCACACAACAAGTTGGATCAAGCAAGAGCATCCCTCCACCAAAGGAAAAAGGGGGGTGAACCACCCCCCTCTATCCTCCAGAAGAGACACACCACCTGACCTTATTCTGACAACAGCGCAAGGCGCCCAGCAGCCAGACAGGGCGAACCACAACTGCTGGCCAGCAGCAATGGCATATTCACAACAACAAACAGTCACCTTATACTCTCCAAAATGTACCATATTCTGAGAGTGGTGACTGTTCAAACCACCCAGCTTCGGCTGTTACACTCCAAAATATGCAGCATATAAACCACCAAATAATTATGCATACCTGTACTTCCTGCCTGTACAAGGGCCCCAAAACATACATGAGTGAGTCTTCTCATGTGCAGCACTGGAACAACCCTTGCCACACAGGGGGGGGGGAAAGCGCTATTCCTCAATATCAAACATATCATAACCAGATCACTTTAAGCTGTACACAAGATCTTATACTCTATACTTCTTTTTAACATACCATGGGTAACTACCAGCGCGATAGGGCCACCCTCGCAATATGAGCCTAATAACCACAGGTTACCACTGCACGCGTCTGATTAATAGGCGGACAGAGCCTCACTGGGCAGAGAGAGGAACCAGTGAGCCTGACTACCATCAAAACAGAGAAGAAAACACTCGAGTTCCACTTATCACATTTTAAGGCATAAATATACAAAACCCTGTGGCTCCTAAAGATAGGTGAAGTATCTTACGGAAGTCCATGACCTGCCCTCCAGGTACCCATCACCGGCCGGCACTGGTGTACCTCACTTAGAAGAGAGAGAAAGCGAACAATTACACACAAAAAACTCTTTCTAGCTTCAGTCCTCTTCAGGGATACAGATACTGAAAACAAAACAATGGGAACTTGGGACAGACT
The DNA here is from genome assembly GCA_036250615.1 of Ptychadena robeensis. NCBI lineage: Eukaryota > Metazoa > Chordata > Amphibia > Anura > Ptychadenidae > Ptychadena > Ptychadena robeensis. Next base: position 231,943,917 of record CM070032.1, on the reverse strand, counting down.
CAGTCCTTGAAGGGTCTAACTCCCAGGGGGCAAACTAAAGAACGCCCATGATGAACAACCCTTCTCACACCTAGGGCAAATTAGAGAACACCCTGAACTCCTGTGGGGTAGCTATTATGAAAAAAGGAGGGCAAACTGAAAAAAAACGCCTTACTCTTCCTTCGTTAAAAAAAAAAACTAGAACATAGCTCCCCGCAGGTAAAACACATAATACGGTCGAGGAGGGAATAATAAAAACAAACATGGACAAACAAGACAGCGTCATCTAGAAAAACTGAAAGATCGTCTACCCATCTGTTGCACTCTCGCGGTGTACAAGGGTCCGCAGGCTGGATATATAACTTCCCCTTCTCATCAGTCGCCATTGATCGCCAAACTCTTGATCTCGCGTTGTTGGGGACGTTTGATAACAATACGGTCCATATGCACATTGACGACCATGATTCCAGCCTTTCCAAAGAAATTTTTTCTCGAAACCGCCATACAAAAGGAGAATTCCTGTTCCGCAGAGCAGAGGCCTCGGGACATCCAGGGACTCCCAGATCTCATATGCCACCCAGCTTGTGCCGAAAGAACATCATCTCCCTCCAGCTTCTCGGGCAGTAGGGATACTGCAATCCATATTCAATGCCACATTTCCGGTGTAACAAGTCCGGCTGTGCTTCTGGCCAAATTTTGGGGAGATGCGGCCAGTACCCAGTCTTGCACCGGGACTAGGAATCACTACGACTCAGTTCCAGCCTACCGAACCAACAGTCTCTTCCCTCTTCAGTCAGCGTCCAAGCGGCCTGGGAGCATATTCAATTATTGCGGAGGTAGGGTTTTGGAATACGGATCGGGGCCGGCTTTCCTCCTCTCAGCGGCCCCAGTACTCTCCGCAGGCTCACCTGTCACCGCCGCCGTGCTCAGGGTATATCTACTCACTCTGCTACTGCTCCCATCCGTCCCGCCTCATCTCCCCAGACAGAACTGAAGGGGTGTGTCCAGCGAACTGTTCGGGCCTCCGACAGGCTTCTTTTACAGTACATCAGGGACAGTTCCATCCCTGCCCAGACAGCTCACACAAGCTTCTCTCGGGACGGATCCGCATGGCTCGGTAAACTCGCGGGAGTCAGTAAACACCAGATATCCAGATCGGGCCTCGGGCACCGGCCCCGACTCACACCTCCGAGTTTTTCGGGCCTTCCTCCCGTACTCCACTGCCCAGCAAGGTCTCACCCGCACCGAATCTGCCGGAATCACTACTCGGATACAGGAGGAGTCATTTCCCGGTATTATGGTAATCCAAAAAACATGCCGGTCCGATGAAGCTACTAGTCTTGAAGCAGTAGCTGGGTACTGGTCATGGTCCATCAGAAATGACCCACAGGCTGAACTGCAACGCGGCATCCAGGGACCTCAAACCGTCAGCGTTCAATCGTCTCGCATGCCATGGCAGGTCAAACTTCCCGCCACTCCTTACTCCGACTCTCCATACTCGCATTAAGGCCAGCTGCTGCCTCTCAGCATGTGAAACCGAAACTCCGGTATCAGGTCGATGAACGGGCTGCTTTCTCATGCCAGAACGCTTCAGGCGACTGTCCGCGCATTAAAGGGCGTATGAAAGATCACCGCCGAATCCAGTCCATTTTCTCGCAACGATTAAGGCACAGGCAATCTCACAACACACCAAGGCAGGTACTCTCCACGTGCTAGTAAGTAGTCAGTCCGGCTACTCTAGGTCCAAGCTCCTTCTTTATCGGGAGATCCCAGTAGGTGCGCCAAAACTTTCGCCGCGGCTCAGATCGGCAGCTAAGTCCACGCCCTTCCTCTTGACTCGGGCGACAGTAATCCTCCCTCACGGTCTGGCTATTTTCACAAATGGCTCGCGTTTCCTTCAAGGGGTCTTTCTGCTTCAACTTCTTGGGGTCACCTGCTACCCCAAGGAAATTCTCCCTCCCGGACGAGCCCCAAAGTGTAGCACTGACACCCGTAGGTGCTTGCGTGTGAGTGGTGGGTAGACCGGGGTAGCAGCAATGACCATTGAGACAACTTACTTGAAAACGAAGAGTAGTTTCTATTGGCACATGTACATCAAGCGGATAGCATGGAAGGTTGAGGGACAAGGCCTGTTCGCAAAACATCTGAGGGTACTGGCGAGCTTCCGTCTCTTGGCAACTTCTTCTCTCAGTTAGTCAACAAAAAGTCACACCAGTCAACTCAGGCCTAGACTTCCCCTAGGCCAGCTTCTTCTTGTCAATGACCACACCGCTCTAGGCACAGCAACAGTCCTGGACCAACTCCTTCCCTGGGGAATCTCTAGAAAGAAAACAGACCTCACTGTCCCGCCACTGATCCATCTGCTTCAAGTACACCTGGACAGAGTTCCCACTATGTACTTCTGGAGATATGTCTTCAACGGTCTGCTACTGTGGAGACCATTACACCCTTCCGCAGCAGACAAAAGGTGAAGGCTTCTCCTTCTAAAGGGACGCCCCAGGCTTAGACAGCAATCTTCTGGTCCCCAGCTAGGCAACTCACACATCATCAAATTCTCATCAGGATCAGGGCAAAACAGCCCCTTCGACCTCCTGACACACTGGAAAACACCATCCTTTAGGGTCCCAGGACGGGGGACCACCCCAGGGAAAGAAAGAACTAACTCTACTCCGGGTCTGACCCTTAAAATTAGACTTCTATCCTCCCATTCTCTAGAAAAAAGGCGCAAATCTTCACTGACAATCACACAGAAACCGACAGAGAAGCACAAAAAAATGGATACCCATAAAACAGACTTTGGCATTAAAGCCCAAGCCTATACTTTAACAACAACTTGCAGCTGCACCGCCTTCACCAGATTTTCCTCCTAAACATCAGTTAACCCTATTGCAGCTCCTACAAACTTCCTCGTCACTGGCAGGTGGTGCTAGTGCATCCTGGAAGTATTCACATCGTATCACTTTCTCCACATTTTTTTATGTTACGCCCTTATTTTAAAATGGATTCAATTTATTTTTTCCAAAAATATATCACCAGGAGAGTGAGCCTCGGCCCAGAGGCCCAGATCAAAAATTCCCCCTAAAAATCAGGGGCAAGGGGATTTTAAGAGCTCCAATGAAATGTATCAATCACAAGGTGCATATGTAAAATACAGTATCAATTTATTACAAGATTAAAAACATTCCATAGGCCGCAGGCCTTGAATAGAAACCCTGCAAATTATGTTGCAATTTATCTTTTTTCCTTAAGCTAGCCATACATGTGTCGATTCCTGAGCGATCGATCGCCCATCCGATCGATTCCGGTGAAGCCACAGGCATCGATCGATCGACCAATCAAGTCTGTGCCACCGATTAGGCCACCGATTTCTGGACGATTCTGTTCCCGATCGATCGATTCACAAATGTCAACGCCCCTTGATGTGTGCCTGATCGATCAGAAAAGACCAACAGGTTGGTTCTCTGGCTGATCCGATTTGAGGGCCATGTCGATCGGGTGGGGTCGATCGGGCAGGGTGGGATGCACTCGATTCCTCGTCGATCGATCGGCGTGCACGCGCCCGGTGATCGATCGACCAGGAATTGTGTGGGAAATCGACCCGTGTATGGCCACCTTAAGAGTTCTACACACAACACCCCATAATGTGAAAAAAGTTTACTTGAGGTTTTGGCAAATTTATTAAACGAATATTCACAGCCTTTGCTCATTCTTTTGGCAGCAATTACAGCCTCAAGTCTTTTTGAATATGATGCAACAAGCTTGGAACACCTATCCTTGGCCCCGCCCATTCCTCGTCGCAGCACCTCTCAAGCTCCATCAGGTTGGATTGTAAGCATTGGTGCAGCCATTTTAAAATCTCTCCAGAGATGTTAAATTGGAGTCAAGTCTGGGCTCTGGCTGGGCCACTCAGGGACATTCACAGAGTTGTCCTCAAGCCACTCCTTTGATATCTTGGCTGCGTGCTTAGGGTTGTTGACCCAATCAGCACAGTGGCCTCCGTAAGTGAAAGAAGTTAAAAAACCCCAGGGCTCTTCCTAGAGCTGGCAGGCCATCTAGCAATCTGGGAGAAGGGCTTTAGGAAAATGACCATGAACCCTGATGGTCACTCTGTCAGAGCTCCAGAGGTCCTCTGTGGAGAAAGGAGAACATGTGATTTTTTTTTATTTTTAATAAATTTGCCAAAACCTCAAGTAACATTTCTATTATTGTCATTGTTATGTGGTGTTGTGTATAAAATTCTGAAGAACAACATTTATGTAATCCATTTTGGAAAAATGTGGAAAAAATGATGTGCTGTGAATACTTGCACTGTAGGGAGACCACAAAAATCCATAACGTATGCTTACAGGATGGACCCTTGACAAGGGGAATTTTCTAGGCATAGTGAGGATTAGTGATGGTCGCATGTTCTATTTCTATTCTCTTGCCAGCGCACAGTACAAGTGTTCAACTCGCACCCTTGGTGGCTAGAAGAAGTGTGGGTATTCTTCTGCAGGCCGGATCAGCCGCGCAGGGATCTAAAAAAGATCCAGCCAGCGGAAGAATACCCTCACTGGCAGCACAAGTCAAGTAAATTTTTTAGATCCTTGCACGGTGCAGGGATCTAAAAAATTATCTTGACAGAGATGCTGTGAGGGTATACTTCCGCCAGCCGGATCAACCACGCAGGGATCTAAACTGAGCCGACTGTCAAGCTCATTTTGTCAGAAGACGTCAAGGGGCACAGACACTTGGCTGGAGCTAGAGGTTCGCCACAAACAAGCGGACCTTGGACTTTTGCTAAAGTCTCATCTGCCTGTTCGCGAATGTCCGTGGACGATTTTAGGCCATCACTAGTGAAGATATAGTATGCATCCATGTAATAAATTCACCAGAGAATACTATGACAAAAAAGGTTCCTCAGCAAGTGGTTTCTTCATGTTCCAAGGCAGAACAAAATAAAAAGGTTCCTGTGTATAATTCCCATTCAATAAGTCATATCTCTTGTGATGGACAGTCATAGCCTGATATACTTAACCTCCTGAGCATTTTGCATGTGGCCCATTTTTTTACATTGTAATCCGCTACAATTCTTCAGCCTCCCTCCTCCCCCTTCATATCCACGCCATCATTGATGATCAGAAGAGATTTGCGGGTCTGCAGATTCTCACCATCGCCATGGGCTTGCCTGGGGATAGGTGACTATCCCTGAGTGTAGCGGGGTTAGTAAACTGACCCTGAGCTACACTCGGGCCAAGCGCTCAGCAGGTTAAGACAGACATTCTTAGAATCCAGCCAGGCTCTTTAGTAATATTACTCAGGATGAGTTCTCCTTAAGCCCCCCATAGACGGGCAGACTCCCAGCCATAGTTGTAGCAGACCAACCTGTGTGCTCGCTCCCGCCGGGCACATAAAAGTTGGTCTGCCGCAACTATGTGGGAGCCCACCTTGAGTTATGTTGAAAAAAAGCCGGCAAGTCGGATCGCACATGGATCCGACCTGCCTGTTCTTTTTCTGCCCAACTGCGCTGCAGGCTATTAACTCCAAGGGGGAGTCTCCTCCCCCAGAGTCTCCTCCCCCTCTGAGTTAATTGGCTAGAGTCTGACAGGAGTCCCGTGTGTTAGTGGAACACACAGGATTCCTGTGCGACATTTAGCAGACTGCTCACAGCGTGGTGACGTCACCACGCTGTCATAAGTCTGCTAAAGGTCTGCCATAGATAGAGGTGTCTATGGCTACCTTTACTTCAACCCATGAGGTATGGGGTAAAGAGAAATTCTTCACAGTCATATCTTTACAGGGCAAAATCCCAAAAGGTAAAAAAAAAGAGGAAGAAGTGTCCCATCAAGAAGCTCTCAAAACCAGCTAGCAACGTTAAGAAACATTCAGATTTACCCCTGAAAGTGTATGAGGACCCTTCTTCCTATAACAACTTTGTAAAAAGTGGAAAGGGGTAAAAGACTTTTATTTCTAAAGTCTTTGATCTGGCCCACCACTAGACTTTGAGAACTCTCATAAATGTTTATGATAACATTCATATTAATATCTTCCATGTCAAACTGGAAAACTTTGTGAGGAAAGTTCATTTTATGGACCCAACTGGAGAAGAAATCTACTTTAATGAGAGAGCTGAAGTCCCATCTGAGACTGTTTTATCACACTGGACAGTTAAAGAAGGTTATCGTTATGAAATAAGACATCTAACCAATGTTAATGTTATGGAAGATGTGGACAACACACTGAATCGAACACGCATTTCTTGGAAAGGAGGCATGGTACGTTGCTGTTTGTATTTTGCAACAAACCTGCAGATCTCTGAGAAACATACCAAAAACACTTTAACTTAACTAAAACTAAAAAAACACACATATATGAAATAGACACATTACTTACCTGTCAGCAGTTCTGATCCCGGAAAACTGCTACACAAAAGCAAATAAAGCTTACTTACCTTCTTCATGTTTTCTCTGATGGTGGCAGCATGTTAATTAAGGGCAAGATGAAGCCACTTCTGGATCGATTCTTCTCCGGGCAGTGGGCAGCAATCTGCCCCCCCTCTCCCCCGCACTCCTACACAGACAGAGACTCACTGTCTGTGTAGAAGTGGGGGGGGGGGCAGTCGGCTGCATCCATGGAGCTGTCATAAAATCTTGCTGACATCACATCTGGGTGACTGAGCAACAGGGGCTTTTTGGAGAGAATACCCAGTAACACCTGCGGCTTGTATCTTCAAAATGTAACACAGTGGGAGGGGCTGTCTTTAAAAAGACACCCCTCCTGCTGTCAGAAATTGTTTTGTTTGTTTTTTTAGTCAGGGATCTCTGCAGTACCGGCTGAGCTGCAGCCGATACAAGCTGGGATTGGGCACACTTTCCTGTGCTCGATGAGCCCGCGTTATAATGGCGGGCCCATCGATCTTCAGTGGCATCAGTGATGCAGAACAGTGGCAAGGTTCTAAAAAGCTAGGCTACTGGGGAAATGTTCAGGGAGTTAACAGAACTTCTTCTGAAGTTAAGCCTGCCATACACCCACAGACAGGTGCAGACAGACGAGCTCCGATGAGCTCCGATATGCAGCATGATGACGTCATCACGGTGCATACTGGGGCTGCTTTAGTCAGCCGGGCACCCTTTGTGTGCCGGCCATTATCTTCAATGAAGACGCTGAAGTTAATGGCATCGGCCAGAGAACACCTGACATGTCCGTTCTCTGCCCAGCCGAGCTGTGGGGCAACAGGGATCTGTCGCCCCATGTGGGCACATGCCGATTGGTGGCCGATTTTGCGTCAGTGAAAAAATCGGCCGCTAATCGGCATGTGTATGGCAGGCATTAGTTCTTAGAAGGCATTAGAGATCTTAGAATTAGAGATGATTAGTGTTGAGCGGCATATGGTATATTCTAGTTTGCATAATTTCGCATATATTGAGGAACATTTTCATAAATTCGTAAAATTTGATTCCACTGTATTTTAATGCCTTACTTCACGCATAGGCGTGCACAACTATTCGCAAAGATTTGTGAACCAGCTTTACAGCTTTACAGTGACATCAATTCTGGATATTTAAACTGGGAACTGTGCTTTCCAAGTACGTCAGTCAGTCAGTGACGTCACTTCCGGTGTTTCCGATTCAAATTCCCCACGAACAGGCGGGGAAGTTGAATCTTCCCGCTAACAGGCGGACATTTTAAAATAGTCCGAAACGCCTGTTCACAGACAGACCCGGCCAAGGTTTGGCCATCATTAATTGTTGTATGAGTTGTTCAAAAACTTGAGCTTAAATCTTAATACCGTATTTTTCGGACCATAAGACGCACTTTTTCACCCCCAAAATTGGGGGGGGGGGGGTGCCTGCGTCTCGCACCGGGAGGAGAGCTGAGGAGCAGCTGTCATTTGTGATGTTCGGCTCTTCTCGGCTCTGCTATCTAAATGCTGCATCCCCTGCATCCCCACCAACGAGAACACAGAGGAGAGCTGTGGGCTGTGTTCAGTTCGGCTATGGATGGCTCGGCCGGGGAGCAGGGGATGCCGAAATCCACAGAACACTGAACAGATCAGTGTAGTGTGACGTGTTGAGCTGACAGTGTAGTGCTGCTAGTGACACCTGCGTCTGAATTGAATATTGCATCCATTAAAATTCATTGCATTATCCCAATTGATGTGAAAACGTATTAAATCTTTTTTTTTTCCTGGATTTTCTGCCCTAAAAACTGGGTGCGTCTTATGGTCCGAAAAATACGGTAGTTGAAATTTTAAAAAATCTGATCATTTTACCAGAAATTTACCTAAAATTAATATTTCCTAAAACGAAAAATATTCTTTTAATAATCACTTTATTTCTATGTGTGTACCAGAAGCCGGAATCACGCTGCAATGGCCGATGTCTCCCCGGATACAGGAAAGCTCCTGCAGAACGGATCCATATCTGCTGCTATAACTGTGTCCCGTGTTCTGAGGGAGAGATCTCCAATGTGACCGGTAGGAGCGACCAATATGGAGTTACAGGAAGGTTGTGATTATCAGGACTAAACCTTCCATCCTGTACAGCCCAGAAAGAAGCCATTTTAGCCTGTGGGGGCCGACAGAGCAGCACAGATCAGCGAAGGAGTGCAGCCTGATGACATCATCACACTGCACTCCGTCGCTCACAGCATCGGCGGGCACCCTTTGTGTGCCGGCCGTTAGCTTCAATGGAGATGCCAGTCTCCATTGGAATTTCGACTTTAATTTTGAACGTAATTTATGCAAAAACTACGTGTGCTAGAACAAAACTTATTTTTTTCAAATGTTCCCCCAACCCTTATCCACATCTCTAGAAATTTTTGTAATCATACTATGTTCAGAGGCTGTGCAATCAGCTCACAAAGTTAGCAAGTCGAAAAATTCGACCATGTTGAATATATTCGAATTTTGAATATTCTTGCTCATCACTATTACAGAAGGTTTCTTATACTATGGGACATGACTCATACTGGGTTGTGTATGTGTTGGCTCACCACTTGACCGTGTAGTAGCCTAGTGTATCAGATAATACTGTACTTTGTGTCGCTTATGTAATTGAAATTTCTAGTACAACATTTCTCATTTGGGTCCTTAGATTTAACTAGAACCTCTACATTGGAGTAGATTTGGACAAATATATTATAACCATTAATCCTGGATCTATTCCCTTTTCATTGCAGATAGTGAGAGCTGCTACAGATGTCCTGATGATGAGTGGCCTGATGAGAAGAAGGTGAAATGTATTCCTAAAACCTTGGAATTTCTGTCCTATGAAAATGATGATTTTGTAGTAATTTTCGTATTGACGTCTTTAGTGTTAGCAGCTGTGACAATGTTTGTATTGGGAAACTTTATTTTCTTCCGGGACACTCCGATTGTGAAAGCCAATAACTGGACTGTGAGCTTCATCCTCCTGACCTCCATCTTGCTGAGCTTCCTCTGTGTCTTCTTCTTCCTCGGACATCCTGTGGATATAACCTGCATGCTGAGGCAAATGTCATTTGGGATCTTCTTCTCCATCGCTGTCTCTTGTGTTCTGGCCAAGACCATCACAGTCTGCATTGCCTTCAAAGCCACCAAACCCGGCAGCTACTGGAGGAAGTGGGTGGGAGAGAAGATCTCTAATTCTGTTGTCACAATCTGTTCCTCTGTCCAGGTTCTGATCTGTGTTATCTGGTTATCAGTGTCTCCACCCTACCAAGAGTATGACATGACCTCCTATCCTGGGAAGATCATCATTCAGTGTAATGAAGGGTCAGTTATCGGCTTGTACTCTGTGTTGGGTTATATGGGGTTCCTGGCAGCTGTGAGTTTTGTTCTGGCTTTCATGGTGAGGACATTACCGGACAGTTTTAATGAGGCCAAGTACATCACCTTCAGCATGCTGGTGTTCTGCAGTGTCTGGATTGCCATGATCCCGGCCTATCTGAGCACCAGAGGGAAATACATGGTGGCTGTGGAGGTATTCGCCATACTGACCTCCAGTGCTGGGTTACTGAGTTGTATATTTTTTCCAAAATGTTATATACTTATAATAAAGCCTGAGAGAAATTCCAGGAAACATATTTTGGATAAAGTGAAATTATAACATCCAGACATACCATCTATGCATAAATATTAATAATAATGATGTAGATAATGTTAAGTTGAGTTAAGTACAGTAAAGTTGGAACTCCAATGCTGTTTTTTTTCTCTTGTTGTACATGTAAGGATGATTACAGAATCTAATTTAAGTCAACTATTAAATAACTTTCCATGGATGGTGAGCATGTATTCAAATTACATGGCCACAGGGGTCTCCACAGGGGTTTAGTTATTGTTTTTAGTCTCATGTATCACTCAAGCATTGTAATGCAAGCATACATATTTAAAAGTGAAAAATTTAAAATGCAGCTTTAGAAAAGAGTCTTCATATTTGGATGGGAAGTAGTAAAAAGGGGGCGTGGCTTGATACGTGGAGAAGATAGCCACACACCAGATCAGAATCCTCTAGCTTCTCGGACACCATTGCTAGAAATTGGGAAGGTTGGTGTAGTACCACTGACTTTGCAGGGTAATGTCCTCTTTCATTTTCCAGACCATGATCCTCCTGTGTTCCAAGGGTACTGGAGTACTGATGGAGTGGAGTGGAGTCTGATGGAGTGGAGGTAACTGGGCAACATGTGATCCCCCCCAATTCCATTCACTACATATCTCAGTCTGGTCTGGAATGCGGGCAGTGAAATAGCACACACTGTTCCTGGAAGCCCCAGTTAGGTGTTCTCCTTACTGGGTCCCGTCTCTACCCTTGCCAAAGTTCTGGTGGGGTGGCTGGGAGCCCTCGCCACATGGAGGACAGCTGACGGCCGCTGGAGAGTCAGCACATCCCTGCCTGATATATATATCAGTTCACATAGTTTCATAAATAAAGAAAAGGAGTTTACTGAACATGAAGAACTCAGGATACAGTCAATATCCGGTACATCAGCTTAAGCATTGCAAGCCAAACACTACAGGGGTTCTTCAAATGGTCATCACTACCAAAGATATTCCTCCTTCTTCTTCTCTCCCAAAATAACAATAGGAACACCTCGGGGAGTACAGCAAGGTGGCTGCACTCCCCCTGGACAAGGTCTTTTTGTAGCAGAGACTTACATAGAAAATTCAAGTCTGTCAAAACAAACGGTTTTTACCTCATGAATTCAGGAAGACAATCGTCTAAAATGGCTGCCCAAATCTTGTGAGACTTGATCAACTCTCACAGGCACACTGCACCCAAAATTATGGATTCCCTCTAGTGGACAGATGAGGAAATTGCAGGAAACTACATAAAAATAAGATAATAATAGTAGCCATCAGTATCCTGTGACTGTGAGAGGCAGAGTTTCCTAATCTCTGTGACACTCTCTACTCCAACATTATGGGACATTTGTCTAAACCCCTCTTACATGCTGACATATAACGTTAAGGTTTAAATACTTCAGAAAAACATACACAGATTTTAGGAGATATGAAAAGACAACATGCAGACATTGTTAGAAACTCATTTCAGAAGTGGTCATGTATCTAACAAATTTTATCCGCAAGTGTTCCATTCTCCTTCACCCTCTAGAAAATCAAAAGTTGTTTCACTTTTAATCCATAAAGACTTACCGCTGGTGGTCTCAGACACTATTATAAGAGGATAGATCATTGGGGGTGAAAAGGGAACGTAGAGATAAGCCCTTCTCTCTGATGATGGTTTATTTTCTTAACTCCCATCATGCCTCGTTTATTGCTAAATTGTCTAATAATGATGTATGAACATCTTCTGCGTGAACTTCAATGGGTCAAAAGGGTGCAAAAAGCAGTGTCATGCCAGAGGCGGATCAATGGCTAAACTTGCCCCAAAAATACAGCCTTTTTATACTGTTTTTTCCATGGTAAATTTGCCAGGAATCACATCTGCCATATTTTTCGGACTATAAGATGCACCTGACCATAAGACACACCCATTTTTTAGAGCAGGAAAACCAGAAAAAAAATTTCATGTGTTGAAATAAATTTGAGAAAAAACCCTTGCAGTACCTAATTTCAGCCACAAAAATTGTGGCACTAGAGAGCACACTTCACGGCATCTCATCTTCCTCATACACAGGAAGGAAGGGGGGCCCGCAGGGGAATCTGCACTCATGTCTCCCTGTTCCCTCTATGCTGTGTATGTGAGGAAACTACCAGCTTGAATGCAGCTTTCCCCACACACACTCTGCATTGGTTATATCAGCAGAGCTCTGCAAATATAACCAATACAGTTCAGATGGGAGTTCTGGCTGTGTGAGAGCTGACGGGGAGTGAATTTGCGTTTGCACATTCGGACCATAAGACGCAGGTACTTTTCCCCGCTGATTTTGGAAGAAAAATCTTATAGTCCGAAAAAAATACGGTAGATTAAATATTTTGTCAAAAGTTTATTGGAGTGGGTTTTCAGCCTGACAGTACCTTCTGCAGCGCACCACGGGAGATACACAAGCCCCTTTACCAAAACAAGGTAATGATCATGAAGGGGATTTGGCATGTACCTGCCTAAAACAGCTCTAGTCCCTGTAGTAGAAGAGGCCTCAAACATAAGGCGTATACCTTATACCTACAAAAACATATGAGTTGCGGTCATTGTGGCAAAGTGAACCATACATGGAGGCTGATGTTGCTTTAGTAAGATTGAAAGGCCCCGATGGAAGCTGGATTGCTACTCCAGTAACTGGTGCAGCAGAGGCCTGAATAATTGGGCATGTACTTGCCTCAAACATTGTGGGTCACTGTAACCATCTTGCCCGACATCTTACTCCTAGCCCGCCAGCTGTTACCATATCACTCTGAGACATTTAAAAAAATGTGTTGCCATTTCTACACTGCAGTGGACATTAACCTTAAAGAAATGTTTTGCACAGAAGGGCATCCGGGCCTGTATCATCTATGTCTTCGATGGAAGATAAACCTCCACTTCAGATGATCATGTCATATATAGTGGCTGAATGACATATTTTTCCTGGAGCGTGCCATGCAGTGTGTCATCAATCAGGCCGTGGAGGAGGATGTAATGCTGTCAGAGGTATGGGCCGTGTCATCTGATGTACCTGGACGAGAGGAGAGAGAGGAGTCTGAAGAAGAGTTAGAGAGGGAAAGTGGCTTAGTTGGTGAGGAAGAGCAATAGGAGGATACCCAAAGTGCTGTCGGTGTCTGTTATTGAGGATATGAGTGTACGTAAATAAATAAATAAACTGTTCTGCAGTCAACAAATCCTTCCTTGAATTACCATTCACAGTTTCCGTCTATTCACAGGTCCTGCCTATTGTGTCCAATAAAAAAGGTTTACGCTTTGATACGCTAATGCATACAACCTCAGATTGGAATGGACTCACAGTATCTTGAGTGGGAAGGGTGGAATTTGTGAAGTTGGATGTGTTACCTAGGCCTGCTATAATTATTATAATTATGGGCAGAGCACAAACCAAGGCTCCATAGGCAATTGATGAAAGCAACCAAAAACAAGGGGGGTCAGCAATACCGGATATGTACCTCTACTATGTGGTGGCACATCTTACCAGAATAGACAATTGTCATGGGCCCCCACAAGACAAAGTATCGATACGCCTAGCAAAACCATGTGTTACCCCCTGACGGTAATTGCCTGGTTGCAAAAAAGCTATATTCCTAAAAAGTTTTTGGCACACCCTACGATTGGGACCGTGTTGATCCTCAGCCTGCTTACTCTGCTAAAGAGTATCTGAGGGCAGATATAAGCGCACTAGATGGTGGGGAATCACTGCCCTAGTGGATATAACTACAGCTTACACATTACTTATGAGCTTCCTTCCCTCAATCTTGGGTCACTAGACCCCTTTAACAGTTTGAGACATTATGTGCAGATGCTGGACCACATAACCATTAAATTTTGTTGATATATAGGATACCAGAGAGTTTGAAAAGTGCTAGAGCACTGAAAAGGAAATAAGATGGAATTTTAAACTTAACGATTCAGAAAAGATCGATCAAAATTTTCCAACATGTCCGATAACTTTTTTTGGTCAATTTCGATCAATCTAGGTTGAACGAACCATGTGGACAGGCATCGATTTCTGGTCGTCCGACTTAAAAATAGATCGGTATAGGTCAATCAAACCGGAAAATCGAAATGCGTATGGGGGCCTTAAGTTTACTTAGGTTATTCATTTAATATTTGCTTTAAACTCTGGGGTTTCCCTCTGGCAGGCAATCTGAGTGGCCAACAGCTTATTGGTTTCTTGCTGTTGCGCCAGGCTCTGCATGTGAGTCTGCTGCTGGGAGGCATAGGCCTGCTGCTGGGTTGCAGTGGCCTGCTGCTGGGTTGCAGTGGCCTGCAACAGAGCCTTCATCAAGTCCTCCATATCCCAGAGTGTGCTGGCACTTTAAATGTCAGTGTTTTCCCTTACAGGGCAAAAAAATCACTTTAAAAAGAAAAAATTCTTAAAGCATCCACCATAAAATGTGGAGGTTCAGTCCCCGCATTTAGGGGTTCAATGCCCGCATTCTCCACCAGTGTGAACTAGGGGGGTCCGGGGTTCACAGTTACCACACCGGAGTTCAATGTCTTTCAAAACAACAAGGCTTTATTTATGCCCAACTGAACAGTATGGCTTAACCACAGCCACTCAACAAAAATAACGGTCCTTCAGGAACAATACATCAAATAAATATTTCTTACAGTTCACAGGTCTTTCCCCAGAACCACAGTTCATCCTCTTTCAGAGGGAAGCAGTCCAGCGCACTTTCTCCTTCAGGAAGTGTGTCCACAAGACTCCATTACCAAGACACCATTAAGCTAAGTTTACACTGGCGATTCCTGAGCTGCTACCAGCTCAGAAACCGCCAGTGCACTCCCGCAGCAGCAGGATAAACGGCTCCCTGTAGTCGTCTGTACAACAGTGCAGGTGATTACAGGGTGTCTAATTAAGGACCCCATAGAGGTCCTATGGCACAGAAGCCGGAAAACCGACTGGCGGACGTCAGGTAAACGACAGTTTAGCGTGGCCGACCGGCGGACGCTTGCAGGTTGCTATTGGAATCCTGGACTGTGTCCACCTAGCATCCTAGGGGTTACCTTAAAGAGGACACAGCCCACAAAAGGGTGATACATACACACCATTCAGGACTCATCCCTGATGTCCTGTACAACATACAAACTAACAGTATAACAGTATGTGACAATGCTGGCACACCTATGCTGCTAATCAGTGTCAGTCACTAGACAAATCATTTTAAAATGGCCGCCCAGCCATTAGGTGTGACACACATGTGGTGGGGGGGGGTCTCATATTACAGAGAAAACTCCTATAAACACTATAAAATGAATATAACATCACAGGAACACACATAATGCAGTTTGACTGATATCAGAACTGTTAAAGAACAAGGAAGGTGTTCCAAACCTGAGAAAGGGACTAGAAAGGCGAGAGTCAGTCAGAGATGATGCTTTCTTCATCAGAAGATCACTGAGAATGAGGGACATGAGGTAACTCCCCCTTCAGACTGAGGCAGACACAACTAATCCACAATGAGCATCAGACTGAAGAAGTGGATTGCTGATAACTAATATGTAAACAATAAGATTTTCCAGGCTCTGATATTGCAAATTTGGGTATTTTGACCCTTTGAATAAACTTCTGGCAACAGATTTTATCTGCATAAGCCAATATATACTGTTTTTTATAAATACAGTATATAGTAATATATCTTCTAGTTCAACATTTCTTTTAGTTAATTAACAAAGAAATCCCACAATCCCATACATCACACAATTGGGGCCTTTAATTATGGACTGGCCAAATTAAAAAAATTACTCAGCGCTGTGAAAACACAGTATCCGCCGAGCAGGTAAGTGATTGTGCTCCGTCTGGACCTCCCGCCAAGCAATACACTTAGTGGAGGAGGTCCCGACGGATATGGAAACCCCCTCCCGAGACTCTGCCACCTTGAGGGACTGTACTGGCCCTACTTGTGTGAGGAAGTAATTTTGACATTTGATTCCCCACTGGATGATCTGGCCTGATTCACACACTTCACACAATTTACACTATGAGTGGCTTCTACCCTTAAGGGCACTTCTGGGGAAATAGAAAGTGAAAGTACCTGCTGAATGGGTCATCAATAGAAGCCATGAACACCTCGAGCCTGAGAGGGGTGACAGGTTTTCCCAGATCCTTGCCCTATGACCAGGATCACCTGTGAGCGAGATAGACTGCTGGACCACAAGATCCAGAGTGGCAAGGGCAGGGAGGCCCTACATCAGGTATTTCACTAAAGAGCTCAATGGGCTCTAGTGGCCCTTTACCGCATGCTCTTACACAGGGCATCTTCAGTGAGTGAGGCACAGGGGCTCCGCCAAAGGGAGACAAAAGATATTATGGATTAAAGAAAGATGTAGAGCGTAGATCCAACGCTGGTATACAAAATTCCTCTGCCCAAGAGGCAGCGACTAAAAAAATTGATGCTTTGTGTTGTGACCATACACAGTGGATCTCTGTGGTAGTACCCCTGGACACCACTTCAGGGATACTTACGCTGTGGGCTTTTACACTCAGGCTTTGGGGCACATAACCTTTGATGATATATATGACACAATTGTGCATTACCATACTGCAATGCCCCCTAATACTTGAAGGATCAATAAAAAAACAAGTTTTGTTATTTAAAAATTATAAATAATGTCTTCTAGCTCTGCCTGCTGTCATTCCTCCATTATAAAATGCTTCAGTCAGTATAGATTGAAAATGTTATGTGCGGCCCATTAGTGATGCCGAGGGCCGCACTTGTGGCCCTCCATATCAACTCAGTTGCCCACCACTGCTCTATAGGGTGAGAAGTTGTGTGCTATAAAATGTAACAGATAAAGAAGGAAATTCTAAAGCCCCCCATACACCTTTAGATCTTTCTGTCAGATATCCTTTAGATCTACCAACAACTATGTAGTGCCGGGTCCTCTACGATTGGACACAGGTAGACTTGATGGTTTAGAAAGTCCCTCATATTACATGGTTTTGGTAAAACAAAAGGAGATCTAAAGGAAATCTGACAGAGAAATCTAGAGGTATACAGGGGCCTTTAGAGTCTATGCTGACAATAACAGGTGATATCTTTGGCACAGAGCAGCCAGAGGATGGATATTATTGTTCAGTTAAATAAAGATTTTATTTTAGTCGTTGACAATGACGCTATAGTGAGAATTCTCCTCTGACATTTCTTTTTCAGTCAGAATAGTTTTCCAGTATTGTATATAAAGTGGCGGAGACGCTCTCCCTCCGATACAAAGGACGCACATCTGCTGGAGATTATGTTACGCCATGGACGGACTTCTCATCCTCATTATCCTCTCCGGATTGGTGTCGGGCGTTAGTGGAGATCATTACTTTAGAACTTTATTCAAAACTCCCGTCCCTGCCTGCGCCTTTCTACCTTTGCAACCGATATTTGAGTATGAGTATTACCAACCCGGAGACGTCATCATCGGAGGCCTGTTTAGTGTGCACAACTCCATTCAAACCTTAAAAGTCAGCGATGGTGTGTGTGATGTGGCGTATTTCTGTGACAGGTCAGTACCTATCTATCTATATATTTTTTTCTACTTTTTGAGGTAAAAGGTTTGGTTCACAGTCATATTCGATGTATATAGAACAGAGATATAGGTCAATGCTGTATAATTTTATGGTTTGCTACTATTATTATCACACATTGGTAGCTGCATTTCTAGGTAGTGTGTTATTTGCAGCGCAGGCTGCTCCTCGGAGATCGCACAGTGACAGCTATATTGCTAATATAATACATCTTATTAGCGTATATGCTCACATATAATTTAGTCAATACGTTTTAAGCTAGCCATACATGGTTCAATTGACATCAAATCGATCATCAATTCGATCAAAGTTTCCGATCACTTAATCGTATGTCGATTGTAATTGAATCGAAGTACACACCACATTGAGTATGAAATCAAAGCCCGACTTCGATTGAATTTAATCATTTTTAAACGTAGAGTGATCAAAAAGCGATTGTCACAGAGGGATCAAAAAGGGACCAATGATGGTCACAGAGTGATCAAAAACCCATAGGTCATATCTTTGCATTTTAATCCAGTACATTATAATCGTGGCAAAAGGACACTGGGGGACACACATTACATTAGGAGATGTATTCACAGAGGTCGCCATTTGCATTGCCATTACATCGCCATTACAATCTCCATTACAATCGCCATAAAGCCCCCCATACACCACATACAATTACCATGCAATTTCTGTACAACCAACTTTTCTTCTACCAAAACCATGTAATATGAGGACCTTTCTACACCTTCCAATCACTATGCATTCTATCAGGGAGGTCACTATACTACATAGTTGTTGTTGGGTCTCATGGAAATTGTATGGAGGAATCTCAAGGTGTATGGGGGGGCTTTAGATCGATATTACAATCGCCATTACATCGCCATTAGATCACCATTACAATCGCCATTAGATCGCCATTACAATCGCCATTAATATGCATGCTTGCATGGTTTAAATGACTGTATTGCATTTCCCTCCTCCCGGAAGTTACAGTATGCTATTTGATTGAATCGAATCTCAATTGGACGGGTCAAACAACAGTACAAAAAATTTGACACAATGTGGGGACCATCAATCAAAATTTTCCAACTGGTCGGATCAAATTTCAATCGAGAAAAATGACAATTAAAATCGAATTTCAACGATCGTACCATGTGGACATGCTTCAATTTTCAATCAATCGACTAAAAAAATTTATCGAATTACATTGTTTGTACAGTCAATTGAACCATGTGTGGCTAGCTTTAAGCACCCAAAATGTGCTGAAAATTTTAATTCAGCTTATTTTCGAGTAAAGATGAAAATAAAGTGTGAAATTTGAGAGTCCCTGGACATAGTATGACCACCAAACCTACTAGATATGTAGAGAAGGGCTGTGGGAACATTTGAAAATAAGGTGTAGAATTTGAGAGCCCCTGGTCATAGTATGACCACCAAACTTGTTGTGGGAACATTTGAGAAAAAAAATGCTCTAGCACATGTAGTTTTTGCATAACTTAGGTTCAAAGTCAAGTTGAATTTTTTTTACGGAACTTATGGAAAAACTACATGTGCTAGAGCAATGTTTTTTTTCCTCAAATGTCCTCACAACAAGTTTGGTGGTTATGCTATGTCCAGGAGTTCTCAAATTCCACACCTTATTTTCAAATGTTCCCACAACCCTCTCTACATCTCCAGCACTTCTAGTGATGATATCATGTTCAGGGGCTTTGTAATTAACAAGTCTACTGAATTAAATAATAACATCTCCCAATAAAAGCACATTTGCTGTGTGTTTCTGAGCCTTAGCTGCTGCATTTCCCCCCATAGCAAAACTCCTGAACGTGATATAATCACCAAACTTACTGGAGATGTAGAGAACGGTTGTGGGAACATTTGGAAGAAAAAATATTGCTCTAGCATATGTAGTTTTTACATAACTTAGGTTCAAAGTCAAGTTGAATTTTTTTACGTAACTTATGCAAAAATTACAGGTGCTGAGAAAAAATTTTTTCTCAAATGTCCCCACAACAAGTTTGGTGGTCATGCAATGTCCAGGGACTCTTAAATTCCACATCTTATTTCCAAATGTTCCCACAACCCTTCTCTACATCTCCAGTGAGTTTGGTGATTCAGGGGTTTTGCTATTAAGTCACATATTGGCTATTGTTGAAATAATGATATCTGGGAATAAAAGCACATTTGCTGTGTGTTTCTGTGCATTAGCTGCTGAGTTTCCTACCCCCAGGCTTGTACTTGAGTCATTAGGTTTTTCCAGAATTTCTATATTAGGTACCTCGGCTTATAGTAAAACCTTATCACTCCTCAATTTATTATTCTATCATTTATTTTTTTAATGTGTCATCTTATGGTAACACCCCTTTAAAGCCCCCCATACACCTTTAGATTCCTCCATACAATTTCCATCAGATTTACCAACAA
>CM070032.1:231906288-231917595 GCA_036250615.1 Ptychadena robeensis | reverse complement strand
GAGTGGGGAAGGAAAGGAAGAGAATTGAGGGAAGGATAGGAAGAGAAGTGAGCAGAAGTGAGAGGTCTAGTGGAAGGAAAGAAAGAGGAGTGGGGGAGTAAAGGAAGAGTAGTTGGGGGGGGGGGAAGAAAAGAAGAATGAAAGAAGACTTCATAACCTGGTTAATGTTGAATCTTGAATTCTCTAAACTGCTTAACCTCCACTTCAAGGACATACGCCATGTATATGCAATGGTCAGTTTATTTGTTGTCATTTATTGTCTGGAATGTACTTTTAGATGTAATAATGTGTTTGATAATTACATATAAAGGTTATGCTGGGTGTTTTAAAAAAAATATATATATATATATATTTAATTGGCGGCTAATTCTGGATTTTAACCCTTTAAGAATGTGAAGGGGTAAAAGACCCCTATATTCCTTTCATTTTATATGTAATTATTAGTCTAACGTAACCCAAGTTGTGATAAATATATTTACCCTCTGAAAGTTGCACAGATACATCTGGACAGTTAACTACATCGATCCTATGGGGGAGAAGATCTACTTCAATGAACAAGGAGAGCTGGAGTCAATGCTTGTAATGACATCCATGATCTACGAAGCTTTTACTTCCAAAGAGTTTAATGTCAAGTTTTACACTTTAGCAAACAGTCTGGATTTATTAAACAAAAATAAACCGGAGGATTTTCATGTAACATTCAAATGGAAACATGACAAAGTAAGGATTTATTACTATTTTCTAAAAAACAATCCATAGCAGATATGCTGAGAGAAGGGTAGAAGGATCATGCAGTAGCAGCTATTTACGTAATGCTAGCCATACACATGGCGATAAGTACTTTAGCAAAACTAAGTAAAAACATAAAAGTTTTTTATGTACCCAATTCTTATTAAGTGGACGCATTAAAGCATCTGTACACATGTGCATGTGTCGGCAATAGGTCTGTGTATATGAAGAAGATTAAAAGAAAAAGGAGTGGGGGAAAGAAAGGAAGAAGAGTGGGGGTAGAAAAGGATGGGGAGTGGGGGGAGGAAAGGAAGAGGGGTTGGAGATGGAAAGGAGGAGAGGTGGGGGAAGGAAAGTAGGAGGAGTGAGGGAATAAAAAGAAGAGGAGTGGGGGAAGCAAAGGAAGAGGAATGGGAAAGAGTAGGAAGAGGAGTGTGGGGGAAGGAAAGGAAGAGGAGAGGGGGAAGAAAAGGAAGAGGAGTGGGGAAGGAAAGGAGGAGAAGTGGGGGAAGAAAAGGAAGAGGAGTGGGAAAGGAAAGGAGGAGGAGTAGGGTAAGAAAAGGAAGAGAAGTGGGGGGAGGAATGAATAAGAATTGAGGGAAGAATAGGAAGAGAAGTGATCAAAGGAAAGTGACAGGACTAGAAGGAAAAAAAGGAGTGGGGGGAGTAAAGGAAAACAAACTTAGTAAGAACAGAAACGTTTTTGATGCACCCAATGCTTATTGCCTATTGGACGCATTAACGTATCTGTACACATGCGGTTCTCCATGTGGACGCTTTGCCAACAGGTCTGTGTGTATAAGTCCATAGCATTGAAGGCATGTTGGACACGTTAAGGTTCCAACATTTGATTTTTCATGCAATGGAGACGAGACCTAAAGCTTAATACACGGTTCGATTTTTCCATACGATCAACTTAAAAAACAATCGTATTAGGTCAATCATTTGAAAATGTATTCCTTTTTTTGGATCAAAATCGAACTGGACCCAAATACTTAATCGAAATTCAATATAAAGAGGATGAAGCCATGATCGGACATGTTAGTAAATTTCTGTCGACCGTTTAAGCATCTAGCGGGTTTTTCTGATATTTTAATTGCTATGTATCCAAAGGTAAGATGGAGTATGTGCACAAGGCTAAGGAATGGGTTCAATCGGTTTGCAATCTATCACATTATGTGGTGGGAAAAATGAGTGAAATATAATTTGATCAAATTTAATATGATCGTAAATTAAGTCGATCAAACAGAGAATCGAACCGTGTATGCCTAGCTTTAGGTGCCTTTTCTCAAAATATAGACTTGATGTTATTTCATTACAAAGAATATATATTTTTGTCAACTAAACATACTATGAATATTTTATGAACCAAATCAGTAGTACCGCATATTGATTTTCCTTCATTGCAGAAGGTATAGTCAAATCCTGTCTATTTTGCCTTAAGATTCCCCATGCTAGATGCAACAAGCCTTGTCCTCCAGGATCCAGGAAAGGTCCACCTCTAGGCATCCATGCCTGCTGCTATAGCTGTGTGTCGTGTTCTGGTGGAGAAATCTCAGATGTAACAGGTAAGAAATACCAACACATAATACGTAATAAAACTCAACTGAACTTTTTATGGCAAACACTAGTGATGAGCGAGCGTGTTCGGCTTGAGCATCGCCCTGCTTGGCGCATGGTGATACTCGGCCGAGCAACACGTGTGTTCGTCACCATGAGTCTCCGGCCTGAGACTTTCACAGGTCGGAGACATCTAGTCAGGTAAGTATTGCCCTCACTCTAATGCCAGCAGTCATCTTACCTGCTGACATTACAGTGACTGGATGGCCAGAACACGTCATCGTGTGATATATATAGCAGCCGATGATGTGTTCGGCTCAGATAGAGACAGGAACAGGTGGCGGATAGGCAGGGAAGGGGTAGTGTGCAGACTATTTTGAAGCCATCCACACAATCACAGACCCTAAACTCCTTTTAAGGACTCTAGACATTTAGATGGGGACTTAAAAAGGTTCAGGGCTTTTTTTTGGGCAACCTATATACTATTGTTGTCTAACAGGGATTAATAGTTTACTCTCATCTGGGCAATATACTTTGTCCAGTACTTTTTTTTCTACCTATATACTGCTGTTCTTTGATAGGGATTCATAGTTCATTCTCATCTGGGCACTATACTTGGTTCAGTCATTTGTGTGGGCTTTCTATATACTGGTGTTTTCTAACAGAGATTTATGGTTCATTCTCATCTGGGCACTATACTTGGTTCATCTAGACTGACTGTTGCAAGTTGACTGGAATTTATTCTGATCTTCTTTTGCCAAAAACAGTAAAAAAAAAAATGTATATTGCTGTATTGCGCCTACTGTTACATGGGGCAAGCTCCTGCTTTTTGGGGGGCCTTTTGTGTGTCAGTCAGACACCAGACAAAAATTGTGGACTGTTTAAAAAATTAATCTGACTGTTGCAAATTGACTGGAATAATGTCTGGTTGTTTTTTGCCAAAAACAGTAAAAAAAATTGTATTGCAGCTACTTTTATGTGGGGAAAGCTCCTGCTTTTGTTGGGGCCTGTTGCGTGTCAGTCAGACACCATAAAAATTTCTGGACTGTTTAAAAAAATAAATCTAACAAAACAGTAAAAAAATATTGCTGTATTGCGCCTACTTTTACGTGGGGAAGGCTCCTGCGTTTGTTGGGGCATTTTGTGTGTCAGACATCAGACTTTTTCCGGAGACAGTGGTGTGGAAAAAGGGAGGAGTCTGGCCACACCAAACAGGCTTGCAACCGTGACACTGAGCACCCCATTAAAAATGGGTAGGTGTTCCACAGTATGGTGTATTTTTATTGAATGTGCAGACAACAAAAGTGTGGTAGTTTTGCAACCTGTGCAGTACCAAAATGAGCCAGGGTGTGAACACTAGCAACCTCACCACCACCAGCTTGATCCGCCACCTGGCATCCAAACACCTTAATAAGTGAACCAAATTCCTGGGTCCACAATCTACCTGTCACACCAATGCTTTCTTCTCCCTTGTGTTACGCACTGCTGGCCAATCCATTGCCAAAGCCATTTAGGCTTATGGAGAATGAGGCCTTCAGTAACTGTGAAGGTTCATGTCACCGAGGACAAATGGACACAAGTGCTGGTACCTGAGGATTCTACATTTCCCTGATCGCACACTGGGTAAATGTTGTGGAGGCCGGGACTTAGTCATACCCTACGTCCATCAGGGTCTCCACCAGCAGCTTTGCTACTGGCTTCAATCTCCACTTCCCGCCTCCTCCACTTCCTCCTCCACTTCCACCTCCAAGAGTAGTCAGCTTTCAGTAGCTAGCTGGAAGCAGTGTAGCACTGCTGAAGGAACGAGCCAACAGGCCGTGCTGAAGCTGATCTGCTTGGGGGACAAACAGCACACCACTGTTACGTACAACTACTGGATGTCCAAGCTGGACACGTGGCACAAACTTGCGCTCTACACCTTGCAGGTGCTGACCTGCCCTGTCCTGCTACAAGCATTTTATCTGAGCCTGTATTCAGTGCTGCTGGAGGCAGATGACAGATGACAGTTAAGCGTATCAAATTGTCCACTGGCAATGCTCACAGGTTGACTCAGATCAAAATGAACAAGGGCTGAATTGCTCCTGATTTCTCCACTCCACCAGATGAGAGCTGATCAAGGCAATTTCAAAATATCTCTTTTTAATGGACTTGAAAATATAACACACAAGGTATGTGATTGACTCTTCTTTTCTTCTCCTCATCCAGAGGGTATATATTCCCTACACTCTAATGTTTTCAATAGGGTCAGCTCAGGTGCAGGTCCTCAACTAAAATTTTTTATAGGGTGCACTGAACAGCGTGCACCCGCATCTAATGTTTTACAACATCTGCTAACCTGCAGGCACAGTCATATAATTTTTTAGAGTGTCAGCTTACCCGCAGGCACGCCCATCAAATGTTTTACAGCGTATGGTTACTTGCAGGCACTGCCGTAGAATGTTTTAGAGCATCAGCTGACCTACAGGCACTGGCATATTAAATGTTTGGGAGTGTCATTTTTCTCAGAGGGAGGGGGGTTTGGGGAGTGTTTTTGTCAGTATTTTTAATTTGTTTACAACTTTGGTGCTCGCTCATTACTAGTAAACACTTCAGGTGCAGATACAGATGCAGTAGACAAGGTTGTCCCCTGCCAGAACAGTGCAGAGATCCTTCTCTGCTTGGAATAATTGATGTGTCATATAGTTGATGAAATTTTTCTCTTTTTTCCTCTACAGACAGCGATGCCTGCTACAAATGTCCAGATGATCAGTGGCCAGATGAGATAAAAGTGAAATGTAATCCAAAAGCATATGAATATCTCTCCTACGAAACAGACATTATGGCTCAAACTTTTAATATTTTCACTATATTATGTTTAGCTGTAACCATGTATATATTGACTTTGTTTATTGTATTCCGGGACACTCCAATAGTGAAAGCCAATAACCGGACTGTGAGCTTCATCCTCTTGACCTCCATCTTGCTAAGCTTCCTCTGTGTCTTCTTGTTCCTTGGACGTCCTCTGGATATAACCTGCATGCTGAGACAAGTATCTTTTGGGCTCTTCTTCTCCATTGCTGTCTCTTCTGTTCTGGCCAAGACTATCACAGTCTGCATTGCCTTCAAAGCCTCCAAACCCGGCAGCTGCTGGAGAAAGTGGGTGGGATGGAAGATTTCTAACTCTGTTGTCACAGTTTGCTCCTCTGTCCAGGTTCTGATCTGTGTTATTTGGCTGTCAGTGTCTCCTCCCTACCAAGAGTATGACATGACCTCCTATCCTGGGAAGATCATCATTCAGTGTAATGAAGGGTCAGTTATTGGCTTCTACTCTCTGTTGGGTTATATGGGGTTCCTGGCAGCTGTGAGTTTTGTTCTGGCTTTCATGGTGAGGACATTACCGGACAGTTTTAATGAGGCCAAGTACATCACCTTCAGCATGCTGGTGTTCTGCAGTGTCTGGATTGCCATGATCCCGGCCTATCTGAGCACCAGAGGGAAATACATGGTGGCTGTGGAGATATTTGCTATACTGGTATCAAGTTCTGGACTGTTGGGCTGCATATTTTTTCCAAAATGTTATATAATTGTTATCAAACCTGAGAGAAATTCCAAGAAACATATTTTGGGAAATGTCAAATCATAACAAAGTTTCTGTCATTTAGGGTACTTTAGCTTGAAGGCTGCTAAATGTACCTGTTACCTGCTAATTGTAATAAAGCATTTCAAACCCCCTAAAAAAAATATATTGTCAGAAAAACCTTGTCAGCAACTACAAAAGTTACCTGTTGCTTTTGATTCTTATTTATGTTTGATGTCTTTTGTTACTATGAGTAAAAAAAGGACAAAGTACGATATCGTTATATTGAAAAAAGAAAAGAGAAGAAATGGGATGTTCCTGCTCCAATATGGAGACAAGGACTTAATGGGACATTTATGGCATTAAAATCAGTTCAATAGATACATAATCAATAG
Source organism: Ptychadena robeensis (assembly GCA_036250615.1). Classification (NCBI taxonomy): domain Eukaryota; kingdom Metazoa; phylum Chordata; class Amphibia; order Anura; family Ptychadenidae; genus Ptychadena; species Ptychadena robeensis. The sequence continues at coordinate 231,911,355 of CM070032.1, read as the reverse complement.
TATTGAGCGAGCACCAATGTCTTCAGATGCTCAGCATTGCTATGTTCGTGGCATGGTGCTACTCATGCAAACAACACATGTGTTCGGGCGCCATGCTCAAGTCTCGGCCCCACAACTTGGGAATGGGAACTTTCATGAGACATCCAATGGAGGGCCAGTTCAGTATTCCCCTCACTGTAAAGCCAGCAGCCATCTTAGCTGCTGGCATTACAGTGATTGGATGACCAGCTGCATGTTCTGATTAGTCAAAGTGAGGGAGAGAGGCTGTGTTAGGCAGGGAGAGTTTAGCTGCACACTTTACATAGATCTCATTGATCAAGACCCAAAAGTCCTTTTAAGGACTCAAATCCTTATCTTGCATTCAAAGAGGCACTCTAGAAACATCAAGGTATTTTTGGGGATATCTTTAACAGTGATTTTAGCTTCACAGTCATACACCTGTGCACTATATAGGTTTGGGGCTTTGCTGTATTTATATACTGTTCTCTAACAGTGATTTTAGGTTCATACCTGGGCACTGGTAATTTTTTTACACACCTTACACTGTTTAAAAAAAAATAGTTGTTTTGCGCCTCCATCCACATTGGCAATTGGTTTTGTTGAGGCCAGTTCTGTTTATTTAAAGCGCCAGATAAATTCTGGACATTGCTAAAAACTGTATCTGAAAATTTTCCTTTTAAAAAAAACCCTTACCCTCTTTTTAAAAAACTGTTTTCTGTTTTGCGCCTCCATTCCCCTAGGCCAAAGCTACTGGTTTTGTTGAGGCCTGTTCTGTGTCATGCAAGCGCCACCAAAATAAAATCATCTGACTGTTAAAAATGGACTGGAAAGTATTCTGGTTTTTGTGGCCAGTGTTTAAAAAAAAAAAAAAAGTTGCTGAATTGCATGAGTCATGTGAGACAAAGCTAATGTTGTTGTTTAAAATTTTTGTGAGTAAGAGTCAGACATCAAAAAAGAATTCTGTACTTTAAATTAATCAATTTAATCTGAATCAGGGAAAATATACTGTTCATACTATGGTCTTTTTTTGGCACCTATAGTGTTCTAAAAAGGTACCTGTAGTTGACATTTCATTCATCTGGACTTAATATACTGTCCATATTCTGGTGTTTTCTCCTGTAAAAAATTAAAAGGTACTTCAACAAAGTATTAGTTTGCAACCATATTATTTACGTTTTATATTTTTTCATCCCTCTTCCTAAAATAATTCAGTTTGTTTTTCATTTGAGTGGTACCGTTTATAGGTCACATTAAAGGTGGAAACAGTCCTGAAATGATTTACCTTTGTCTCTTTTTTTTATCAACACAGAAACCTTACATTTTAGTGTGTGGGTGTGTAGACTTTTTATATCCACTATATACACTCTGGATGAGGAGGAGAAAACAAAATGTAACCACATACCCTTTTTTGTGGTGCATTTTAAAATAGATTAAAAATAATACATTGAAATTGCCTTAATGGTTATCATCAGCTCAGCTCTCCTGTGGTGGAGTTGAGAAATCAGGAGCATTCCAGGCCTTGTTCATTGACAGAGGACAATATCACAGATTGACAGATAGGCCTATCTGTTATAATGCCACAAGCAGCACCAAATACACACTCAGACAAAATGCTGGCGCAAGTTTGTGCCACGTATCCAGCTTAGAGACCCAGTAGTTGTACGGCACTGAAGGATCATTTAAGATGCTGGCACGGTCTGATGTATTTTTTCACCATCTTCCACACTTGCCCTCCTTGTACCATTAGGCCGCGCTTCAGAGTAAGATTGCTGGCAGGGTGTGATGAAAGTGTCCCATTTTACTCGTCCTCTCCGCCACAGGAATGAGAGATGAGAAGTTCTCCTTCGTATTCGTTCTCATTAGTATGTGTTCCAGAGTACCAACAGGCACGTCCTTGTTGACATCTAGATGACTCTCCATCTCCTTCTCTTCATGGTCCAAGTCACACTGAGAAGACAAACTGTGGGTGGTCTTGCCATCACCCTGTGTCATCTCCTCCCCCATTAACTTGTCTGCCACATTCAAAGTGTCCTCCTTAATTGTGAACAATAAAGAGGGTTAAAGTTGGTTTTGATAAAGTAGGTTTTGATAAAGAAGGGGTAGGATAAAGTTGGGGTAGGTTTAGACAAGCTCGGTCTGGTCCCTTACACCCTGCCACTGCTCTGCGGCCGTGTGCTGTTTGTCCCCTAAGCAGATAAGCACTGCCTGTTGATGCTTACCCACAGCAGTGCTACACTGCTTCCAGCTACTGACTGATTCCTGACTAATTACTATTAGAGGTGGAAGTGGAGGAGAAGGTGGCAGAGGAGGAGAAATGGGGGATGGAGCCAGAAGCATAGTTGCTGGTAGAGACCCTGATTGACATAGGGCTTGTAACAATTCAAGGGCCAGTAATAGGGATAGTTGCCCATTTAGGGCTATGGTCTGTGTATTTGCTCTTGCGTTCAAATGCCTGAGTTATGGTCATTTGCACAGGAAAATGGATGTTGTTGCTGATGGTTCATGTGAAGGTTCAGGTGCAGGGAGAGGGGCATCTGGTCCGGCCCTTTGGACAGGGGATTGGCCAGCAGTGTGTAACACAGGGAAAGAGGAGGCAGTTGTGTGATCCGCAGACCCAGATTGTGGACCCAGGTGTTTGGCCCACTTATTAAAGTGCTTGGAGCCATGTGGCAGATCATGCTGGTGGTGATGAGGCTCATTTTGGTACTTCACAGGTTGCAAACTACCACTCTTTTGTTGTCTGTACTTTCTTCCAAAAACTGCTATACTGCGGAACACCTACCCCTTGGCAAGGTAGTGCTCGGTTCCACAGTTGGAGGCCTGTTTGGTGTGGCTCGGCTTCTCCCTTTTGTCACACCACTGGGCCCATCACCTCATCTTTCACTTCCTCACTCTGCTCATCCTCCTGACTTGACCAAAACACAAACTGAGTGTTTGGCAAGTATGTTTCATTCTCATCCCCTTTGGGAAAAAAAATAATAAAAGGAAAGAAAATAAAAAAAAGAAAACAGGTTTGAGGATTCACAAGTTCACATTGTGGATAGAGTAGCCGAGTAGCCTATGCTCTTATTAGGCTGCATTCTGATTTCAGCCAGGCCAATGGTTGTAGTGGAGTATAGTGACAGGGGTTTACACGAAATTTGCATATAGCCAATAAAAATTATATACCACCCTGTTCACTTTTAATGTATATATTGCATTGTGTAGATACGGTATGTGGTGTTGTCCCTTTAAGGGCTGCATCTGTTGTATAGCAGTTGCTGAAACCTTTACAGGACAGCATTAATTCCTTTTCCCGCTGTTTTGGCTCTACACTTAACTGTATCAATTGAAATCTGCTTGGAGACTTGGCTACTGCCCTCCGCCTAGCAGAGTGATTAAATACAAGTTCCACAGAACTTTCTAGGCTTTTTGTTAGGAACTGCAGCCTTGGTCAGATGTGTCCTCAGACGTTGCCTTCCTAGGTGATCGATTCTCTTTAGCATGATTTCCTGCAAGGACATTTTGCCTATCCTATCTGGAGAGAGCCAACAGTACCCCTGCCCACCTGTTTCAGCAGCTGGAAGCAGCATTTTGGAACTGTTCTCCCTATGCTTTGGACTCCATCTTTGCCCTTTGAGAGTTGGTGAAGCCCTAAAAAAAACTGTACATAGCCCCTATCAGCTGCATGGACCTACATTTGTTCGGAGTGTGAGCCATGTCTGGTGAATAAGCACAGAACATCCGTTCAATAGGATCTGGTTGTGTAAGTTATGGTACTACAAGGCACCTCCACCTCCCAGAGGAAATATAGCGAGCTCCTTCTCACCGGCGAACTGGGCGAGTCAAACACCCATACTGCACACCGGCTAGAAGGAGTGCAAACATCTATGTTCACGGCAGAACTGTCCGGCAATCACTAATTCCTAGCTCTCACTGGTTTATCTCACTCCCACACTATCTTCTCATTGTTTACTTGTAGGTGGGGGGGGGGCTAAGTTGTTCGGGTCACCCTTCAAACCAAGACCATTCAAGACACTTGCAAGACCAAAGGTTGGGGCCTTACTTAATTGTGAGTTGAGGATTAGAAAGAAATCTCAATCTCTGTGCAGACATGTGTTGAATGTGGATGTTTTTTTGAGGAGCTCTTGCACATTCTGTGATGTATGCAATGTAGTGAGATGTCCCAGGGTAATGGGAGTGGCCACTTCTTTACCCACAGCACATACTGCTAGACTCCTGAGACATGCCCTGAACCTGAGCAAGAACCACCTCCGAAAAAAGTTACAAGGCAATTTATGCCTCCGTGCTCCTGCTCCAGGACTCCTGCCATGTCCCTGGCAAATTAGAGAAACATAACGCCATAGTCGGGAAGGCCTATACCTGGGCTGGTAACCATTGTGCATTTCAAATGACGTAGGCATTTCAAAGCTTGTAACATTTCATCAGGAGGTTAGTCAAGTGCACCCAGGAGGTTAATCAAGTGCACCACATCAGTTGCCAAACTGGTGTTTTCCCTGGCCTCGCGACCTGGGACAAATCCAACCTGCGAACTGCTTACTAAAGCAGGCAAGAGTGGAAGAAGGTGCATTGACAGGATCTTATTGAATTCCCACCCCCAGTTAGGGCACCGTAGGTGAAGGGGTGCCTGACGGGGGCGGAATGGCTAGAGAGATGCAGAAGTAAGGGCCGAAGTGTGTGCGGGCGTGTGCCAGAAGAGACATTCGAAGAGGGGAGATCACGGAGGAAGAAAACTCGGCGGTGGAAGTGACGTCGTTCTCTTCAGAAAGAAGAAAAACCAACAAGTGGACGTGATTCCAGCTGCTACGGAGGAGTCTGCAGAGATGGCCTCCATGGACTTGTTGCTCGAGCACAGGTGGTGCTCTAGGTGGTGGTGGTCTAGGTAGTGTGTGTGTTTTTACAGCCCATCGTAGATTGTAAAGGGGTAAAGTGAAGACTGCATTCCTCATATAATAAACTTTATTACTCCCCAAGTAACAATGATATTCCTGGAATAAAATCTTAAGGCCCCCATACACCTTACAATCTTACCATACAATTTCTGTACAATCAAAATTTCTTCTACCA
>CM070032.1:231829051-231848972 GCA_036250615.1 Ptychadena robeensis | reverse complement strand
CTCATTCTATGTTATACATTATAGTAGATATCCATCCAGTCCTCATACTCATTCTATGTTTTATATTATAGTAGATATCGAAGTCTCTAGCTTTCGGTATAAAGACAAGTGTAAATAAAAATGTATAATATAATATCAAATATTGTGTATGGCTCTTTATCTCTGTATTAAAAAGAGTCTTACTCTGCCAATAGTCTTGACCTGGACGGGCTCAGCGCTGGAAGCGAAGTCAAATTCACCCAGGACCACACGGTGGGCAGTACTGAAGGAAGAGAAAAGTAGACCATAGTTGCCATAAATATAGGACATTTCAGCATTTCCCCAAACAATGAAGTGTCCCTGCCCTATAGATTTTAAACTGCAAAATCTATTTAACATTTTTTGATATTGATTCCTAAATTATGTTGAATGTTCACATTGCCTCAATTTGCTGCATGTGGGATATTTCGGATGTATCATGGCCACCAATGATGGCGGAGCAACGTTCAGGTAAAACCCTCTGTGGTTCTGGATTGTTTATTCTCGAAAGCCAAATGCTTGGCTATTAGTGATGAGCAGCATAGGCAATATTCGAATTCGTGATATTTCGCGAATAATTCTACTAATATTCAATTCTATATTCGGAAATTCGAATATTCGCGGTAATACCATGGATTGCGAAAATAATATTCGCAAGTGCGAAAATCATATTCGCATCGCTAAAATCTTTAAAATGAATGGTCACATGCTATGTTTATTTTCGCAATGCGAATATTATTTTCGCAATACATGGCCATATTGCGAATATTCGGAATTGCAAATATCCGCCGAGATATTCGAGATATTGGCGAATTCTCGAATTGCCGATATTCGCGAAAAATATTCGGCATTCGAATATTCGAGCTCAACACTATTGACTATGTAGAAAGTTCCGGCACCAGAGAGGGACAAGACACAACTGTATACAGACTTAGTAGAAGAAGGTCTCATAACACTCACGTGACACTGCAGTGGGCGGCTGTGACAACCCAGAGACTGTTCACCAGGGAACCGCCACAGAAGTGGAATCCGTTGCTTTGCTGTGGAAGAAGAATCAGCAGATTATTATTTTATTCACAGATAGTGTTACCTTCCCCATGAAGTCCTGTCCTCCTGTGTTATGAAGTTGTGTAGGGGTTCATTTTCTTTATACGTATCCACAACTAGGCAAAAGTTCTGCACACTGGATATTCAAACTGCTTAATACAATCTCCCCTGGAGATCGCCTCTGACGTATTTAATCCCATTACTATGGAACTTATTTGTAGAAGTAGTAGTCAGAGGATGAGGTGATTGTATCAGTGCTTTTAGGATGTCTCATTCCTAATATTGGTATTTTTTCTGAAAAATGGATTTGAGATATCCTAAAAGCTTTCTCCTTTAATGACTTCAGTTAGCCAATAAGGGAGATCACTTGCACTCTACATTCTACTATTGCTAGTTTCTGTAGAATAATCTCATAAGAACCTGTATTGCATTATAGATTCAATTTTCTCCCTGAGGAAGCCCCACGGCGAAACATGTTGGAGGGAATCTATAACCATTTCAGCCTAACTCGTAGATATGCCTAAAAATTTACCTTTGACTGTGTGTCTTTTTTCATTGTAATCGATTTGGGGGCCATCCCTATGTTTGTTGAGGCACTGACCCCCAAGTTCCTTTCAATCACTTATTGTTTCTTTCTGTAGAATAACATTTGGAAAAGAGAACTAATAGAGAAGAAGATCGAGTAGAGAGTACGACCCCAACTCGATGATAGCACCCTAGGTCACTGTATAAACTCACAGGTGACCTTAGTAATAAGGGACTTTAACGGCATATATAAAATTGAAAACCAGGTAAAAAAAATTAGATCGCCCTCGTTGGGCGTACGTTACAATTAGGTGGGGATAAACCTTGAATAAAGTCTCTGAGTCGTTGCCTCCTCATTCCCCGGGAGAGACCATCCTCCTGCCCTCCTATGCCTCGCACCCTCACCTGGTTTGGGTTGCTCTACCTCGGTGGAGTATGAGGGTCGTTACTTGGGCATAACCGATACAATTATTGTTTTTGTCGTTTTCCTTTTCTCCTGATAAAACGATGTGTCACCGCGCAACGCTTCAAGACAGCGACTCAGAGACTTTATTCAGGGATATCCCCACCTAATTGTAACGTACGCCCAATGAGGGCGATCTAATTTTTTACTTTGTGTATCAAGGTTACTACTTTGTTAATAAACCTGGTTTTTAATTTTATATATGCCGTTAAAGTCCCTTATTACTAAGTAGTGATGAGCAGCATAGGCAATATTTGAATTTGTGATATTTCGCGAATAATTCTACTAATATTCGATTCTATATTCGGAAATTCGAATATTCGCGGTAATACCATGAATTGCGAAAATAATATTCACAATTGCGAAAATCATATTCGCATCGTGAAAATCTTTAAAATGAATGGTCACATGCTATGTTTATTTTCGCAATACATGGCCATATTGCGATTATTCGGAATTGCGAATATCCGCCGAGATATTCGAGATATTGGCGAATTCTCGAATTGCCGATATTCGCGAAAAATATTCGGCATTCGAATATTCGAGCTCAACACTATTACTAAGGTCACCGTGGTTATACAGTGACCTACGGTGCTATCATCGAGTTGGGGTCGTACTCTCTACTCGGTGTTCCTAACTCACAATTCTTGAAATGTTGGGGATGTTGGCATCTACTCACGACAACCTGGATATGTCTTTATAATCTAATAGAGAAGATGATTTGGTCATACCTGCAGAGACACCTGCCAGGGCCAAGATCCGGAGACGGCGTTCTCACCATTCACAACCCTGGCGTAGCCGGAGACGACAGGCTTGATGGCGGGAACACCGCAGCCTAAGAAACACATAAGCATCATACGATTTATATAATCCAATGGAATAGAATACGTTACAGTATAAGTTTGCATAGTTTGACTATGGCTGAGCCTACACTACGTTCTTCTCCCCTAGCCTTCCCCTATGGGGGATTTGGGTCTGTCGTTATAATGCAGATGCTAATCAGTCATGTAATGCAGCCACTGGGCGCGTTATAGGATATAAACAAAACAGGCTTGATATGTTTTTTGGATGTGGTTTGTTCATTACAATTAAGAGTATGATGTATTTCCAACATGGCGAATACCACGCCCTAAACTGACCCCAACAGCACTTGAATAGGGGGCAGACCATGGGCGGGCACCATGGACACGACACTCAGAAGTGTCCATAAAGCCTGCCCAAATTGTAGTGTAGACCCAGCTTAACACTTCTAGAGTGGAATAAACTTATTTACATTGGTTTTTATCATTTTAGTTCTTCTGTTTGTCATCTATTTTTAAAAAAATTAAGGCAAGACAAAGAAATCCTGGACATACATTAGTTTGTGTTTTGCTAGATTTATTATCTTTCATATATACTTTACAGTTATATGTGGTATAGGACAGGCGTGGGCAAACTAGGGCCCACAGGGCATATCCAGGCCCTTTATGTCATTTAATTCAGCCCTGTGTCATCCTGGAGTCAAGAAACTCTTACACCCCTCCACTCATTCCCTGCAATAAGTGGAGATAATGCCTAGAAGATGATTGTTATGGCCTCCTTCTAGAGGCCGTAGTTTGCCCACAGAATGTTCAAGGTTATTATCCAAAGCCTATTTTTATAAAGTATTTTTTTTACCTCCCTGGCAGTATGATTATTATTTTAATCAGCTTTTTAACGTATATACTTGAGTATAAGTATAAGCCAAGGTACCTAATTTTTTCTACAAAAACTGGAAAATGTATTGACTCGAGTATAAGCCAAGGGTGGGAAATGCAAAGTCAGATAATGGAGTTTTCGTAATATAGAAAATATAGAGAAAGCACCAGGTAAGTGGACCTTAACCTTCCCATAGGCAGTGAACAGAGTACACTGCCTCTCACTTCCTCCCTCCCGCCGCTGCTCTCCACACAGCTGGTGTCATTATTGACACCAGCTGCGTGGGCAGGATAGCTGGCGCTCCTCCATTAACATGGAGGTCTATGGTGATGCCTCCCCCCCTGCCCCCTTCTGCATCCCCATGACGCGATCGGGGCGGTGCCGAAACCCCGGAAATGCTGCAGCGATGAAGACAATCGCTGCAGCTTTCCAGGGAGGCATCGGGTCTATGTTCTCCAGAAATCTCTAGAAATAAGCTCTACCAGTTATGTAACTGGGGTATATGGGTAACGTAGACGAGTAAAATATATGTAACAACAGACTTATAGGATGAAGAATCAGTACGTGTACTCACCATAGGCTCCGCTGAGCAGGGCCAGGCAGGACAGGAACCACAGCATTGCCATTGTGAAGTTCTTGGTTGTGTGGATTACGGTGAACCTGCCTGGCTTATATATTCTCAATGAGCCAATCAGAGAGAGCCGTAGGCTTCCAATTAGGATAATTTTAGATCCCCTTATCAGAGTACCTTGAGGAAAGCCAAATATTTCATCAGTTTAGGTGGAAGGAAACTGGCACTGTGACCTTGTGTGTTGTGTTCAGAACTGGGAGGCTTACATGTATTGACGCATTCACAGTCGGTTTGACTTTTCTTGTTTTACTAAAAAGAGGGAATTGTCCCTTTATTGTATGGATACAGCTACTTGTTATTTTTTTTCTTGAAAAAAAAATTATTGATACGGTTGGGTATATCCAGAGAGATCTGAAGCCGACCCCAGATTTCCAATAAGGGCTCCATTTGCTGTTATTTGTTGGGCAAAAGTTAGTTTGAAGTGGCTCGTCCCCAAAACAGGGCCAAAGAAAAAGCCAAGTTTAAAAAAAAAAAAATTTGGTGCAGATGTAACAGGATCGGGGGTAGTGAACAAGGACTTAAACACCAGTGTTGATTGACCAGTTCAACTTTTATTGAAACAGCAGCAAACTAGTAACTTCATTAGGCCTGTAGTGATAGGGAATAGCAGGGTAGGGGTAAAGTCCCCTTTAAGAAAACAGACCATAATGCCCTGGGGGATATAAAGGAGGGAAAGGCCCCTGGGGCGGTGCTCAGTGGGGAGGGTCCTGAGTAACTGGGCAAGCTGTTCGCTCCCAGGCCTACCTCCCACACCCATTCAGTCTGGAAAGCAGGCAGCCAGTGGGCACAATTGCACGCAACTACCCAGTCAGCCCCAGTTACCTAAAAGCGCAGCCATTCCTCACTTGCACCAGTGCCAGCGTTTCGGTGGGGTGGACCACGCCAGAATACCAGTGAAGAAGTTGCCTGTGTCAAGGCTGCTCCGGGGACACAGAAGTACCAGCCACTTCTGGCCCTGCTAGCCTCTGCCTCACGTGGGTTGAGCCTTCGTGTCAGCTTCTGGTACTCTGTTAAAGAATACAGCATTGTTAGCCTTGGACTGGTGGACTTACCATAAGGTTTAAAATTTTTGTGGCATTTCGTATTTTTGTGAGACCTCGACATTCTAAAATTGTTTATTGACAGTGCAGAAGCCGCCTCTTGTGGTTGGTTGATTCCTTAACCTTACAGACGGAGGCCAGTCCGTAATAAACAAAGCAGGAAATGTTCACCATTTCCGCATCAGTAAGAGTCTCTGGCTCAGAGGATTCCCAGTCCCACTGGTAAATTATCAGTATGGCCACAACATGGCACTGTTGTCTGTTTGTTTGCATTTCATCAGCCCAGTCCAGCTCCGGAACACGATGTTACCCAGAGCTGAAAACATAACCTCCCCTTTCCTCCTGTCCCCACCAATCAGAGGCAGAGGCTGCAGACATGCTGATACACAGGGCTTTGAATGCCATCCGAGCTCTATAGTGTGAGGTCTGTTTCGAGGGCAATTTTGTTACCCAATTCTCCATTTTATGTCTCACTATGGTCTTTTATTTCAGATTTTAAGTAAGAAACATCTGCTTTTGCAAGTAGAGAATAAAAGCCTCAGACATGAGGCTATGCCAGAGATGTGGTTTTCCCATTATCAACTTACGAACTCTGGAAACTCCCCACCTTTGCAGCATTAACCTCCCTGGCGGTTCACTGAGGTGCAGATTTCTGTACCAAAAGTGATACAGTGTTTTGCCTTTCCGCCCCCATCGGCGTCACCGATGACGCCGATGGGGGCGGAAAGGCTCTGTGTGCCTGCAGCTTTGTAGAAAAGCTGCAGGCACACAGAGAGCCAGCGGTTGCGCCTGATTCCGGCACGGACGCAGTTTGAGTCAGACTGCGCCAGTACTTGCTTCGGGCGTAACGCTAGGGAGGTTAAACCGGCCATAGACGCTATGCTTGGCTAGCGTTTATCGAACAATCGGCCGCAGCATGATGACATCATCATGCCATGGACAATCGTTCGAAATACACCATTTACGATTTGACAACCAATACTTTGGATGGGGACCCTTGTCCCCATTCAAAGTACTGGCGATCGACCAGAGAACAACGTTTGTTCTCTGGCTGATCAAAGTTTTGTGCAAGTACGAACGGTTGCTCCAGGTGGGAGCGTTCATTTTGCGATTGATCACCAAGCGATCACCCCGAATGCGCATGGTGATCATTCGCAAAAGTGGCCGCAGATGGAAGCGCTATGGCGGCTTTAGAGGTACAGAAAAAAAAAAAATTTTTTGGGGAAATTTTTTTTTTATTTTTTTATTAGATTACACTTGTTTTCTTTCATTTTGATTTGGATTGGATGAAACATTTATAAAACATTTATCCAATCCAATCAAAATAAAAACAAATGTAAAAAAATGAAAAAAAAAATCTAAGAAAAAAAAAATTCTGTACCTTTAAATCTCCCGGCCGATGACGTCATCGGCACACGAGCGCAGATCACGGAAGAAGCCGAAGACCTCGGCTATTTCCGGATCTGCTCGTGCAGAGAGCAGAGATGATCCCACTAGCAGAAGTGCTCAGCGCGAGCGTTTCTGATAGCGGGATCCACTTTTCTCTAATCCAGTTCAAAAGTAAAAAAAAAAAGAAAAAAAAAAAGAAAAGAAAAATTTTTTTTTCTCTAAGACCGGGTCCCGCCTCCGTGACGTCACACGTCACTCGGGGACCCGGAAGAAGCCGGAGAAGAAGAGCGAAGATGGCGGCGGCGGAGCAGGTGAGCTCCCACGATGTGCCCAAACCCAGTTCGGGCGTATCGATTATTGCAGCGCCCCTTTGCCCGAACTGGGTTCGGGCATATCGCTAGGGAGGTTAAGCAGTGTAATAAATAGTCTTGTTACTGTTGCACCCCTCTGGTGAGTGATAGTGCTAAGGGGTTAATGTTTTCCTTTTTGTTCAGTTTCCCTCCAGAATTTTGGTGGGAAATGTATCAAGTCTGATCTGCCCGGAGATGACATTTGGGCTGGTGCACACAGCACCTGCTCGTTAACTCTGCAACATTTTGGAGGGAATGGATTTATACATCTGGAATGTGGGTGATATGTCTGAGGTAGATAAAAAGGTTCATCTCACTTGGGTCTGTGTCTTCAGTGACCTAGGGATCCCCTCTGGGGCCCTGTGTGGTCTGTGTTCCTGTCTGCATCTCCTGTGAGCCAGAGATTCCCTCTGGGCCTCTGTGTCTCCTCTGGTATAGACTTTGTCTGCCCTGAAAAAGAGCTGAATCTCCACCTCAAGCCTGGGGCACCACAAGGTCCAGGAAGCCTCTGCCGTTTGCTGTCAGAGGGAGAAGCTGAGTTTTGCTGGAGAAGTTTGTTTCCATGAGAACCTGCTTGCCTGAGTAGAATTCAAGAGCACCTGTCACCGGTTCAAGAAAGGGGATTTTCCTGTTGCTGAAAGGTATCATGCTGCCAGTGTCTAAAGGGGCCATACCACAGATCGCCCAGGGTGAAGGTGAGAATGTGCTAAGGAGAAGGTCAGAGGTTATTGTGCCAGCTTCCAGTTAATCAGGCTACAAGTGTCAGGAGAGAAGTATTCAAAGAGGTGTCCTGCTGTCAGTGAAAATCCTGCTCCCTCACCCTCTCTCCCATAGACTCTTTGCCGCTGCTCACACTAAATCTATAATACATCAGCAGGACCTTCGGGTCTCATTGCTACACTAGTGTTGGAGAAATTTTACCGATACTTCTTGTGTTCTCAATAGTTTATTAGCACATGTGGAGAGCAATACAAAGAGGTGATTGTTCTGCTATTACAAGAAAGACACAAAGCATTAGCATAGACATGAAAATAACTCCTACTTGGAGACGTAAACTGGGAGTCAACACAGTGTTGGTATTGAAACAATAAAAATAATTTCTTTAAAAATGTACTATAACCGAACGCCCCTTCTGTGGGTATACACATGTCACTCGAAGTTCATGAGGGAATAAAACAGTAGACAATAAAGCAGACCTGTGGTTTATAGATAGATATTGAAAAATATCTATCTAGAAAATATTGACACCTTTTGTTTTTACTCACTCATATATCTGAAGGGAGGTGGAGAGTTTCCTGACACCTATGCACAGTTTCAATAATTAGTATTAATAATAAGTTAATTTTTTAAATAATATGTTATTTTGTAGAGAGATAAATGCATATGAAAAATTTGTAAAATCCAATTCCAAAAGTCCTTTCCCGGAGCAGTCCTGCCTCCAGTACACTAGCAGTACCCCAGATATACCTATATCATATATTACATGTGTTGTGACATTTTCAGTAGCCACTGAGCCACATTTCCAGTGTAGTGAAGTGGTTTTACACTTCCATGTGTATATAGCCTGTATATGTGTATTTGTATATTGACCATGACACGCTGTGTTAATGCTGTAATTATGTGTGTATATAGCTTTAAGAATGTGTTAGTTTTCTGTATAGCAGCTGCTAGGAGATGATGTCATGGCTCTTTTCCCTCTCTTTTGCTTTAGTTTTCTGCCCAGTAACCGTAAATCATTCTGGGCAGAGGTTAAATATTAGGTAGTTAGCTGTTTTCCTTGGTCTTTTGCCTGTTCATGTAGCTTACTTTGGAGCAAGGTGCTCCCAAATTCTCTCTGGTTCCCGCTGTCCACTTAGCCAGTACCATGGGCTGACCATTCACCCAGAAACAGAAATCCCTTCAGGACCAGGGCAGTCTCTCCCTCATCTTGCCCGAGTGGGTGAAGCGGATTCCAAGGACGTGCAATATTGGCCTGGGTGAGAAGAAGCATACATCCACTCCTCTCAGCAGCTGGTTAGGTTCTGTTTGCAATGTAGACCCTATGATTGAACCCCATACCTGCCTATGGGTGATGGTGATATGGACTTATATAAATATATATATATCTTAGTAAAAAGTTAACCCCTAACCAGCCATGTGGACAATCTGTGTGAAAGCCATGAATGACAGTGACAGAGCATAGGCATCCTGCAATCCAAAAAGAACCTGGTTGCTCCAGTGAGTTACCCTGTGCTGGTGAGCTTCACCAGTAAACCCCATTAACCATTAACCCTTCCCCACACATGCACCTTAGACACAGCTTACACAAACACCCTCACATTCACACCACAACTCATACACTGTCCCATTCCCTAACCCTTCACCATCACACAAACTCTTCTTTAGGTTCCCTTTCTCCCTTTTTTTGTTCTGACTCCTCTTTCTTCCCTCTCTATCACTTTCCTTTTTCCCCTTTTTCTTTCCTTCCCTTTCTTCTTCTTTTTCTCTTTTCTTTTTTTCTTCTCCCCTCTTCTCATCTTTCCCTCTTTCACAGTCTTTGCCATTCCCACAGTTCCTCACACTGTTCATAATTGCTCACTCACACACGCACTACACACTGGGTGTCACTCCCTATACACCAACCCCCCCTTCTCTTTGTCACCACTTATTATCCAGAACTCACTTCCCTACCTAACAGAAACGGTGGTATAATATAACATTATATACAGAATGACCTTTACTGACGAACTATAATCTCTGACCAGGAATGCACCAATAGGTATAATCTTGATACTCTAAGTGTGATACAGTGATATAAGAAGAGATACGCCCCCTGTGCCCCAAACTGCCGGTCGTTTTTGGCGCAACTCAACGGGAATTGTGGAGCCCAGTACAAAGGTATATACGTGGATCAATATTTGATAACCTAACTTAACTCTACTACTCTAATTAACAGTAAGTTGAACACTAACAAGTTCTCCTTTCGTATAATACTTATGTGGTTTATACTCAAACATACGCTGTTTTCTCCATAGAGACCTGAGAAGTCTGACATATATATCTTAGATACCTCCTGACGAAGCTACCCAGCGAAACATGTTGAGGCAAAAGACATATATGACCTTGATGATGTAACCATATGCACTGTGATGTTATGTTATTGTACTATCGTAAAAATTGTATACTGTGCTAACTGACACATTAAAAATACGTTTATACCGCAAGTCTGATACTGCCTATAAAGTCCCCTAGTCCCTCACCCGCTTTCAAACGGAAAGGGAAAGCAATTTCTATTTTTCTTTTAACATATTTAGTTGGGATGTGGCAAATCAGCAATCATGGTCCAATTATTCCCTTTTTACCCTATCTTGATGTTTGGATTGAGAACTTGAACTCACAGTGAGGTAGACAGCTTCCTCTGCCTTACATACTCCTCTCTCTTTCTAGTCTTAGCTTAGTTGTTCCAAAGACTTAAAGAGGCTGACACCAAATCACATTCAGGTTCTTACACAGCTTGTTCTTATCTAAATACATTACATGCTGTGATATATACAGTTACAGAGCTGTGTTGATGTAGTTTGATGGATGTATTCACCAGAATGAAGGAACTATTTTTGACCATTTCACAGAAATTGGGATCGAATCAACCACAAGTCATAACTGATCACACGCTTCTCCATGAGTAGATATGTTTTCTTAACCAACAATATTTTAAAACATAAAACCCAAAACAAAATATTGGTTATAGACTTTCTTTATTCAGTGTTCAAAATACATTGAATCATATTTAGTTAGCGGCAACAGTCTGGTCCACCCAGGATCTGAGAGCGGTGACGCGGGCGTAGACGGCAGGGGTGGATGTAGAGCAGCTAGAGCTGCCCCATGACACAATACCGGCCAGGGTCCAGGCTCCGTTCCTCTGGCACACAAGGGGTCCACCAGAGTCACCCTGAAAAATAACATTAAAGATATATTTAGTAGGTGAGTAGTAGACATTCTAAACAAACATTGAACAATGGGCCCTTAAATAAGAAAAAATGAAGCATGAGGGTTTCTCAACTTATTGCAGCATCTGAGGAACGTCTGAGGCTGCAATGGGTTGAGTCAATTAAATAACAACAGTATAAATGTCTCTGAACTTATCCCTTTCCTTAGACTTAATGTATGCAGGATACGAGAGATACAAACACCTCAGGAGAAGAGCCAGGAGGGGAAGTATGTCTCGTATCCCTTGTATCTCTGACTGACTAATAGAAAGAAGTGATCATACCATGCAGGAGGAGACGCCGGAGGCACCAGCGCAGATCATGGTGGGCTGGATGTTGGATCCCCAGTGTCTCTGGCATTCAGCGGTGGTCAGGAGAGGAAGAGAGGCCTGCTGGAGCTTAGCGGGGGCGTTTTGTGCTGAAAGATAGAAAAGGCAGAATGAAGAGATGCGCAACAGCATTGTCATTACAGAAGTTCCATGTGGCACTACAACTGCCCTGGGGTCTCACCACGATGTTGTATGTGAGAAGTATGGTCCCTTTGGAGCTCATTCATGAAATGTGACCATTGCAATTTTTGGTTCTGTATATTTAAAACCCAACTGTACATGTCAAAACTATTTATAGCGCAATCCTTCGAAATGGAAGCTTGCCTGCAAATTAGGTTGCTTGGGTTCAACATTTATGTCTGCATACTAATTAGTTGTAGTTGACAAATGTAATTAATTTAATCAGTTTATCAAATTGCCCTTACTGGCGGCGTTGACGTATCCCCATCCGGTGGTGACGCATCTTTCTCCTCCGTTGAAGGCATCAGAGGTAGCGGCCAGACATACGGGAGAGATGCGGCTGTTGAAAGAAACAGCGCTGGACAGCTTGATCAGGGTGATGTCATTGACGATGGAGATGGAGCTGTACTGGGGGTGTCTGAAGACCTGAGGAAAGTTGTGTTAGAATTAACTTCCTATATATGTAGGAGAATCCATCCAGTCCTCCTACTCATTCTATGTTATACATTATAGTAGATATCCATCCAGTCCTCATACTCATTCTAGGTTATACATTATAGTTTTAGATACCATCCAGTCCTCAAACTTCATTCTATGTTATACATTATGAGTAGATATCATTCCAGTGTCTACTCATTGCTAGTTTTACATTATAGTAGATATCATTCCAGTTCCATACTCATTCTATGGTATACATTTAGAGTAGATATCATCCAGTCCCATACTCATTCTATGTTATAAATTGTAGTAGATCATCCATCCAGTTCCTCATACTCATTCTATGTTATCCATTATAGTGATATCCCTCCAGTTCCCATACTCTTCTATGTGTATACATTATAGTAGATCTCCATCCAGTCTCATACTCATTCTAGTTATACATTATAGTATGATATCCAATCCAGTTACCTCATACTCATGTCTAGTGGTATACATTATAGTAGATATCCATCCAGTCCTCAACTCATTCTAGTTATACAGTATAGTAGATATCCTCCAGTTCCCATAATCATCTATGTTATACTTTAGGAGATAGCCCTTCCAAGTTCCCCATATCATCTAGGTTATACATTATAGTAGATCTCCACCAGTCCTGCATACTCATTCATGTGTATACAATTATAGTAGATATCCATCCAGTTCCCATACTCATTCTCTGTATAACATTATAGTAGATACCTTCCAGTCCTCATACTCATTCTATGTTATACATTTATAGAGATATATCCAGTGCGATCATACTCATTTGTTATAGAGTATAGTAGAGATCCATCCAGTTCCCATACTCATGTCATGTTATACAGTTAGAGTAGATATCCATCAGTTCCCATACTCATTCTATGTTATATATTGTAGTAGATATCAATCCAGAACTCATACTCATTCTATGTTATACATTATAGTTAGATAGTCCATCCAGTGCTCATACTCATTCTATGTTATACATTATAGTAGATATCCCTCCAGTCCTCTACTCATTTATGTTAGACAGTATAGTAGATATCCATCCAGTCATCATACTCATTCTATGTAATATATTATAGTAGATATCCCTCCAGTCCTCATACTCATTCTATGTTATACATTATAGTAGATATCCATCCAGTTCCCATACTCATTCTATGTTATACATGATAGTAGATATCCCTCCCAGTCCTCATACTCATTCTATGTTATACAGTTATAGTAGATATCCATCCAGTTCCCATACTCCTTCTATGTTATACATTATAGTAGATATCCATCCAGTTCCCATTCTCTGTCTACGTCATACATTATAGTAGATATCCATCCGTCCTCATACTCATCGATGTTATTACATTAGAGTAGATATCCACCCAGTCCTCAGTACTAGTCTATGTTAATTATAGTAGATATCCATCCAGTCCTTATACTCATTCTATGTTATACATTATAGTAGATAACTACTAGCTTCAGGTAAGACAAATTGAAAAAATATTGTGTATGGCTCTTTATCTCTGTATTAAAAAGAGTCTTACTCTGCCAATAGTCTTGACCTGGACGGGCTCAGCGCTGGAAGCGAAGTCAAATTCACCCAGGACCACACGGTGGGCAGTACTGAAGGAAGAGAAAAGTAGACCATAGTTGCCATGAATATAGGGCATTTCAGCATTTCCCCAAACAATGAAGTGTCCCTGCACTTTATAGATTTAAAACTGTAAATTTAATTGAACATACTTAGATTTTGATAACTAAATGAAAGTTCACATTGCCTCAATTTTACTGAAAAGTCCTACATTTGGGATATTAGGCTGCATCATGACCACCAATGATGGTGAAGCCAAGTTTAGGTGAAACCCTCTGGGATTCTGGTTGTTTGTTCTTGAAAGCAAAATGCTTGACTAGGTAGAAAGTTCTTGCACCAGAGAGACAACACACAAGATACATTTGTATAGAGACTTAGTAGATGAAGATCTCATAACACTCACGTGACACTGCAGTGGGCGGCGGTGACAACCCAGAGACTGTTGACCAGGGAGCCGCCACAGAAGTGGAATCCGTTGCTTTGCTGTGGAAGAAGAATCATCAGTTTATGGTTTTATCTACAGATAGTGTTACCTTCCCCATGAAGCCAGGTCCCACCTGCCATCCACACATAAAGTAAAACATTGGACTTAGTGTAGGGTTTTTTTGTGTCCACTGTGAACCTCGAATTGTTAATTGTTATTCTTTCTTAGGGCCCCCATACACCTTAAGATTTTTGTCAGATTTCCTTTAGATCTCCTTTTGTTTTACCAAAACCATGTAATATGAGGGACTTTCTAAACCATCAAGTCTACCTGTGTTCAATGGCAGAGGACCCAGCACAACATAGTTGTTGGTAGATCTAAAGGATATCTGACAGAGAGATCTAAAGGTGTATGGCCAGCTTTAAAAAATTTTGTATACATTTTTTATAATACAGAACAATAAAGATATTTATCAGAAATGCAAGGCACAGGAATCATGGATAGCTGCGGAGCTGCAAATACAAATTACAATATCTCACAATGCAATGCTCTGATGTATCTCTGATGTAACATATTCTTTCCATGATATTATAGTTTTTGTTCCCTAATGTATAGAGTAAAACATGGCTTCAGTCTAGTTACACTTTTGTAGTAGGGCATTGACCAAATAGAGACTAAGAATATGTCTCGTTCTCGGATGGAAATGCCCGTCTATGGCTAGCTTTAGTTGTTCTGTAGTGGCTGGGGGTTGTTTAGTGAGGATGAGGCCCACTTTGAGATGCCAGACCAGCATGTCCTGGGTCAGCCTGAATACTTAAGGAGGGGCTCCCCTTCTGAGGCGGTGCCTTTTGGGGAGAGTGAGGAAGAAGCCAGCTGTTCATACACAGCCACTCCGGCCTACTTCACCCAACTGGGCAACCCGAAGTGCATGCAGCCGGTAGGCCAAATAGCCAGCCACTCAGGACCCATGGTGTCGTTCCGGTGGGGTGGATCCCCAGCCCCAGCCATTGGGTCATGCCTGGACTACTGCAGGGAAGCTTCTGGGGTAATCATTACCAAAACACGCCGTGCCCGCTTCTGGTGTTACCTGCAAGTTACGGTGTTCAGTGGCCGTGTGCTTGGCCCGTGGTGGAGTGAGAAGCTGCATGTCCTCTCCGCAACTCAGTTGAGGACCTTTGCCTGGACTAGCCAGAGACTAGTTACTGGGGACTTGAACGTAACTATTATTTTGTTTCACACAGTTTGCCATTTTTCGTGAGTCCCACTGCTGGGTCAATAAAGTTCCTGTTTAAGCATCACTCTGTCGTCTGATTGATACTGGTGTCACTACAGTTCTAGCGCATACCTCACAGTATATTGAAATATCTGCATCGTGTGCTTTATTTGTGCATCAGTAAAGTCGTGTAGGGGTTCATTTTCTTTATACGTATCCACAACTAGGCAAAAGTTCCGCACGCTGGATAAGGTTTCCAAAATGCTAAATACAATCACCCCTGGAGATCACCTCTGACATGGTTCATCCCATTCCTACAGAACTTATTTGTAGTAGTAGTAATCAGAGGATGATGTGATTGTATCAGTGCTTTCAGGATATCTCAGATCCTTTCTTCAGTCTTAACATCGGTATTTATTCTGAAAAAGGGATCTGAGATATCCTTAAAGGTCTTTCCTATAATTACTTCAGTTAGCCAATAAAGGAGATCACTTGACCTCCAAACTTTCTGTATGGCTGACACACCCCAACACTCTACTATTGCTCATTTCTGTAGAATAACCTTTGGAAAAGAGAACCAATGGAAAAGATGATTTGGTCATACCTGCAGAGACACCTGCCAGGGCCAAGATCCAGAGACGGCGTTCTCACCATTCACAATCCTGGCGTAGCCGGAGACGATAGGCTTGATGGCGGGAACACCGCAGCCTGAGAAACACATAAAGATTTATATAATCCAATGTAATAAAATACTTTATAGTTTAAGTTTGCATGTTGACTATTATGGCTGAGCCTACACTACGTTCTTCTCCCCTATGGGGTGATTTAGGTCCGTGTGCATCATGCAAATGCTAATCAGTCATGTAATGCAGCCACTGGGTGCGTTATAGGATATGAACAAAACACGCTCAATATGTTTTTTGACAATGGTTTGTTCATTACAATTAATAGGATGATGTATTTCCAACATGGCGAATACCACACCCTAAACTGACTCCAACAGCGCTTGAATAGGGGGCAAACCATGGTCGGGCACCATGGACACAACACTCAATTTGTAGTGTAGATCCAGCTTAACACTTCTAGGGTAAAATAGATTTATTTACATGGGTTTTTTATTATTTTAGTTCTTATGTGTGTCATCTATTTAAAAAAATTAAGGCAAGACAAAGAAATCCTGGACAAACATTAGTCAGTGTTTTGCTAGATTTATTATCTTTCATATATACTTTACAGCAGTGGTTTCCAAACTGGGGGCGCGAAGGTATTCCAGGAGGTTGCTGGCCCTTATTCTTAAACTGTGTTTGAATAGGGAGGGGGGGGGCTCTATAATTTTCCTAACTAGAAAAGGAGGGCACTGCAAGAAAAGTTTGGGAATCACTGCTTTAAATTTATATATGGTATAGGACAGATGTGGGAAAAATAGGGCCCACGGGGCATATCCAGGCCCTTTATGTCATTTAATCCAGCCCTGTGTCATCCTGTAGTCAAGAAACTCTTACCCCCCTCCACTCATTCCCTGCAATAAGTGGAGATAATGCCTAGAAGATGATTGTTATGGCCTCCTTCGAGAGGCCCTAGCTTGCCCACAGAATGTTCAAGGTTATTATCCAAAGCCTTATTTTATAATGATTTTTTTTAACCTCCCTGGCAGTATGAATAATATTTTAATCCATTTATCAATGTACTGTATATACTCAAGTATAAGCCGACCCAACAATAAGCCAAGGTACCTAATTGCAACAAAAACTGGAAAATGTATTGACTCGAGTATAAGCCGAAGTCAGATAATGGAGTTAAGAAAAATATAGAGAAAGTATCAGGTAAGTGGACTTTAACTGGACCCCCTGACTCGATTAAAAGCTGAGTGGAGATTTTTCAGCCCATTTTTTGGGCCAATTGCCGGACATTAATTTGGATTGGAATCCCATCCATAGTAATGCGATCAGCCAGGAATTTACCAACATGTCGGATCACCGCTCTTTCCCACTTGCAGTACGATCCTGGTCAATCTGTCCAGGTGGGCGCAACGAATTTGCGGCCGAGCGTTCAGCAGTAACACACAGGGTGGCTGGGAATAGTACTGGCTATGGCTACCTTTATTGTTTTAGGAGATTTATTACTTTATACAAATTCTATATTCTCCAGAAATCTTCGACAGAAGCAGGTCGATCAATACAACTTTACATTATCTCTACCTGTTATGTAACTGGAGTATATGAGTAACGTAGAGGAGTAAAATATATGTAACAACAGACTTATAGGATGAAGAACGGACAATCAGTACGTGTACTCACCATAGGCTCCGCTGAGCAGGGCCAGGCAGGACAGGAACCACAGCATTGCCATTGTGAAGTTCTTGGTTGTGTGGATAACGGTAAACCTGCCCGGCTTATATATTCTCAAGGAGCCAATCAGGGAGAGCCGTAGGCTTCCAATAAGGATCATTTTAGATCCCCTTATCAGAGTACCTTGAGGAAAGCCAAACATTTCATCAGTTTATCCGGAAGGAAACTGGCACTGTGACCTTGGTCCAAATGTGTTTAGAACTGGGAGGCTAAAGTGATGAAATATTTGACTTGTTTTACTAAAAAGAGGGAATCGTCCCTTTATTGTATGGATACAGCTGCTTGTTATTTTTCTTTTTTTGAATTTTTTTTATAAAAATGTTTGAAACAGAAACATTTACAGTTGGCAATATATATATCCAGAGAGTTAAGCTGACCCCAGATTTCAAATAAGGGCTTCATTTGTTGCTGTTATTTGTTGGACCAAAGTTTGTTTGAAGAGGCTCGTTCCCAAAACAGGGCCATAGCAGAAGTTTGCAAAATAATGTTGTGCAGATGTAACAAAGCAGGACCGGGGGTAAAGAACAAGGACTCAAACACCAGTGTTGATTAAACAGTTCAAGTTTTAATGATACAGCAGCAAACTGGTAACTTCATTAGGCCTGTAGTGATGGGGAATAGCAGGGTAGGGTAACGTCCCCTTTAAGAAAATAGGCCATGATGCCCCGGGGCCTTGAGCCGATATAACGGAGGGAATGGCTCCCAGGGCGGTGGTCAGTGGGGAAGGTCCTGACGGAGATGGAGTAACTGGGCAAGCTGTTCGCTCCCTGGCCTACCTCCCTCACCCATTCAATCCGGCATGCAGGCAGCAGGTGGGCACAACTAGCCAATCAGCCCCAATTACATAGAGGTGAAGCCGCTCCTCACTTGCGCCAGTGCCAACGTTCCAGTGGGGTGGATGGCAACTCATGCCTTCTGGGCCAAGCCAGAATACCAGTGGAGAAGTTGTCTGTGTCAAGGCCGCGTCTGTCGTCTGCAGCCCTTCCTGGGACACGTGAGTACTGGCCACTTCTGGCCCTGTTACCCTCTGCCTCACATGGGTTGAGCCTTCATGTCAGCTGCTGGCACTCTGTAAAAGAATACCCCATTGTTAGCCTTGGACTGGTGGAGTTACCATTAAGTTTAAAGCTTTTGTGGCATTTCGTATTTTTGTGAGACCTCGACATTGTAAAAAGTTTAATAACAGTGCAGAAGCCGCCTCTTGTGGTTGGTTGATTCCTGAACCTTATAGACAGAAGCCAGTCCATAATAAACAAGCAGGAACTGTTCACCCTTTCCGCATAAGAGTCTCTGGCTCAAAGGATTCCCAGTCCCACTGGTAAAACTAAATTATCAGTATGGCCACAACGTGCCATTGTGATTGTTTGTTTACATTTCATCAGCCCAGTCCAGCTCCGGAACACGATGTTACCCAGAGCTGAAAACATAACCTCCCCTTTCTTCCTGTCCCCACCAATCAGAGGCAGAGGCCACAGACATGCTGATACACAGGGCTTTGAATGCCATCAGAGCTCTATAGGGTAAGGTCTGTTTCTGCTGCAATTTTGTTCCACCATTCTCCATTTTATGTCTCACTCTGGTCTTTTATTTCAGACTTTTTAGTAAGAAAAGCAGACATAAGGCTATGCCATGTTGCTTTCCTATTATCAACATACAAACTCTGTAAACTCCCCACCTATGCAGCTTGTCAAACAAAGGGAACCCAACTGGAAAATGGAGAGGTCTTCAAAGGGTGCGTAGCTTGAAAGCACCAAAAAGCCATTGACATCCAAGCTGTCACAGATCCTAATGGGACTGCTGGATCTGTGTCTGCTTCCAGCGCTGATATCAGGGACACCGTGGGTTAAACTTCCAGCCTCTCTGGAGCTCCCTCTGGTGGACATTCTGCTCCTGCACTCCTCCTCAGTCGCTCCTCCCACAGGATGTTTATCTAGCTGGATCAGCTGACAGGAAGACGCCTGGACTTTGTGTTCCCATGTGCTTTCATTGTGAT
The DNA here is from genome assembly GCA_036250615.1 of Ptychadena robeensis. Classification (NCBI taxonomy): domain Eukaryota; kingdom Metazoa; phylum Chordata; class Amphibia; order Anura; family Ptychadenidae; genus Ptychadena; species Ptychadena robeensis. Next base: position 231,829,333 of record CM070032.1, on the reverse strand, counting down.
TCCTGTTTGACTTCCCGGTGCCTGACCTCTTGCTCGTTTCTTGGACAATCCTTTTGCCTCACCCTTCGGTACTGCATACCCGCATTCTGTCTGACCTCCCTTCTCCTGACTCCTGGCTCGTTTTTATGGATTACGCTTTTGCCTCACCCTTCGGTACTGCATACCCGCATCCCGTCTGACCTCCCGGCTACCGACCTTGGCAAGTGTACATCGACTTCCGTGTTTATACCTCATACCAATTCAGCTAGCCAGCTTGCACGGGTGATTCGGGGGACTGCGACC
>CM070032.1:231789022-231799797 GCA_036250615.1 Ptychadena robeensis | reverse complement strand
ATATACCCCTAACTGTCCCCCACACCTCCTGTCCTCCTTACATCTCCAACCTAGTACACACATCTTCAACCTGGTACATTAATATACCCCTAACCGCCCCCTCCGCTCCTCCAGTGACCTACTAATGACATGCCCACTCATAACATCATCACATGCATGGCTTCAATACTTCTCTAGAGTCGCTCCTACTCTCTGAAACTCTCTCCCTCGCCCCATTAGACTTGCTCCTACCTTTGGCACTTTTAAAAAGTTATTTTCTTCTCTTCAGTGTGCCCCCCCCCATCTTCTCATTCCTAACATCACCACCATGTCAGTCCCCCCCCCCCCACCTTTTGTATGATCTGCTCCCCAACCTATTAGATGTATGAGATGTGTCATAGCCTGTTCCTGTGTGTATTATCTTGTGTTGTATCTCCACTCCAATGTATTGTACAGCTCTGCATTATAAGTTGCGTCAATGCCATTTATTCGTTGGCTTTTCCTGATGAACCCCCTTCTCTTCCTTTGTTGGGTGTCTATGAAGTTTTACAGAACTTCACCTACACAGAGGGGATGTTAGGAGATGGAAAAGCGCTAAGTTCAGTACAGAGATGGAGGAGACGGTGTCCACTCTGGAAGGGTTAGAGGGACTGAACAGCTTGCATGCTTTGCCTGGTTTGGAACACATGGAGTATTTCACACGAGTTGTTATGACTTTCCAGCTGAAAGTTCTGCAGAGAGAGAATCATAAACCAGACGCAGAAGGCAGATACCGAAATACATGGAGACCAACAAACACACATTCCCTCTAGTTGTGTATTTTATGTCAGTAATTGCTGCATAGAAAGCATTCTCTCACCTTTCACCTGCTTCTGTATTTTCACAACTTGCATTGTTTTTTTCATAAGCATTTCTGTGATACATTCATATCAATTAGATTATTTTCTAATGGAGAGAAGAAAATACCTCATTAATAAATAATGTAATTGATATGAAAGTATTTCACAAATTGATTTATTTTACTGCATCATTTTGACTACATTATATATATTTATTAGTGATGAGCGAACATTGCTCGGCTGAACACGTGCTCTGCTCCAGCATCGGTATGCTTGTATCATGGTCAGTGTTCTAAAAATCAATAAATACAAGAGAGCCAGTTCCATTGTCAGCCATACATGCTCACACCATTGTTACGAGGTAGGACCGGGGGAAGTGAACATGACACCGAGTTCAATGCAACAAGTAGACTTTTATTCAGTTTAGTGATGAATAGAAAGATCAGTCCTCACAACACTGATGGCCTCAGCGACTTTGTCTCTCCACCTGCTAGCTTTCTCCGGTGTTGAGGAAGGTGGGACCCCAGCCACACTTTCGGAAGTCTGAACCAGCTTCTCACACTCCCTGGGAGACCATGGGCCAGAGCCAGCAGGCACTGTCAGCCGGCAACTGTAGCTGTAAGGCCCAGCTAGCTCATCTCAGTTAGCGATAGTTCAGCAACTCGCAGGTTGTTTTGCCTGGGAGCCATCTGCACGCTCTGCACTCTCTTCTCAACAGGCCCGGGGTTCTCCTTAGCTGCATCGCCACCTGCTTCCACCCTCAGGATTCTCTCCTCTTACACAGGCCCCACTTCCTGTCTGTGGGTCTCTTTTATGGGCTCAGCCCCGGGGGTCCTCTTAGTAGACCGGCTGACCCCCTCACACCATGACACTATCACCACCATGCTTCACTGTTGAGCTGGTATGTTAAGGATCATGAGCAGTTCCTTTCCTTCTCCATACTCTTCTCTTTCCATCACTCTGATACAAGTTGATATTGGTCTCATCTCTTCAAAGGATGTTGTTCCAGAACAGTGAAGACGTTTTAGATTATATCTCTATTACTCCACATAGAGGAAAACTTGTATGAAAAATTGTTTGCTGCCAATGAATGATATCACTGAGACTGTCTGTCTGTTGATATTTATATTTGATATTTTATTTGATATTTGATATATTGATATTTTATATTCAATTTTATATTTTATACATTGTTATTTTATATATTGATATTTTATATTTCATTTTATATTTTATATTTCATTTTATATTTCTTTTTTTGATATTTTATATATTGTTATTTTATATATTGTTGTTTTTTTTTTTATTTTATATATTGTTATATACCGTATTTTTCGGACTATAAGACGCACCGGACCATAAGACGCACACAGTTTTTAGGGCAGGAAATCCCCAAAAAAAATATTTATTACGTTTTCACATCAATTAAGTGAATGCAATGGATTTAGGAAGGCAATATTCTTTTCAGCCAGCAGGGGTCACTAGCAGCAGTGACTCAGCACATGTCTTTACACTGATCACTCGGGAGGAGGAGGAGGAGGGAGGGGGGCACAAAGCTGCAGCATTTGTGCTCTCACTCTCCTCGGCTCTAAACAGCTCAGCTGTGATTGTGCCCGTGTGTCAGTGGGAAGTGCCGAGTTATTGCGGTTCCCACTGACACTGAGAGAGGGAAAGATGCCAGTCCATCTCTCCCTCTCTCTAGCTTTTCTGACAGAATTTTACAGAACAGCTGAGAGAGCCGGCAGTAGCCGGCATCTCTCAACTGACATTCCCTCCAGCTCCTCCGGCTAATCTCTGTGCCGGGGGAGTTGGCGTGCAGCCAAGATGCGACCACCAGCGGCCGAGTGGCCCCGAGGGTCGCACATTTGGACCATAAGACGCAGGCACTTTTTGCCCCCAATTTTGGGGGTGAAAAAGTGCGTCTTATGGTCCGAAAAATACGGTAATATTCTATATTTATATTTTATTTATTGATATTTTATATATTGATATATTTATATTTTAAGAATTTAAAAATTTTCAATGCTCCTCTTGATGCTGAATAAAATAACTGCAGCAACTTTCAGCTTTAATTGAGTTGAGGCAAGAACAAAAGCCGTTTTTTTACACAATCATTTTAGGTCTCAAAAGTAAATGGACAACGGACTCAAAGGCTATTGTGTCATTATCATCAAGGGCTCATCCATACTAGCTGCGTGTGGTATAGTACTGCAGCACAGGGCAGCTTGGGTCAACGCAAGGTACACACATTTCCATAGGAAACCTGTTCATCTTTTACACTGCGCTTGTGTTCGTGGTAGTCCGCAATGCTGAACATTACCAAAAGTGCCCTGGAGTATGAATGTTTGTAGGTGCAGCGTAGTGGCCGCGGTTACCACTGCCAAGCACAGCTCGGCTAGTGTGAAAAGGTTGCTTGGGCGGTGGTTGTATGTGGAACATTTATGGTCAAATATAAATGGTCAAAGGAGCTCTCCATGCAGGTGAAACTGCGCTGCAAAAATAGAAATAATACATCTGAGAAATTGCTACAATATTAGGAGTGGCAAAATCTACAGTTTGGTACATCCTGAGAAAAAATGGTATGAAACAGCTCTGTAAAACATGGCGGAGTGATTTGGTGTGATGGGTTATTTTCCTTATTTTTTGAACTATGGATTTTGGATCTATGAACAATTTTTTGAACTATTGGATTTTGAACTATGTAGAATTTTATCAATATACAGTTTTTTAACATTGTGTGTATGAATAAAATATAAATTTTATTGTTCAAAAAGAATAGGACATTGATGTTTGGTCTCTTTATGGGTTAGGTAATATTAGTTGGTGGAGGTCAAGCCAAAAGCCATTTTTCTCATATGATACTTTATACCATTTATAACAAAATAATAATAATAATTATTATTATTATACCGTATTTTTCGCCATATAAGACGCACTCAGTTTTTAGGACAGAAAAACCAGAAAAAAAAAGATTTAATAAGTTTTCATATCAATTGGGTTAATGCAATATTCAATTCAGCCAGCAGGTGTCACTAGCAGCAGTACACTCTCAGCTGAACACACGTCATCTCTACACTGATCTACAGGAGGAAGGGGTGAGGGGGCCGGGCTGTCTTCTCTCCTTTCACTGTGTCCGTGGGGAGTGATTGCTCTTCCCACGGACAGAAGAGAAGAGGTATAGACGCAAGTTCATCTATACGCTCTTCTTTGCCTATGCCAGTTCAGGGCTGGCATAGGCAATTACACAGTTCAGATGGGAGTGCCAGCATTAGCCGCCATCTCACATCTGACAGCTCCTCAAGCTCCCCGGCTTATCTCCGTGCTGGGAGAGCTGGCGGGAAGCCAAGGGGCGACCACCGGGGGCCGAGTGGCCGCGGAGGTCGCGCATTCGGCGTGTAAGACGCAGGCACTTTTTGCCCCCCAATTTTGGGGGTGAAAAAGTGCGTCTTATATGGCGAAAGATACGGTATGCCTCAATAGTATTTCTCTACTTCTCATGCCTTAGCCATATAATTTATCCCAAACTTTAACGGACTCATCTGTAAGTATTGCACTCATTTGTCATTTGAGTTTGTGGTCTCCTCTGGCTGTTCAGACTCACGTGGAGGTTCGTCCCGGGGAACTTCTCTATCTTTGCTGCCACCTGCTGGCTTCTTGTGTTATTAACCGAACCCCTATGAAATCAGCAAGTATATTTATTTTCTGAACTTTTATTCCCATGACATTTCTTTCACAGTAGAACAGATATTCATTTTTAAATAGATTTTATTTTTAAAGATTTCAAAGCAAACCTCAGATAAATCAGTGGAGTATCTGCGTTAACACCAAGCAAAACACAGAATCTAAAAGTAGACTGTAAAGTGTCTGCGGTATTGGATCGGTTTAGAAAAATGTCCTGCCACAGACAGTGGCGGTTTTAACCTTCTGGGTGTTGCGCACGTGGTGCGGTTTTCTTATAACTGCACCACGGGCAATCGCGGCTGAGCACGACATGCTCCGCCATGATTGCCTGCCCGGCCGAAGGTTAAGAGCATAAATCTGGCATCACTGGAGACGCCAGAGTTATGCTGTAAAAAGGCGATACCCCTCCATTTACATGAAGGACTATGGCGCCACCTACCCCCGCCCCGTTCGCGTCACCGGTGACACGATCGGGGGCAGACCCGGAAACATCAGCATACATGCCGATGCTCCCGACCGCCGGAGGAATCCGGCGGACAGCGGAGTACCTCTTCAGTTAACCCGGGGCAAACACCCAGGAGGTTAAGGCAATCAGTTGGGGCAAAAGTAGCGCTTTCTACCGACCCTGAGATCCTCATGCAAATCTTTTCATTTCTACCTTTAAACCAGTGATTCCCAAACTGGGGGGCGCGAAGGTATGCTAGGGGGGCGCGGGCCCTCATTCTCTACTTGTGTCAGGATCCAAACCCAGGGACGCTCCAGTGTCTGGCTGCAGCTGTATCCCTTGAGCCACCAGAATGTTTGTGCAGTAACTTGTCCGATACCGGCACCTGCTTACCTAGTACTCATTGAACCCTCAGTCCCTCCCATGGACTTCTTATAAAAGCCAGGTCCTTGCTTCAATGCCAGATTATTGTGCTTCCAGCCAGTGTCTTGCTTCTTGTTTTTCCCTGCTCGTGCCTTCATCATCTTTGTGTACCGACCCTTGCTTTGACAACCCGACTACTCTTCATCTTGCTCCTTTGTGACTCGACACCACCGGCTTTTGACCTACGCTTGTTTTGACCACGCTCCTGCTTGCTGCCTTTCGTTACCTGTGGATCCTGCCATTACTTGAGTCGCTGTTTCAGCTACTGGACTCCGAGCCTGATCGCAGATCGTTACAACTTATGTTTGAGTAGGGAGGGGGGGGGCTCGATAATGTTCCTAAATAGAAAAAAGGGGGGCCCTGCATGGAAAGTTTGGGAACCACTGCTTTAAACAAACAATAGATGTAAACAAAGGAATCAACAGCTCAAAATAGTACAAAAGTTACACTATACAAAAAATAGTACAAAAGTAAGACTAGTTTAGTTAGCAGCAACGATCTGGTCCACCCAGGATCTGAGAGCGGTGACGCGGGCGTAGACTGCAGGAAGCGATATAGCGCAGGAAGCGTTGCCCCAGGACACAATGCCGGCCAGGGTCCAGGCTCCGTTCCTTTGGCACACAAGGGGTCCACCAGAGTCACACTGAAAATACAAGGAGGTATTACAAACAACATAGTAACCTCACAGCCGTCTACTTCCTAATATCTCCATCAGTAAATTGATTGAATCTGTTTAAAGCTTAAATTGGATAAAAATTATAAAATAAAATTTTACTTATCTCTGAGCATCACAATGGTGCAGAATCCCCCCATAAAAAAAACTATACTAAGCCCCCTTTGCCCTAGCATTGCTCTGTTCATCCTTCTAAATGCTGCCAGTTTTCTGTCAGTTCATTAATTGCAGTAATGCAAATGTCCACTAGATAATCATGATTAACCCTTCTGGGCATTACGCATGTGGCGCGTTTTTTTTTAAAACTGCACCACAGGTCAATCAGGGTGGAGCACAACATGCCCTGCCGTGATTTCCTACCTGTCCGGAGACTCCGGAGTTATGCTGGGAGAACTTACCTATCCGCCAGATTCCCCCACCGATCTTCCGGGTCTGCCCCGATTGCATCACCTAGGAAACAAACAGGTGAATCTTAGTGCCACGCCCTCAATAAAGTTAATTGAACACAGGTTTATTATTACAGGATGGGTTTTCAAGGCAACTCTTATGATTCCAACAAGTTTCCATTTAAAAATTCTGGGACCAATACATGGAATGGAAATGGAAACTTGTTTTCATGTTTGAATCATCGTTTCTAATAAAAAATTCCACATTCTCCAGTAATTAACAAACATGCCACCAGATGGCAGTGTGGTGCTGTTTATTTACATTTCACAAGCCGATGTCGGAAACACATTGGAGCATTCAGAGGCTGCGGCTCCGTGATCCAGAGATCAGTGAACACCCTGACAGGGACCCTAACTCTGATCCTGACTCAAGTTTAAGCCATGGGGGAATTGTTTCTGCCCAACTCGAAAAACTCGGCTTATACTCAAGTATATATGGTATCTGTATTCTGTCTGCATATACACACAATACATAAGGCAGCCATTTCGTGCTTTATTGATCTCTTTCCCTTACTGGCAGCGTCTGTGTATCCCCATCCGGTAAGAACGCACGTTTCTCCTCCGGTGAAGACGTCAGAGGAAGCGGGAAGACAAACAGGAGATATGCGGTCGGTGAAGGTGACGGGACTGGCCAGCTTGATCAGGGTGATGTCATTGGCGAAGGTTACGGAGCTGTACTGGGGGTGTCTGAAGACCTGAGGAAAGTTATGTTAGAACTTTGTAGATATCTAGGTGAAGTTTACCAAGAGAACCCGACCAGTCTTCCTACTATTCATGCACAATAGTGATAGTTATAAAGACAAGTAAAAAATTATGGGTTTTTGGATCTAAAGCTGGCCATACACCTTCAGATTTCTCCGTCAGATTTCCTTCAGATCAGATTTTGTTTTACCAAAACCATGTAATATGAGGACCTTTCTACACCTTCCAATCACTATGTGTTCTATCAGGGAGGACCCGGCACTACATAGCAGTGATATATACCTTCCAATCACTATGTATTCTATCAGGGAGGACCCAGCACTACATAGCAGTGATAAATACCTTCCAATCACTATGTATTCTATCAGGGAGGACACTATACTACATGGTTGTTGTTAGATCTGATCTGATCTGAAGGAAATCTGACAGAGAAATCTGAAGGTGTATGGCCAGCTTAAGAGTAATCTTACTTTGGCGATAGTCTTGATCTGGAGGGGTTCAGTATTGGAAGCGAAATCATATTCCCCTAGAACCACACGGTGGACTGTCCTGAAAAAAACAAAAAGTTGCTCTGAATCTCATATTTACCATATTTTCGGACCATAAGACACATTCAGTTTTTAAAGCAGGAAAATCTTTATAAAAATATTTGAAGTGTTCAAATCAATTGGGGGGGAAATCCCCTGCAGTACCAATTTCAGCCACATTTGAAAATGGTGTCACTAGAGAGCACACTTCACAGCAGATCATCATCTTCCTCACATGGGGAAAGAAGGGCGCGGGGGAACTGCTGCATATGTCTCCCCTCTAGGCTGTGTGTGTGTGAGGAAGTTGTCAGCGTGAGTGCAGCTTTCCCACACACCTCTCTGCATTGCTTATATCAGCAGGGCCCTGCTGATATAACCAATACAGTTCAGATGGGAGATCCGGCTGTGGCTGCAGCTCCCATCTGACAGCTCCTCTACCTCCCCGTCTAATCTTCTTCCCGGGAGAGCTGATGAGGAGCCAAGGCACAACCCCCCACAGCCAAGTGGCCACGGCTGTTCACACATTCGGACCATGACACAGGCACTTTTTTGGGTGTATTATAGTCCCAAAAATATGGTTAAATCTCAGCAATCTTTTCATAATCTTTGTATACAATTAGGAAAACAATCACGTGACTCCGCAGTGGGCAGCAGTGACGACCCAGAGACCCAGGGAACCGCCACAGAAGTGGAATCTGTTGCTGAGCTGTAGAAGAAGAATTGTCATATTATGAGGTGTATATTATAGTAGTGGGGATACTTGGCACCACCAAGGGACCCCTCATTACAGTTCTACAGACACCATAGTTCAAAGGAATCCCATTAAATAGACATCTTGTACCTGATAGAGGATCTCAGTCACAAGTAAGACTATGCTGGTGACAAGACTGTAGTTTGTGTCAGAGTTGGGTTTGCAAGGTACTTTGACTGTTCATTTTACACACATTTTTTAGGAGGAGTTGCAGCTTAGAGATTGGTACCCACTGACTATGTGAGTATTTTATGTTGTATTATAGTTTGGCCATGACAATCTGGTTAATAGTGTAAAGGTGTGTATAGCTTTAAGAATTGTAACTTTTTCTGTAGCAGCCAGGAGATGAGGTAATGGCTCTTTTCCCTCTGTTTTGATTTAATTCTCTGCCTGGTAACTGTAGACTCCCTCCCTCTGGGAAGAGGCTATAATTATATCTTTTGAATGTCTTTCCTGATTTTTTTGCCTGCAGCTTACCTTGGAGCAAGGTGCTCCCGCTCTTCTGTCTGGGTCCCCCCACCGGCAGTGCCCGGGCTGACCGCAATCCATGGCGAACGACAGGGATCTCCTTTGGACCAGGGCAGCCCTTTCCTCGCCTTGCCTGAGTGGATGGAAGCGGATTTCAAGAGGTGCCTGAACGGCCAGGGTGAGACGCAGGGTTCCTCCCCTCTCTGCCTGCACTGAACCGCTTGTGCTACCGATATCTTCTTTCTGAGTAAGAGAGCCATCAGCCAACCCTCCTGTGCGCCTGGTTAGTGTATGTTTGGAACTGGAGTCCCTACAGTTCCAAACCTGGCATATAACCTGGGGGTCGTCTTATATGCCAAAAAAAATTATGCATTTTTTTAAATAACTTGATTTTATTCTCACTTCATAGGAATGGGTAAGGGGTGATATCCTGGGGACATGGGCATAAAATTGTCCACCAAATTCCAATTTGTCTCCCACTGGTAAACCCCCAGAACCCTGGAGAACAGCTGCCAGAGAAGAAGCCTTCTACCTTTCTACGTAGTCTCCTGGTCAAGTTAAATAAAAATTATAAAATGAAAATGAATTATTCTTTCAGATAGATAACAAGGTACTATGATTTCCTCCCTCACCCCGGGACGATGGGACCGGTAGGGGTCGCCTATTGGACTGAACCCTTGGGACTGGGACACGGCTGGTAGGGTTCTCTCCTTCACTTCATGCCCACCTGGCCCGAACCAACCTGTTCACTGGGTTCAAGCAAGGTAATCTGACAGGATTCCCCATAGTAAGTGGGATGGATCTCCTGCATAGTGGGCCCATGTGCTGCTTTGTCTTACCTCACATATTCAATTTACATTTATTTATTCAGGAAGTACTGTGTTTTCTTGGACAAATACCAGGGTGACAATGTAATGTGTAATAAAATGCTTTTTCTTTTAAAGTGGGATTCGTACACAGAGAAGAATATTCCCTGAAGAAGCCCTGACAGGGCGAAACACATAGGAGCTAGGACTTGTCCCGCTCCTCTGTGTACAATGATGGCGTGGGGAAGGCATGGTGGATGGGGGGGTTTATTGACCCCACTCGCATGCAGTACCAGCAATACATTTACTATTTCTCGGTTTAGAATACTTGTCTATATGTGAAATTGTGCTTTTTGGTTACTCCAGTGGTTTCCAAACTGGGGGGCCCTCATTCTTAACCTGTATTTGAATAGGAAGGGGGGGGGCTTAATAATGTTCCTGAATAGAAAAGGGGGGCCCTGCAAGGTAAGTTTGGGAACCACTAGGTTACTCCAATAAAAATAAATTGTGGACAGTTCTTAATCATTTTTATGGGTGATATTTATGGTGCCTTAAAGGTCCCTACTAGGGCTAGTGTATTTTACTAGTAAGGTTCCTCAGATTTTAGGGTGCTTTCAACTATGTTAAAAAGATTTCTTCTTCTGCTTCCCCCTCCAGAGCACCCCCCGCCAATTGACAAGAACTTGCTTGGGACCCCCAAAAGGCTAGAAACGGCACACATACTATATGGTTACTACTATCCTCCTCCTACTACTATGGTGAACTATGACGAATGGGTAAAGGATGGTGAATCGGGAAAAGGACATTAGACAAAGGGCCTCACCTTGCTCTACTCAATCCCGAGCTTTGATCAGTGGTGATGGATGGCAATCAGTAAGCAATAAAAATAAAATTAAACTTGACTGCCTGATAAAAGCTGTAATAATAAGATATAATAATAACTTGAAGTAACAATTTTTTTGCAATATATAATGCAATGTAAAGCTAGCCATACACGTGTCGACTCGTGAGCGATCGATCGCCCATCCGATCGAT
>CM070032.1:231691754-231703648 GCA_036250615.1 Ptychadena robeensis | reverse complement strand
GGAAGCCGAAGTTCCTGGTGAGCAGGAGGATTTTAATATCCAGTCAGAAGCTGGCTGGTCTGTTGAGGGTCATACGGACTTATGAAGGAGAAGCATCCCTTCTACACAGGAGACTATTTATTGTCCGTTGAGCACAACTGGTCCATGGTATGAATGAAAGGATCTGGGACAGGTTCTGGAAGCCTGGTGCTCAGGATGAGCATTGATATGTCCAGAGAAGAGCCGGGATGATGTTGGATTGTGGAGCCTCCACAGGTTAGACTGGTCATAGAAAACCATTGAACTGGGGTCGGATATTGATTGTCCAATGCGATCAATGGGACAATGGAGGACCCCAGACAGGTTTTGGTGCAAAGGATGACCACCTTTATTGGCTGATCAGGGGGAACAGCACTCTGAACTTTCTATTATAGGAAAGTGTGATAGGGACACAGCGGCCGCGCTCTGGCCGCCTAACTGTGGGACACAATGGGAGCGTGTGGCTCAGCAGAGCATGGAGGGTGAGTCAGATACGAGGACACAATAAACACACATATAATGTATACACTTAGCGCTTGCTGCACACTCAGCAGTCGTAATTATTCTCCATATTGGCTCACGCCGTGGCACACAGTCTGACCTTACTCTTGCTGTGCTGGAGCCACTCAACCAGCGGTCATTTTTGTTATATCTGATATTTTAAATTGACCAATGATCCCAGATCCAGGAAAGGAAATCTCAGGTCTAGGTCAGTGGTGGGCCAATTAAGAACTAAAGGGAAGCTAAAAGAAAGCCCCAAAGGGCCGGGTGTGGCCCCGGGCGCAGGTTGGCACCCAGGGGCTAGGTCAACTGAAAGATTGATTGGTATATTGAAACCATCAGCCACTTCTGAACTGAAGATACTACTCACAGACCAGTGGGATGGCGATAAAGTGCCACCCCACCACTAATGCCCGCCCTGGTACTACCCTGGGGTGACCCCTGCAGACATGAGAAGGATGACAATCTCATAAACCACCTGAGCCAGGATTCCGACGACAACCCAAGCTCTCCTCATGATGGGGGGATTTAATATCGAATCATAAACGGGTGACAGTTTATCCCGGATGACCCATAAGAGGCTTGGTGAGATAAGAAGACTTACCGACACAGAGCCACCGGTCCACCGCCAACAGCGGCATTAACAACTGATTCACTCCTAAAAGCCCCTCAATTAACGTAAGAATTCCTCTAATCCAATCAGATATCGCTACACTTAATACTCTCACAATACTACAGCCCCCCATACACACATACATACCATGCAATTCGGTACAATCAACTTTTCCATCGACCAAAACCATGTAATATGGGACCTTTCGACACTTCCAATACACCTGTGATTATATCAGGGAGGACCGGCACTACATAGCAGTGAATAGACCTTCCAATCACATGTATTCATCAGGGAGGACCCAGCACACAGAGCAGTGAGATATACTCCAATCAAGATGTATTCTCTCAGGGAGGACCCAGCATACAGAGCAGTGATATACCTTCCAATCACTAGTATTCTATAGGAGGGACCCCCCCAGCCACTACATAGCAGTGAATATATAACTTCCAATCAACTAGTATTTATCAGGGAGGTCATATAGACATAGTGTTGGTTGATTGATGGCAGTTGTATGGGGAATCTGACAGGGTATGGGGGGCTTTACTCATTAGAAAAATAGATGATCAAAGTTTTTTTCGAATATTCGACAAATCGAGTTAATTGCAAAAAGTATGTCTCAACCAGGGCCGGGAAAAGGTCCACCAAAACAAAGGGTGAGATGCCCAAGTGCGCCCTCCCCCGTCCTAATCCTCATGTACATGATCTGGATGATGAGAACCTTCCGACATGAAAGTTCATATGTGAGGTGATGTGGAGGAAGTGTAGGAGACATGCTGGGTACTGGCAGCAGAGGAGGGGTAATAACAATTATATATAAGATATATGAGCCACTCTCCAGCCTGGTCAGCGAGGGGGGGGGGGGAAGAGGGAAGAGGAGCACGGGACGGGGGGAGCCAGCCCGCATACCAGACTTATCGCAGGGGAGGCCGTCCCTGAGGGGGAGGCCCCGCCCAAAAAGCCGGCCAAGCCACGCCCCCCAACAGAGCGTGGCCACGGTGGGACGGGGGAGAGAGGACCGAGGCCAGCACCAGAGGCATCACATACCCAAGGCAACCCCCTGGGGGGCGGGGACCCGACCACCGAGGGACATGCAGGCTGAAAGGAGCATAGCAGCGCCCAGACCTGACCAGCCACCCAGAGGCTACGACCTGTCGGCCTCGGTCGCGGCCCGGTCCCATGTCTCTAACACAAATAGTTTTGCACAATTAAGTTAAAGTCAAGTCAAAATGTCGAAAATCTGAAAAGTATATGTCATTTTGAAACTAATTTATCAAAAACTATTTGTGTAGGAGACATAGTATCTGTCAAATGTTACCCCAACCCTTCTCACATCTCCAGCAAGTTGGTGAGATAACATGTTCAGGGGGGCTTTGCAACACTCTGAAAGAGTTAAACAAGCGAAAAATCGAGCATCCTCTACTTAGAAATAAAACATTTCATTTGGGGAATGGAAGGAAAAAAACAAAAAAAAAGAGCAGGGAGCCGAGGGCCCGTAGGAGGAGGGGACTGACGGGACAGGACGGCAGAAGACGCTTGAAGTGGGCAGGAGCCTCTTCCGAATGTAAAGCGCAGGGCAGCGGAAGGGGGGAAGGTCCACTTCAGCGGAATCTCCCCCCTCCTGACCCGGCTTACTCCCCTCCCATTTTTGTCTACAGCACGGTGAACAAGTTTTTTCTCTGACGGGCCACGTCCACAGTGGGCGGGGGGTCTTGGTGAAACGTGGTGAAGGTCCGGTGGGGTGAGTCCCCATAGTGGGCAGTACTTTGGTCAAACCCTGAGCGCCTGTAAGGGTCATGACCAAGAGGGAGAGTGTCGAAGGCGTCAGGGGGAAGTTTAGTACCAACCGGGCTCTTAAAGCAAACGTAAAAAATAAAAAAAACACAATAAACATTAATACTTTATACTAACTGTAAACTGTCCCAATAGCTAAGATGACTCAAAACCAAAAATATTCATATAGACAATCAGCTGATGCGGGGGAGCCACAATTGGAGATTCAGGTTTGATTCCAGGCTGCATGAGTGGGCCTGCAATATCGCGGTGGCCACGGGGTGCCAGATCCAATGGGGTCAAGGGAAACAAAGTGCCAGTAAGACCACATAAATAAATCAGCGTGAATAGCTCCAAAAACGCTGCGAGGTGAGGAGATGCTCAACACAGAGGAGGAGACCCCCCGGGTGAGGGGACAAATATACAGATATCTCCACACAGGTAACCAATTTTTTATTACATATTGCCCCAATAGTCAGGGGTGGTAGCAGGGGGAAAGTTGTCTGGGTGTTTAGGTGCGACTAAGGCTGGTGGCCGGTGGTTGGTGGTACAGGGGGGTTCGAGCGGGGTCATGTTTAGGGCAGCTGTCCGGGACCTCGCAGTAGTTAATGGTTATGCTAGTGATGGAAGTATTGTTTAACAACTTCTAAACTGTATTTTAGCAGTTTTGTGAGCTGTGCCTTTTATACATTCACTTCGAACTCGGAACATGGTTAATGTCTGATTTTAGTTTAAGGTGTAGCTAGAGGGGTTGATCGGTTAACCGAGGCCACTTCCTCCGTCGCCAGGGCCCCAAGTCATGTGTTGCTTCTAACCCCCTGGGGCCACGATGCTCAACCGTGGCCCCTTTGGGCAGTCTTGGTGACACCCTTGGTCCTCCCCAAAGCATACTGTTAGTGAATAGGGATATCGTCCCAACCGCTGACAGAGTCCTCGTATGGGAACTGCTTAAGCTAGCCATTACATGTGTCGATTCCTATGAACGATCGTTCACCCCCATCGAGCGATTCCGGCGAGCCCCCACAGGGGATCGGATGGGCGAACGATCGCCCAATTACGTCTGTTGCCTACCACCTAGGCCAACGCTTCTGGACGATTCCGTTGGCCCCGATCGGTCCGAATCGATCTGAAAAAGACCAACAGGCGGTCATCTTGTTTACAATGAAATGAAAGCGACGCGGGTAAGTCAGACAAATATAACATAACATTAATAATGACAATTTTTTCCCTCCAACCACAAATGTCTTTTCTGTGTCACACCATTATCAGTTTTATTCCACCCCCTCAAGTGACATTCTTAGTAATAGTACAACATCCTTTTCCAGTTATAGGTATTAACAGTTTACACTGAAAGCATAGCGGACACAAGTGTCTTTTGCAGCGATCTACGGGGATCTCCGCCCATTCTTCATGGGGCAAAAGCCTCCAGTTCAGTAATTCTTAGGCTGCGCGCTGCAAACTGCGTCTTCAAGTCCCCCAGAGGTTCTCAATGATGAACTAAGGCTCTGGTTTCTCACTCTTTTGCTGGCCTTACATTGTAGCTTTTGATTTGTGCCTGGAGATAAGCTATTGCCCTCCTCAAGCAGAGGTATAAATAGTCACTCTAGACCCTTCCTTAGCCAGAGTTGGTTAGGACCTCCTCATCATCTACAGCCAGCATGTCGGTAACTTGAAATGAGCAATCTCCTACCATTTTCCTTGTTTCTCCCGTCGGCTGTCCCATAACAGTGCCATGGCCAGGACTACCCTTCCCTCGAACGTGTCTCGAGAGGATGACGCGGCTGCTACCGGTGGCAGAGATAGGCAGACGCAGGATTCCTCCCTACTTCCATCTCACCTGCTCATCCTCATCTTATCCTATTGCCCCTCTCACTGGGGACTGTAACTGACCACTTTAACTAAGATTGTACTGTGACCCCCCTCTCACTGGGACTTTACCTGGACCCCTCTCACTGGCGACTGAATGACCCCTTTCACTAGATTGTACGTGACCCAATCTCACTGGGACTGTAACTGACCCCTCTCACTGGGACTGTACGACCCCTCTCTCACTGGTTACTGTACCTGACCCCTCTCACTGGGACTGTAAACCTGGCCCCCTCTCCTGGGGAATGTTACTTGACCCCTCTCACTGGACTGTACCTGACCCCCTCATCACTGGGACTTACTGACCCTCTCTCACTGGTACTGTACTGACCCACTCTAAATGGACTGTACCTGGCCCCCTCTCACTGGGCTGTACCTGCCCCCCTCTCACTGGGACTGTACCTGCCCCCTCTCACTGGGGACGTACCTGGCCCCCTCTCACGGGGACTCTACTGACCCCCTCTCACTGGACTCTACCTGACCCCCTCTAACTGGAACTGTACCCTGACCCCCTCTCACATGGATGTTACCCTTGACCCCTCTCACGGGACTTTACCTGGGACACCTCTCACGGGGACTGTACTGACCCCCTCCACTGGGACTCATAATGACCCCGTCTCACTGGACTGTACCCTGATCCACTCTCAAGGGACTGTACCCTGACCCCATCTCCACTGGGGACTGTACCTGACCCCCTCTCACTGGAGAATGTAACTGACCCCCTCTCACTGGGACCTGACCCCCTCTCACTGGGACTCTACCTGACCCCCTCTCACTGGGACTCTACCTGACCCCCTCTCACTGGGACCTGAAGCCATTGTCACCCTGCAGCTGGTAGCACCTTTACTGAACCAGTAGTTCCTTAAGTGTGTGCCCTATTCCCAGTCTTGGGTTTGGTGTTGGACTGTATGTATCCCCTATTAGTAAAGACTGTAAATATCCCCTACCAGCTGCCTGAGACTCCATTTATTGGTGTGTTTGCCCCTCTGACAGTGTGCTTGAACATTCAATGAATCTGGTTGTTTGGAGCAAGAAATGCCCTCCACGACACTACAACACTACACTACACTACAAAGGGTGCCCGCTGATGCTGTGATGGAGAGCAGAGTGATGACGTCATCACGCTGCTCTGCACAGATCATCTGTCGGTTCCCACTCGATCCTCTATCCTGCCAGATAGTTAATTTAATGTTCCAGGGTGGAGCTAGGTCTTCGCCAGAAAGAGAGTGCAGAGAAAAGAGCCCTGAGGTTCTTGTGGGGGTCAGACACATGTCTGAAGAACCGCAGACCCCTGAGTGGTGATGGACGAACATCAGCTGCGGTTGTTCGCGAACAGGTGAATTAAACTTCTGCAAATACCCACCATTCGCATGTTCACGGCGAACCTCCATTGACTTTAATGGAAGGGGAACTTCTCAAACCTTCAGGTCATATTTGTAGCCAAAATACCAATAAAAAAGTGGGTGCGACCACCTGCACAGTGTCATGCCAGAGAGGGATCAATGACTAAACTTCCCCCCAAAATATGAATTTTTTTAAATGCCTCAGGTCTAATGGCTGGAAATCACATCTAGATTACAGATTTTGCCAAAAGTTACCTGACAGTACCTTCTGCAGCACATTGCATTTAGTCAAATCTCTCTGCAATGCATAATACATCATACCCCACCCTCAGAGAAGGACTTTTGTGGCTCAGTAATGATGAACTACATGTAACAGAACACCTTAGCTATAGGTACAGATTACTGGATGGAGTTTAATAGTAAAGTAGCTCAGCCATCCCTCAATCAGCAGCAGCTCTCCCTATCTATCTAGTACTGGAGACACAGGATAAATGTAAAATGGCCACGGGCTGCTTCTTCTATAAGGGGGGGGGGTGTCCTCCAGGAGGGAAAAATGTGTTATTGGCTGTACTGTCCCACCTGACTATAGGGCGAGGGGTTGCACTTAGTCTCCATGTTAAGGTATAGGGGGCGGGTAGAACACCCATAATGTTCGCCAGCATTGCAAACTGCGAACATACTATGTTTGCCGCGAACTGTCCGCCAGGCCAAATTTTCGGCCATCACTACCCCTGAGTAGCCGAGTTGTGACTACAGAGATATCCCTTGTCCCCATCTATGGGGCATGTATGGTCCTGACTCTAGGAAGATCTGGGAGAGAGGGCTAGGCCTGAACTTGTGATGATGGTAGTGGCATAACCCACAGGGCTGGCATGGCAATGGCATGGCCCAATGAGAACTGTACCATGATGACCACTAATAAAGTACAAGAGCTTTCACCAAAGATACCATGTATATGAACTGTTCCTAGCAGCCCCCCCCCCCCAAGGAGAAAGGGGGCCATGCTGTGATGGAGGACTGAGGTCTGGCCGCGGGGTGACAGTGAGTACCCATACCTAGTGGCCTCTTTGACTATCAGGGAGGTGCGGCTGTGATGGAGGGCCTAGTGGAGTATGCTGCCAACAGGAGTGATAGTCTGCAGAGGGGTCTGGCCATGGACCAGATAGTCTGGCCATCTGACATCCCCAGTACCTGACTGTGAGCTGGTGAAACCAATGGAGGGGGCGATGCCACCCCGTTAAACTATTGCTGAGGGAAAAGTATCTGAATCACCTCATCTACATTGGGCACTAGGGTCATGTTGTATCTCCTCAGACTGTCATCTGGAATGAGGTCCTTTGTGGAGATATCATTCCTCCGTTTGTGTGTGCAGTGGAAGGTGATGGCCATGTCTTGTGGAATATTCATGGAAAGTCCTTCGTGTTTCAGAGCCGTGTGGATGGAAGTCTGAAATACACCTCGGGGATTGACAATCATTTTTCGGGCATTGAAAGAGTTCCAGTTTATAGGTTCTCGGAGAGAATGATGGAGGATGTTGACTCCAGGGACATGAGACCACAGGTCAAATCCAGAGGTATTGACTGAAGTTGGGAAGACGTGATTCTCTATGCAGAAGACATGTGTATTTGGGTGTTTATTCTGGAGATCCTCCATCAGAGATGACCAGTCCCAGACTCTGACCGGAAGAATAATCTCATCAATGTCATTAAGGAGAACAAACTTACTTGTATACATATTCCTGTATAGACAATCATTCAGGGCTGCAGTTTGCCCATAATAACTTATCTTAGCGGTAAGTCCTTTGGAATTTCGCCACTTCTTAGATGTCTCCAGATGTTGGTCTATTGGCCATGGCACAACCTCTAGGGTTCCTTCATCAATGTAATGACGTAACACCTTATCTACATCCTGGGAACAGCTGGTGTTATAGATGGTGACCCTAGAGGCTCCCAGAATCTTGTACATCTCAATGCTCTGTATCATCTGAAGAACATTGTTGTAGTTTCCATACAATGTAGAAATGCAGACAGTGAAGTTGGAGGAGACTGGTTGTGGTGGGCGGTTTTTTACTTTAAACATCAAGTTTCCATTTGTATTTGCGGAAAAAGAGAAATGGAACGTCATGTAAGTATAATCACATTCAGAAGGTTCTGGGCACAGAAGATCTGCTGCTCCGTAAGTAAACCCAAATCTGTCCCTATGAAGATCTATTGTAGCTCGGACAGAGACATGGTGGTTGAGTGAGCAGTGGAAGCGGCAGTAGAGTTCTTGTAGAGATTCATGTATGATGGCGAGGACACGGACGTACCGGCCACCTCTGGGATCATAATATGGAGAAATGATGAATGTTCGGTTATCCAGAGATGTAATGGTGTCTCTGGCAATGGGAGGAGACTGTCTTACTTCCTGGTATCCAGGTTCTTCTTGGTAGTAGTAGTAGAGAAGAATAAGAAGGCCAATGAGCAGTGGGAGGGCTTTGTACCTTCGGCTAGGAGATGCAAACATTCTGGAATCATCAGATTGATATCACAGCTGTAAAAAAGCAGAATTGATTGTTTTCCATTAAACACTTCAAACTATTTTATATATCAGAAAATAAATTGTACAAGAATTGTGTCTAATGTAAGTAGGTAAATCAGAATTTGAGAAAAAATATTTTCTTATTTCAACAAATTTCCAATTTTTCATGTTTATGACTTCCATATTAAATACTGTCAGGCATTTCCATATGGGGTAAAGCGTTTATATACATTAATTATATTCTCTTAGTTATTCTATATCTAATGGCATGTATTTAGAAGCCTTAGTTATGCTTATTTCTCCATTTTGTCACTATTCTGCATTTAAGCGGTTTTACAAAATAAAAAAACAGACATACATTAAACAGACACAATACTCACCTGTCAGCAGTTCAGATGCTGGGAAACTGCTACACAAAAAAAACCCACACTAAACTGTCTTCACTTGCTTGCAGTACTCATGCTGGCATCTTGGCTCCTGGCATCTGCACACTTCCGCCCCACACTGACCCCCCCTCTCCTCTCCACTCCACCTCCTGTGTATTCTGATGAGAGCTGCAGACTCGTAGGGGAGGGGGGGGGGGTGTGAAGAGGGGGATTCTGCTGCTGACGATTTCCTGTCTGGGAGAGATCTCCCACACACCACTTCGGCTGCCTAACGTGGGCCTCTTCATTCTCACATAGCAGGAGATGAAGTCAGTCCCTGGTACATCTTTGAACGAAACTTATCTGTACTGTCACCTAAATTATATTCATGTTACTATAAGCATTGATGGCCATTGTATACTTGTCTGGATATGAATACAACACTGGATGAGAATGTCTGAGAAGGCACCTAATTGTCTGTTTCCTGGTAGTAAAGGTGTCAGGATTTCTCTCTCCATGTGTGGTTTATAGCCTTGAGGTCAAATGTATATTGAAATATCAATTATGTTTAGAACAGTGGTGCCCAACTGAGTTGATGTGGAGGGCCACAAGTGCGGCCCTCAGCACCACGAAAGGGCCGCACATAACATTTTCGATCTATACTGACTTGCATAGGCATTTTTTAATGAAAAAATGACGCGGGCGGAGCTAGAAGACATTATTTTTAATTTTTAAATAACACAACTTTTTAAATTATACTTCAAATGCCCAGGTAATTGGATTGTCACCATGTCACCTTTGCCCATGTAATTAGATTGTCACCTTGTCACCTTTGCCCATGTAATTTTGCCATGTCACCTTTGCCCATGTAATTTTTGCCATGTCACCTTTGTTCATGTAATTTTTGTAATTTGTTCATGTAATTGTGGGATTTTATGGGAGAATAAGCAATTACCTTCTTTCAGCTCCTCTACCCACGCGTTCCAGCCTGGTATCAGCAGCAGGAAGAGGAGGAGAGGTGAGAACTGCCTTCCGTGCTGCTGATTGATTGGCACATGTGTCAACCAATCAGCAGCTCTCCTATGCTGAATCAGCCAATCAGCAGCTCTCCTATGCTGAACTTCCAATCAGATGTTTGTCCCTCTGCCCGCCGATAACGTAATGGCGCTTCTTCGCCCGGGATGGGCGAAGAAGCGACATTACGTTATCGGCGGGCAGAGGGACAAACATCTGATTAGAAGTAAGGGCACGGGCCGCGTGTTGGGCACCTCTGGTTTAGAAGGTATTCATTAGTTGATCGATACTGCCATCCAGTGGTGAAGCGCTTTATGGTATTATGGTTTATGGTAGCTTGCTTCAGCTAAGAAGGGGTTAATCATGACATGTCTTATCTGACGGCCTGCCTAAAGGTAGTCATAGACGAGTCGATTTCTGAGCGATCGATGGACGATCCAAACGATTCCGTCAATTTCAGAGCCATCGATCGACCAGAAAACGTTGTGCCTACCACCTAAGGGCCACAGATTCCTGGATGATGTGTGCCCAATCGACCTGAAAACACAGACAGGTTGGTTCCCTGGCCAATCCGATTTGTGGTCGATATCAATTAATCAGGGTCGATCTGTCAAGGTGGGCGGCACTCGATTTATCGTCGATCGATCGGCACGAACGTGCCTGGTGATCGATCGGGCAGGAATCAAGTGTGAAATGGACCTGTGTATGGCCACCTTAAGACACACCCCTTTGCATGAAGGTGATTGGAGAATTCTGAGACCAGTAGGCATGTGCTTTAGATAAACTTTATTACTTACAGTTATGCACAGTGTAAAAAAAGGAGAAAATTGAGGAGAAAAAGAGCGGAACAAGAGAAAGGAAACTCTATTCCATCAAACCATAGCCGACACTTCCTTCTACAAATCAATCCTCATCCATGGTAAGGAATATTTTACCTCTATATCTCCAAAGCAAAACTGAGGTGATACCTTGTGTACGTCTGACTCTTTGCAGAGAAAACAGTTAGGATAACGTATGAGTTTGCTTGATAAAAGGGCACATTATCAATTAAATAAGTTATTTATAAGATCCGAGTAAAATCTCTGTCGGGATTTATCATCCATAGTCGGTATCACATCAGTAATTTACAGTTGGAGAAATTATCTTCCTTGTGCTGCCTCCAGCAGTTATATAGCAATATCATTGCTGTGTTTTCTATGCGTGTTAGTAATGTTAGTAGTTAATGTTATGCTGCCACCTAGTGAGTATTGACTGCTATTACATCTATCTGTAATTTACCTCATGAAATGTGATGTAACTTCCTCCTTCCTCACTGTGAGCTTCCTGCCACCATTAAGAGCAGACACACATCTGGGCTAGGAAGGAATATTCTTTTTGACCTCCTGAAGTAACTGCATTCATCACTGAAAGTTACCCCATCTGTACCTGTGGATGTTTCCAGCTTTCAATAAACTCGATGAAACTACTACTAAGGGTGAGTTCAGCTATCTGACAAAGATTGTCTACAGTGATTGTCTCTGCTATACAGGCCAGGAATAGAGGTCTCAGGAAGGGAAATCGCTATACAGCTATTGGAGTCAGAATATTCCTGAGAATCTGAGAATCTTGGCATAGTTTTGTAGAAGTGACATCCATATTACACTTTGCCTGTGTGTAGCCTGTGTGGTTTTTTTTTTACCGCATTCCACAAATTCCGGTGTGAATTGGGTGTAATATTACCTTGTGTATAGGTGTGTTGGAGACACCTTGTGGTAGTTTTATGTCGTTGATCATTCGTTTCAATTGATTTTCAGTGTTCTTATCATTCTGTGTATGTTATATTACCGTATTTATTCGAGTATAACGCGCACTCGTGTATAACGCGCACCCCTAATTTTCGAT
>CM070032.1:231677354-231690267 GCA_036250615.1 Ptychadena robeensis | reverse complement strand
AATCATTCAGGGCTGCAGTTTGCCCATAATAACTTATCTTAGCGGTAAGTCCTTTGGAATATTGCCAGTTCTTAGATGTCTCCAGATGTTGGTCTATTGGCCATGGCACCACCTCTAGGGTTCCTTCATTAATGTAATGACGTAACACCTTATCTACATCCTGGGAACAGCTGGTGTTATAGATGGTGACCCTAGAGGCTCCCAGAATCTTGTACATCTCAATGCTCTGGATCATCTGAAGAACATTGTTGTAGTTTCCATACAATGCAGAAATGCAGACAGTGAAGTTGGAGGAGACTGGTTGTGGTGGGCGGTTTTTTACTTTAAACATCAAGTTTTCACTTGTATTTGTGGAATTAGAGAAATGGAACGTCATGTAGGTATAATCACATTCAGAAGGTTCCGTGCAAAGAAGATCTGCTGCTCCGTAAGGAAACCCAAATCTGTCCCTATGAAGATCTATTGTAGCTCGGACAAAGACATTGTGGTTGAGTGAGCAGTGGAAGCGGCAGTAGAGTTCTTGCAGAGAAACATGGATGATGGCGAGGACACGGACGGACCGGCCACCTCTGGGATCATAATATGGAGAAATGATGAATGTTCTGTTATCCAGAGATGTAATGGTGTCTCTGGCAATGGGAGGAGACTTTCTTACTTTCTGGTATCCAGGTTCTTTATGGTAGTAGTAGTAGAGAAGAATAAGAAGACCAATGAGCAGTGAGAGGGCTTTGAACCTTCGACTAGGAGATATAAACATTCTGGAATCTTCAGATTATTATCACAGCTGTAAAAAAACAGAATTGTCATTGAAGAAACATAAAGGATTTTAAAATAAAAGA
This sequence comes from Ptychadena robeensis, assembly GCA_036250615.1. NCBI lineage: Eukaryota > Metazoa > Chordata > Amphibia > Anura > Ptychadenidae > Ptychadena > Ptychadena robeensis. The sequence continues at coordinate 231,689,428 of CM070032.1, read as the reverse complement.
AACAATAAAGGATTTTTCATTATATACTTGCAACATTTTTATTTAACAGAAAATAAATTGGGCAAGAATTGTGTCTAATGTAAGTAGATGAATTGCCTAGGTGGTCCAAATTTTCCCAGATGTACAAAAGGATTGTCTTTTCGCCCCCTTGGACCTCACACCCCATCACTGCTCTGTTATGGACCTGGTCTGATTCAGTCTGGTTTTCTGTGCCAAAAGTGGTACAAAAGTAGTGAAGAGCAGGCCAAAACACATTGAGGATCAACCTACACCCCTCTGGAATGAACCCTATCACTTGCTATCAGCTACTAAACCTTTTGCTCAAGGATTATGGACTTCTGTGTAATGTGTGATATGCAATATTTGCATAGAGTCGGAATTGTTTTTATGATGTGGACTTATTTATTATTTCAAGTGATTTGAATAACAAATGTACCTAGTTGTCCCCATCACCACCAAAATCTCTTGAGCTAGCGACCTTCCACTTATCCAGCTTCGCTGAATATATTGTTACTGTCTCCGGTTGGGAAGTTTGTTTTTACCCCTCCTCTGGGAATGAAATGGTGTCACCCCATTGCAGATCACCTTTGCATATCATTGATTTTATGACTGAGGCTGTGGACTGGTGCAAACATTAAAATGGGCTGCATTTAACTGGACTTTGGACGTGTCTGCCCAAGGGCTTGGCTCCATTGCGCTAAAATCTGTGGAAAAAATTTCATAGGAATTTCGACTACGAAATTTCACATAAGGTTGAAAATTGTATGTGTGGAAAATTCGAAAGTTGAACATTTCTATTTGCTGTATGAGCTTCAGTTATAATATAAGAAATCAGTGTAAATAGTAGCAGAGTGCCTTACAATCTGTGCTGTGACTGCAAACAGTGATGTCACTATAAATAATCCCCAGACACCATATCACACATGGAGCGGTAAGAATATACAGTTGTGTATGAAAGGGGAATTATAATATACCGGTAGTATGTATTGATATAATCATATATATAGAAGAAGCAGATGTATGGCAATGTTGTCACTCACTGTTAAAAGGAATGGCAATGTGGTCACTCACTGTTAGAAGGAATGGCAATGTGGTCACTCACTGTTAGATGGAATGGCAATGTGGTCACTCACTGTTAGAAGGAATGGCAATGTGGTCACTCACTGTAAGAAGGAATGGCAATGTGGTCACTCACTGTTAGAAGGAATGGCAATGTGGTCACTCACTAAACGAAAGAAAGAAAGGAAACACTTTTCCAAGAAATTTCCCGGTGGGCAGTGGGACTTTAACGGCAAAAGGTATAAGGTTTCAATTGATTTTATTAAAAACAGCAATATCAACAACATGATTGTAAAAATGAGCTTTAGCTAAAATACACATTGACAATGTTGGTACAGTATAAATACATATACATATCTCCACATATACACAATATATATGATATAATTAATCGCATGCCCGACGCGTTTCGCGGATAACCGCTTCCTCAGGGGCTTGTCGTGCGAGATGGTTTCACTAGATAAATAGAGTACAAATTAGGGAGTCGCAGTCAGAAAAATGTGTCAGAGAAAAAAAAAATAGGTACTTTTAAAGTGTATACTAGGTCAAGTAAACGTATATTGCTTAGGCAATTCCCAAAAAAGTGCGGGTGTAGCTAGGGCTTGGATTGCAGACATCAAGAGAAATGGGAGGAGAAAACAGGGAGAGACAAGCTTCTCACCACCCATAGCCCCTCTGTTATAGTCCCTTGCTTTTAAATGTAGCAGGCTAGGAAGGAAAGGAGATACAAAAAGGAATAAATAAATAATGATTGTCCCATAAACAGTATGATAAGGGTTCCACCACTAAGTTGTATTAAGACAATTAATGTATATATCTAAACTCAAATAAAGTGATAGTTGAATGCCAACATCATAGAAACTCCTACTAAATGTGCACATTAGTATGTAGACAAAAGTCTTAATAAGATGGGTAATCTCTAGTAATTGGAAGATGGCATTAAAAGATATAGTAAAGTATAAAAGTATGAGGGGTCTATCCAGGATAAGTATGTAAAAGATTAGCTAAAAGTAAGTCAAATCCAAGGTGTAGTAACAAGTGTTTAAAAGATAAAATAAAGAAATGGATCCTACCTTGCTACCACGTGTGTCACCATACCGCATCTCAGTTGTACGAGATGCGGAAGTAGCAGGTGGGTCTATTTAAACCCCCCGCCGTCGCCATGGTGATCCCCGCCGTCGATATCAACCGACATCGGGGAGGGGGCCACTAGTGCGATGTACGGACGCATAGGGGCATATCCCCGCCGGCGACTCCGCCCACAAGGGCGTAGTTGGTCAGGGAGAGGGAGGGAAAAGCCAGTTGCGCCGATCAAATCAGACCGCCCGCTATGCGCAAGCGCACTGGTGACCGGCACCCCAGAGCATGTTCCCTCCCCCTCCCGGCGCGCTAGAGGGAGGGCAATTCAATGCCCGACTCTAGGTGTAAAATATGGAGGTTAGGGAAACCCAAAGGCTACCCGTGAAGGCAGCCCTGGCTGACTCGCAGCCACAATGCGTCCGCATCTCCAATGTCTTAAAACCCAAGCCTATGCCACAGTAACCAGGTCAGAAAAGGCACAAAGCCTTAAAGGACATATATATAAATGTAAAGTAGAAAATAATGTTGCAAAACTGTATGCACAATAAATGTGGTCACTCACTGTTAAAAGGAATGGCAATGTTGTCACTCACTGTTAGAAGGAATGGCAATGTGGTCACTCACTGTAAGAAGGAATGGCAATGTGGTCACTCACTGTTAGAAGGAATGGCAATGTGGTCACTCACTGTTAGATGAAATGGCAATGTGGTCACTCACTGTTAGAAGGAATGGCAATCTTGTCACTCACTGTTAGAAGAAATGGCAATGTGGTCACTCACTGTTAGAAGGAATAACAATGTGGTCACTCACTCAGTGCTCCCTTATAGGCAGCTTACTTTCACTTTATGATGCTCTGTCCATGTCTGTTAGACAGGAGGACAAAATAGCCTGCTTCACTGGCTCTGCTGTTGGGGGGGGGGGGGGGGGGGGGGAGTGCTGCCTGGACATGAAGGGAAAAAAATAAATTTTTTTTTTCAAAAACCCATGATATCTTTACCAAACCTCCTGGAGATGTAGAGAAGTATTGGAGGTGTTCTACAAAAAAGAAAGTGATGCTTTAACACAAAGAGTTTTTGCATAAATTAAGTTTAAATTCAAGTTCAAAATTTTCAAAAGTCGAAACGTTGACCTACTTTATACACAAACTAGACATGTTAGAGCAAAACATTTTTCTCCTAACGTTTCCACAACCTTTCTCTACATCTCCAGCAATTTTTGTGAGGATAACATTTTCAGAAGCTTTGCAAAAAGCTGACAAAGTTAGCTAGCAGTGGGATCGGCCGTAAATTTACCGGCATGTCAGTTCACCGTGCCATACGACATGCGGGAGATTCCTGGTCGATCTCACCAGGTGGGCACACCTGATTTTTGGCTGCCGTGTGCACTCCTGCTAATCCCCGGTGATCGATCGGTAAGTCGTAATTTTGATTTCAGTCGAAATTTGGGGTTGATTTTCGTCAAAAAGTCCAAATGCGAAATCCCGTGGGAAAATACATTATTTTGCACTGCCAAATTTTCAACCATCCCTACTTACCTGTCACTTTATGCCTTCGTTGCGTGACAGGGGCTTGAAGTAAAATGTGTCCATTGACAGTCAATGGATGCATCAGACTGACATATATTTAACAGGCCTGGGCGCATTATACACCAGCCCAATGATTTAAAGGTGGGGGGTTGCACTCATTGGATGCGTTGTTGTCAGTGCATACAAGCACATTGTGGAGCCATAGCCTAAGGCAGTATTGAGTTAGAAACCATAATGGTACTTTGCAGATGCATCCACATGGAGCAGAATGGTAAATCTCAAGAATAATGTTGTTCAGTAACAGTAGTACTTCAGGTCTGGGTACGGTCAGTGCGTTCCCGAAGCCTCATGTCACTGTCTAGCCACGTACGTGGCATCTGGGGCCCCGGGGCATCTCAGCACCACCCAATCTTTGAAAATGTGCCTCCCATACCCAAACTCTTTGAGACATCTTGTAAACTCCTTGGCCATGGGGTTGTTGTCCTTCAAAGTCCTGTGAACTGTAGGCACACCAAAACATGTCCACATCGCACACTTAATTTTTACAAGGGTATTAAATGTCCACTGCAACCAGGACAAGCAGGGCAGTCTATGGGGGAAAAGCAAGGGGGAATGGGGAGGTGTCATGGCAGGCTCCCCAAAAGAATTCTCTCACTCTGCTAACAAATCTGACACCTCCACCTCCAGGTCGAGCTGCTCCTCAGTGTGGCAGGGTTTTCGGGGACCTCTGACTCCTCCATGATCACTGAGGCTGCAGTGGTTTGGCTTCTTCCCTGGCTTGGGACAGGGCTCACCTCAAGTAACAGCTCTGTTCCTCCTCGGTACAGCAGAATACCGGAACCCCTCCAGTTCTTCTCCATCAGCCACAGAGGCATCAGTGCTCTGGCTTCTCCCCCTTTCTCCCCCTACGGGGTAAGTCTGAAGTTCCGACTCGGCCAAGCCAGGACTCCTCTGAGTGGGACGTTGTAGCGTGTCCCCCACAAAAGGGCAACAATCTCACTCTGGGCATCAGTATATCTTTCCGGTGGCCATCTCAGCATAAGGTCTTGGGCCGCAACTCTTTTATCCAACAGCTCCCCCATGGCAGCATCACCATATCGTCTCCATTCCAGCAGAATCTCTGGCAGCAATCCAGTCCAAATTGGATATCTCCGAGCTGCACACTCCGCACTGTTGTAATCCATGGGGCCTTTGCACCCAGACTTTATGGGCTGTCTCACGAATCCTGGCGGGAACACACTCCTCCAATCAGTGCTCTGCAACCTCCCTCCTCTCCTTGGCAACTGTCCATCATCAGGCTGGCGATTGGCGGGATCACTGTTGAGACTAGATTATGTGCACACTGTTCGCAGCCCCAAATGTAACGGTCGGCACCATCCCATTCCATGAGTAGCACCTGTGCACATTCATGCACCGGTTTTTGTCTGGGTCACCATCTTGGCCGGACCTCTGCAGACCATCCCTCCTGGCGGCAGGACAAGCTCCTCTGCCCACACAGTCTGCAAAGAAGGAAAAGGGGCAATGTCCTCAATGAAGGAATATTGCACAATGTCTCAATGAGTCCAAACACCTGTTCTCTTTGGTGTAAGTTCTGGTACTTTATTGGATGTCATCTTTCCAGGTACACTCTGTGCCATACATGCCAGCCATTATGGGAGCAGCCTTGCCTTGCAGCTTCTTTCATCCTAGCCCTCTCCTTGACGACTACTTCTCCCAGGGCCAAGGTGCCTTGCCCCCAGCCAGGGGACAAGGGGAGGATCACAGATCACATCTCTGTGGCAAGCTGTCTTTAGCCCATGGACCAGCAGGGTCCGTTCCCACAAGGGCCAGTGTGCACAGACACTTTCCTCTTCTGTCAGCTCCAAGATCACACTAGGAAGATCCAGCTCCACCCCCAACTAGTCTTTATATAAACTTGGCAGTGGCACTCCCAGAATGTCATGTCACGTTCACATAATCAGAATATTCAGCACATTCGAAAGTTTGATAGATATGACACACAGGCCAAGGCAGACACCTGCTCTATCAGGCAACAGCTTAGATTACAGTGTTCCACAGTAACCTCACCTCAATATTGCTTAGTTAACCCCTTATAGGCTTCTAATGCAGTTCATGACACAGTGTTAAAGACAGGCACAATTTAACATCTCAATCTCAATCACTTATTAAGACATTTGAACATAACACACACCCCACTCTCCTACACGTCCTATCACTGCCGGTGCTTTCAGATATTTTCCTATCGATTGTATGCGCAGTTGTAAGGGGTATGCCAGAATATTTTCCTGCGTGTGATATTTTCCTAAACTTACAACTGCATGGATAGGAAAATATCTCAAAAGGTGTTTTTTTTTGGGGGGGGGGGGTTGTTGTGCTGCTGATATGACTCATGGACTCTATTACCCCCCCCCCCAGCATCTCTGGTCACCTCCGGCAGAGAGCACTCCCAGGGGGGTGAAAGAGTCTGTAAGTCGGGGGGCAAATGGCGGCAGCACTTGCCCAGGGGGCCAATCTCCCTAGGACCGCTCCTACATTATAATATGAACACTTTCAAAATATATAAACCATGGCTAAGTTTTCCATCTATATCAGGATTAGGTTTAGGTTGTGTTTGGTTATGCTCGTTTAGGGTGGCCAAACACAATTAAACAATTAAAACATTTTTACATATTAAAAATGAAATGAATATATGGTTCGTATTGACCCCTTATTCATTCACAAAAAGTAAAAACATACCCGGCAATAGCTACTACTAAAAAAAATATACTTTTAAACATTTCTGTTAAAACTTTTTAATGTAATAATTAAATAATAAATAATAATTAAATATTGTATTACATACAACACGCATACCGACATTTCACAACATCAGAACCAGGGGAATTTAAAGGCCAGCTCTATGGGTATCCCCAATCATTAGGGGTATCCAAAATATACAAGGTGTGCAACACAGTGTCAAAAGGGTGTACAACCCTATCAGTACAATCACAAAACACACAGATTGTATCAGTTTAAAAAGTCTTCAAATTTAATGTCCATAGATAGGTAGAGTAAAATATGTGCTGAACAGTCCATCCTTCCAGTGGGGATTATAGATATGTGCTAGCAGGATCCAAGAGAGCCAATGGTACAGATAGGTTGAATGGTGGAGGGGGAGCCAAGAGCTGAGAAGCACAGGTGGATTGAAAGTGTTGGTTGTGAATGCCATGTGAGATCACCCCCTCCCTGTGCGAGTAATGATCAGCACCCTCTGCACACATATTGTTCATTCCCCCTTGAGAACCCTCCATAGTAAATTCCAACTGAACACATATTACCCAGCAGAGGTGTGGTAGAGGAAGGCTCAAGCCCATGCCGGATAATACTTCCTATCTTATGCCTTTCAATATGTCCAATGTGTTCTACGATATCATATTTGAGAACAGACACTAACCTCTCTGTGTTTCTGGTAGTACCGTTGGTTCTGATTGGACCTGTAGAGCCCTCCGGGTCTGTAGGTATCTCAGAAGGTTTCTAAGATCCGCAATGCTGCATTGTGGTAAGTTAAACCTTTTTATCTTTTTTTCCCCATTTCAGATATGATAAAAAATGACCTTTGGTGATGTTTTTACCCATTGCCATCACTGTAATCGCACAGGTGCGGTTGTCATGTATTTATAAGGATTTACACTTAGAACTTTTAACTAAAATTCTACTGTAGTGCCAGAGATATAAGAGAATATATCTCTTGCACATAACTTTTTGTGAGCTCCTTAGGTGAGTACCCGGAGATGGTGTGTGGTACACACCCCATATGTAGGGTGGTCTTCCTCCTTGTCTTCCTCATCCACAGGTCACCAGCTGGCTTTGGTTCACATGTAACTCTCACAGTGCAACACGTTTGAACCCCCAGATCTCATACCTCAGTAGTACAACCCGGAAATTCCCTTAGTAACTTAGTAAGAGAGACTACCTGCGGTCCAAATGTCGACCTTTCATAGTCATATTTCAACTCTCACGCAGTGCTTTTCTCTTGTCAGATTTTACTCTTACATATGCCTACTCTGACTTTCATCCCCCAGATCTCCAACACCCTTAGAAGTCCAATCATTATTTTTGGATTAGTAGTTTACATCCCCAATGTCACCCCCCTTACTGCAACCTTTCATAGTTATTCATGTTTCCCTGCAGTTATCCAAGTGACATAGATTGTATACATGTAACATTTAGCTGCGGCTGCCCAGACACAGAGCGCCTCCAAGTTGTTAGTACACATATGAGCTGTGTAACAATATTGCAGGTACGCAGAGCTAGGTTTTGGTCCCTTTTGAGTACCAGAGGACCACTTATGTGCAACCCTGGTTATATCATTTTTAAAAAATGTATTTACATTTCTTAGTCAAAAACAAACAAATACAAAAATAAAAAAACAAAAAGAAAGCCAGATACAACAAAAAAAATAGAAATACCAGTGTTCTGCAGGTAGAATTGACCTATCATTAATCATAAAGGCTATCCTCTTTCAATCCTCTCTCCTGTACAAAAGCTCTTTATAGCTGAAGATGCTGGAATAACCACAGCTACACTGTGTTCCAAATTATTATGCAAATTGTATTGAAGCAGGGCCGTTTCTAGACTTTCAGGGGCCCTTTTGACCTGGAGGGCTCTTGCTGTACATGTGTGCGAGGGACAACATTGACGGCCTCCCGGGGTCCCAAGGGCCCAATGCACATGCATATTCTGCATAATGGGAGAAAATGATAATTCTCGATGATGTCATCACTCTGCTGCTGAGAAGCCCCGATATCGGGCCGAGAATTTGGAAGGGGACCCTCCAAGTATAGGATACCGATCAAGGTTTACAATAGCTATATGTTGATAACCTGTAGCTTAGAGCAGGATTGATCCTGCCGAAGCTACCCGTACATGGCTCGATTTTTATTTAGATTTTTGTACAATAGAGCAGGGTGGAAACTTGGGAGGGAGAGTAATGCCCCTTCCCTCCTAAGTTAACCTGCTACTAACTAGGAGGGAGGGGAGGTGTAATTGAAGAAATATTTGCTGTTTGGATCATTGTAGTAGTTGCAGGAATGACAATCCTGGGGCCAGCCGGTCCACAAGTGGGAGCCCTGGGGCTGAGCCCATAAAAGGAACACCTAGACAGGAAGTGGGGCCTGTGTTATAAGGGAGAAGATGTGAGGGTGGAAGCAGGTGGTGGTGCGGTTAAGAAGAGCCCCGGGCCTGTTAAGGAGAGAGAGAGAGTGGAGCATGCAGGTGGCTCCGGGGCAAGACAACCTGCGAGGTCCTGAGCCATCGCTAACTGGGGTAAGTCCTAGCTTAAGCAACAGCTGCTAGGTGCCGACACTGAACCAAAGTCTCCCGAGGGACTCGCAAAGCTGGTGCAGACTTCCGAAAGCGTAACTGGGGTCCCACCTTCCTGGTCACCAAAGAAAGCTAACAGGTGGGCCATCAGTTTTGTGAGAACTGTTCATCTCCTGTTAATCTCTAAACTGAATGAACGTTTATCTGTTGCATTGAACTCGGTGTCTCTGTCCTGTTCACTACCCCCAGTCCTGCCTCGTAATAGATTCCCATACTATGGACGAATTTAAAGAGACAGAGCTTGTAGAAGACAATAGATAAATTGTCCATGTCTAAGTTAGTTACAGCTCACTCACCCCCTTGGTTAAGAGTGGGGAAGTTAAGTGGGAGCATGGCCCACTGACCCAATCACTGGATGAGAAACTGGCCAACCTACGTAGCAGATACTCTTGGAATCTGTTGGCATCCAATCCAGCATGGGGACTGTCTTCTCACACAAGATGTCTAGAGAGGAGAGGGTAACCAGGTATGGAGACTGGGTAGTCAAGTATTTTAGTGACTGGGAGTTATGGTCTAATTATCAGATACTAAAGGTACTTAGAATGCTAAGGTCTGGTAGAACCTTTGGGAAAAGTATAAATTGCTAATTATCTTCCCAAGTGAAAGGGAAGCTTGGAGCCGATGGATGATAGAGATCCCTTGGAGCCGATGGATGATAGAGATCCCAAGATGTTAGGGTTTTCACAGGACTTGAAGGACAAGTCAGCAGCACAGATATGTGAGGAGTCTGATGAAGAAGAGGAAACTATAAAGGCCCCCATACACGTGTCGGATTCCCACCGGATTCCGGCACGATCGATTCCGGGCGCGTGCACGCGAAACAATCGTGCCGGAATCGCATGCAACCCACCTTGTCCGATCGATCAGGTCCAATCGTTCAGGGGCCCAGAATCGGATCCGACAGAGAACCAACATGTTGGTCTTTCTGATCCGATTCTGCACAGATCAGGGGGAGTTGCCATTTGTGAGGTGGACAATCGGACACGGAATCGTCCCGGAATCCGTTGGACAAGGTGGTATGCAGCGATGGATACTCTTAATTGGCCGATTGATCACACCTGCGATTCCCGGCAGAATCGCCGGAATCGATCAGATGGGTGATCGACTGGCCATGGAATCCGACACGTGTATGGCTAGCTTTAAGGAAGGAAAGAACAGGGAACTTTTAACTATGATGGGGGCTGTAGAAGGTGCTTGCCGTTTAATCAATGAAAATCCCCTAGAGAGTCAGTGTATCCCAGTCGTAAGGAGTACTGTGGTTAGTACTTCCTTAGATGACCCCAAATAGCCCAACAAGGGAATATAAAAAAAATACCGGATGTGAGATTCACAGGGACTTGTTTCAAGTAATGGAAAATCTCAGATTCAGGAAATCCAGACATCTCCACCAAAGGTGCCTGGATTAATTGAACTGGTAATACCCACAGCCCCTGCTGGGATGCAATGAGACCCATCTGCCTACTGTGAACCAGAATTCATGAGAAAGGGAACAACTGGTTTATAATACAGAGATAGAATGTACAGCATGTACCTTAGACCCCATCACACCTTAACGGTTTCTTAACCTCCATTGCTCACCCACGGACAGACCCAATGTAATTTGCCAATGAGCTGTATTGTTATTAATGGATTACATATGAGTGAAGCTAGTGTTACCCAAGAATTTACCACCCCCCTGGTAGATATCTGTTTATAGTGATTATCATAGTTATTACTGGCTGATTTTAAAGATTAAGTTATTTTCCTGATCATATGAAAAGGTATTGTAGTGTCGAGCGGTGTAGCTGACCAGCTCGACCAGGTTCTTTTTGGAACTATAGTAATGCCTATGCTCGGTCCTATCATATACGGCTCACACACACAGTAAAACATACAGCTGGAAAGGTCCATACAGCTGGTAGGGGAATAACTGTTACAAGAGGAGTATGTAAATCATTCACCATCAACCAATGCAGCTACGTTCGATACATAAGCCCTAACCAGCTGCTGGGAAGGAGGAGGCTGATGGCTCTTACCCAGATTATAGTCCAGAGAAACAATATTTACAGGCTGTCCATGCAGTGTATAGGTGTGAGGGATGCAGTTTGTCACTCACCCATCACTATTGCCACCTACGTAGGTATACTTCTCCAGCAGGATTCAGGATACAAAGAGCCCAGGATAGGAATGTCAGTCCTTGCGAGAGGTAACACTTGTAGTGGAGGTATCCTCACCCAGACCCTGGCTGGGAACAATCTTCAGGAAGGCTGAAGGAGAAGTTGAGCTTCTTTAAGGTTGGGAACACTGAGCTCCAAGCTCCGAGGTGGGCGGAAGCCCAGGCAAAAGACCAGGGAAAACAGTAAGTTAGCTATATAACCTCTGCCTAGAGAAGAGATTAAGCCAGTATCCAGGCAGAGAACTTAATCAAAATAGTGTGAAGAGGAGTCATGACCTCATCCTCCAGAGGGTTCTCAGCAGCTGCTTGGGCAAAGATAAATTTTCTTAAAGGTACCGTATTTTCCGGCGTATAAGGCGACTGGGTGTATAAGACGACCCTCAACTTTTCCAGTACAGATATAGAGTTTGGGGTATACTCGCCGTATAAGACTACCGCTTCCAACGCACACCAAATAAAAATGAAAAAAAACATCAGATTTGCTTTCAATATGGTTACTTTAATTCTTATGACATGGGAAAACTGCCTGCAAGTCACGGGAAATCCACCGGCAAATGTGCCGACGTGTGTAATTTTTTTGGCTAGCTCAGGGAAACGGCACTGGACCCATGGCCTTACATATGTCTACTCTTACTTTTAATTCCCAGATATCCAACAACCTTAAAAGTCCTATTTTTTTAGTAATTGGCATTCTAATTTCACACCCCTTACTGCAACCTTTATATCAATGTTTACCTGCGGTTATCCAAGTGACATAAATTGTATACATTTAATTCAAAGAATTTTGGCAACCAAAAATGTAACTGATATCATGTCACTTGATACAGTGAAGGTGCTTTAAAGCGGACCTACCACCAGGAATCTATGTTTTCATTAATGGCACTAGAAGTGCCA
>CM070032.1:231537280-231553029 GCA_036250615.1 Ptychadena robeensis | reverse complement strand
TCTGTGTGAGGAAGAAGAGACGCTGAAGTGTGCTCTCTAGTGACACCATTTTAGTGGCTGGATAGGGGTACTGCATGACATTTTTTCACATTCATTTAAACAAATGAAATATTTTTTTCTGATTTCCTGCTCTATGGAGATTGAATGGGGGTTTCTTCGAGCAGGTTTTGGAGCAGCTGCTGCTGCCTGGACCCGCTGTCAGTGTGAAGGGGGCGGAGCCAGCACTCCTATCTCTGAAGCTATCAGGCTGGCTGGATTTCTCCCCAGCTGTTGTGATTCACATGTGCTGCGAGCTGGGGAGAACGTGTCCCCATTAAATAGGAATCGATGTGCCCATGTGGTGCACATTGATTTCCGTTCAATTGATCCCCAATCAATCACAGCGTGGTGAGGTCACAGGGTCACGATTGGGGGTCGTTTGCAAGGGAATCTACTCGTGTGTGCCCAGCTTTGGTGTTGGATGAGATATTAATGTGTATTCGTCGTGGTTGTTCTATGTTTTGAATTCTCTTCAGTGAATATTCGTCTATGTTTCTATTTCGTAGGAGGCAGCAGCGCTGGTTTCTGGTCGGTCAATGCACCCCCGGGACGTCTTCCGTCAGCATGAGCGCTCTGTATCCTGCTCTAACTCCCCACCATCCACTCCCAGCTCCCCGCTAAGATCTCCCTCCAGTGAGTATGAATATCACTGTGGTGATTTGGGTACATCAGGGTTCAGGAATAGAGCTTGTCCCAAAATTTAAAACTACCGTATATACTCGTGTATAAGCCAACGTAAAAAATTCCCCTCGGCATATACTCGAGTCAGAGTCAGGATCCACTCACCTGTCCTGGGTCACAGATCGCAAAATCCAAGGCCTCAGCTGCCTCTGTGAAGCTCTGTTCTGTTTTCGACACCAGCTGATGTAATTTAAACAAACTCCACACTGCCATCTGGTGGGCAGTTACTGGTCTTACTAATGGAAAAAGTTTTCATTCCATGTATTGGTCCCAATAATAATAATAAAGACTTTTTAAATGGAAATGTATTTTCAAGAATTGCCTTGAAAACCTGTAATACCAATGAACCTGTGTTCTCTTAACTTCTCATATAGAAAACTCCACTATCTGACTTTGCTTTTCCAGTTTTTGTAAATAAAATTAGGTACCTCTGCTTACTCTGGGGTTGGCTTATACTCGAGTATATACGGTACCTTTATTTGTTGGACTATAGGATGCAGCCCTCCCAGATATCGGGGGGGGGCATGCTTCTTATGGTCCATATATGCGACCACCTGCCAGCTCTCTGGCAAGGAGATTAGCCGGGAAGGTGGAGAAGCTGTCAGATGAGAGATCCACCCACAGCTGGATCTCCCATCTGAACTGTATTGCTTATATCATCAGAGCCCTGCTGATATAAGCAATGAAGCGAGAGATAGATGAACTCCCATCTATCTCTATCTGTGTGTGAAAGCTGCAATCGCGCTGCAGCTACCGCAGACACAGCCGTAGAGGCGAGACTCTGCAGCCGTTCCCCCGCAGCCCCCCTCTTCCCCCGATCCATAAGGAAGGTGAGGTGAGGTGATGTGCCATGATATTAGTGACATCTAGTGGCTGCAATTTAGTATTGCATTGATTTAATCCATTGCATTGATCCAATTGGTTTGAACACATTAGGGATATTTTCATTATTTCCTATGGAAAAAATTGTCTTGACTTACAACCAACTAGGCTGACAATTAACAATTAAGTTCCCAAGTCAGAGGTCGACTATATTGTTGTAGCACGTGTAGTTTTTGCATGAATTTTTTTATCGAATTTCTGCTTAACCCCCCCTGGCAGTTCAGCCACACTGCACTTTGCCGTGATCCCCCGCCCTCCCCTCTGCACACTGCCGTGTACCCAAAGGCTACATAAAGACAGTTGGTGTGGGGCGGGAATGAGACGCCCCTCTATTTCAATGGAGGTCTATGGCACCACCCTCCGGCAGCATCAGAGACGATCGGCGGGCCTGAAGCGATGCAGAATTGCTGCGAGCTCGCAGAGCACAGGCATGTGTGCCCATTTCAGGCTTGTTAAGACTATGTTTCCACTATACGTCGGGACCCCCTCCGCTAAGGGTATAGCTTGGCGGGGATCCCGACGCATGTGGACACCCCCCTAACAAAAGAAACTCTGCCCAAACTGGGTTCAGGCAGACAGCTAAGGAGGTTAAATGCGCACCACCTTGGGCGTCCGATTCTTGTGTCACCATGTTGGCCACCTTAATGGTCTGTCCAGAAGGTCAGTAGAAGTCCAATAGTCATCAGGGTGAAGCTTGTACTGTGTCCTTCATCTGAGTCATTTAGGAAGTTACCCGACCTACAGATTATATGAGAAAATCTGACTTCCAATCTCTTTCTTTTCGTCAAAGGTTTTTCCAACAGAACAACATTCCGATATCAACGCAGCGTGACCGAGTCTATTTTGACCCCTCCAGCCCGAAGTCCATCCTATTTTCCTGGTTTCCAGAAAAGAGACTCGTTCAGTGGCCCTTCGTCCAGCACTCCTCCAGCATGTTCTCCTGCCTTTATCTTCTCCAAAGCCCCACTGCCAGGCACATCTCCAAAGATGGACTCTTTGCCTTCCTTTATACCTCCTCCGATCTCCACAAGACGAGGTTCTCCATCACATGTAAAAGACAACCTATCTCCTCAGAACTCCATATCTCCTCCTCGGAGCACCATACCTTCCCCTCAAAACAATATATCTTCTCAGAGCTCCATGTTTCCTCCTCAGAGCTCCATATCTCCTTCTCAGAGCACCATATCTACTCCTATGAGTTCCATATCTCCTCCTCGGAGCACCATACCTTCCCCTCAAAACAATATATCTTCTCAGAGCTCCATGTTTCCTCCTCAGAGCACTACATCTCCTCCTCAGAGCTCCATGTTTCCTCCTCAGAGCACTACATATCCTCCTCAGAGCTCCATGTCTCCTCCTCAGAGCTCCTTATCGCCACCTCAGAGCTCCATGTTTCCTCTTCAGAGCACTACATCTCCTCCTCAGAGCTCCATGTCTGCTCCTCAGAGCTCCATGTCTCCTCCTAAGAGCACCAAGTCCCCACAGCCATACCAGTACGATGTACCTTACAGGGCTGAACGTGTCACAATAGCAGGAGAGGAGTCTCCACAACCCAACACCACATACAGTGGAAAAAAAGATAACGTCAAGGCTCAGAGACCCCCAGCACTTAACATTCCACCTATTACAAACTTTGACACTCCAGATGCCACAAGTGATGTCTACAGAGCGGAATTTGTGCCCGTTGAAAGTTTGAACACATCTGAAAATCTTGTGGAGCAAGGGCACAGTCCAAAGTCCGCACCTGAAGGACCAGCCGCAATAAAGGCCACCGTCTCAGTCTCCACTCCGGTGTCAGAAATAGCCTTTGCCAGCGTCACGCCAGTTACCGACGCAAAGATTTCCGCTTCTCCACGTACTACTGAGGCACCAGAACTAAGTTCTCCATTAAGTGCTAAAGCTATAGGACCAACTTTTTCACCTAACTTGGTGGCACCCGATTTAGCTGTACAAACGTCTGATGCTCTTATTGACCAGAAGACATTACCATCTCCACCCATTCCCATTATTTCAGGACAACCTCCAGAGACACGGTCAAACTTTTATCCAGTAAGCAGCTATGAATCATATGCTTCCACCAAGGCCACCACTGAGGGTTTGTTGCCATCTCCATTACCTGACACATCAACGTCACCAGTAACCAAAACATTTACTGGGTCATCTTCACTAAAGTCTATATTACAGTATGTTGCTCCCCCTCCATATACACCTTTTAGTGCGAGGACAGCTGATTCCATTACAGTGAGGGCACCAGCATTTTTCAAATCTCTTAATTCCAGTTCTCGGATTACTTCTTCAAACTCTTCTGGGAATTCACCTGGGGTTCTGTCCAGCAAAGCTCCAATCTTCGAGACATTAACTGTAAGTCCTAACACTCAACCTGAACCTGAACTGAATACCACCCATCCCTCTGAACCGGCAGCTCAATCTCTGACTGAAAGCATAAATGATATGAAACCAGTAGAGTTGTCTTCTTCTTCTCTGGCCGCCATCAGCCAACCTGAATCTCAATGCATTCAATATAAGGGAGAGGGTTCAACAGTAGAGAGTTTACCAGCAGAAAATAGCTCACTCGCATCTCTGATGGACCTCAGCAAAGACCAAACTGAAGATCTAAAATTGAAGGTCCATACTCCATCCTACGCTGAACCCATCAGTTACCAAACTGAAGTACCACCAGCAGAGACTATTTCTTCATTTCAAACTGAACCCGTTGATGTAACAGGTAATACTTTCCCAACAGAGCCTGTGCCTGATGTTTACCTACCTAAAACCCAGGTTGAAGCTGATAAACTATCCATAGAACCTCAACCAGTCCTTACTCCTACAAACATTTTACCAGAATCTCAAGCTGACCCAACTGAAAAACAAACAGAATTTCCTCCATTAGAACCAGAACCTATGGTGGTCCAACATTCCAGCATCTTACCTGAATCTCAACATGAATTCCCTGAGATAACTCCAGTAGAAACTTTACCTGTGGTAGCCCCACTCTCCAGCATCCTACCTGAATCTCAAGATGATCTCAGTGGAAAACAAACTGAGGTGACTCAAGTAGAACCTGAACCTGTGGTGATCCAGCTTGTCAATGTCTTACCTGAATCTCAAGATGATCTCAGTGGAAAACAAACTGAGGTTACTCAAGTAGAACCTGAAGCTGTGGTAGCCCAACTTGCAACCATCTTACCTGAATCTCAAGATGAATTTTATGAAACGCAACCTGAGATTACTTCAGTAGAACCTGAACTTGTGGTGGCCCAGCTTGTCAGCGTCTTACCCGAATCTCAAGAAGATCTCAGCAGAGAACATACTGAAGTTAATCCAGTAGAGCCTGAACCTGTAGTGGTCCAGCTTGTAAGCGTCATACCTGAATCTCAAGATGACCTCAGTGGAAAACAAACTGAGGTAACTACAGTAGAGCCTGAACCTGTGGTGGCCCAGCTTGTCAGTGTCTTACCTGAACCTGAAGATGATCTCAGTGGAAAACAAACTGAGGTTACTCCAGAAGAACCTGAACTTGTGGTGGCCCAGCTTGTCAGTGTCTTACCTGAACCTGAAGATGACCTCAGTGGAAAACAAACTGAGGTTACTTCAGAAGAACCTGAACCTGTGGTGGTCCAACTTGTAAGTGTCTTACCTGAATCTCAAGATGATCTCACCATAAAACAAACTGAGGTTACTCCTGTAGAACCTGAACCAGTGGTGGCCCAGCTTGTCAGCGTCTTACCTGAATCACAAGAGGAACTTGGTGAAAAACAAACTGAGGTTTCTCCAGTGGAAGGTTTACCTATGGAGGTCTCTGTTCCCAGCATTGTACATGAGTCTCGAGATGAACTCCAAACCGGCCTTCCAGTGCTTAATCCCTTAGCTGTATCTGCTGGCCTCCCTAACACCAAATTTATAGAAAACCAAGTGGAACCTATTGTAAATCAAGCTGAGATTTCATCTACAGGAAATATTCCTACATCTGCTTCACTGGATCCTGAGAACCTTCCTAAACCTCAAACTAAAGATATTGCTTGGAAGTCTGAAGTTGTGCCAGTTGAAACTGCTGCCATTGATGTTTCTTCCCATCCCCAGTCTGGTGGTCTCAGCTATAATACAACCAAACTTCCTCTAGTTGAGATGGTACCTGTACATGAAAACTTTCCTAATGGTGCTTCCACTGATTCACTCATGAATGATAACGTTAGTGAGGTCCCACATCTTAGTAATCAGTTGGTGTCTCTCCTCACTGAAAGGTCACCAGATTATGAACCTCTTGCATTTTATTCGGAGGTCCCACCAGTTGAGTCTGTAGACAAGTCCACATCTCTTCCCACTATCACTTCACTGAAATTTGAGGAACAACCAATTGATATTCCAGATCCTGCTCCTCAAACTGAGACTTCAGCAGAATCAACAATACTTGACCTCCTCTCCACAAGCAGCTCACCTGAATTTCAAGCTGAAGTCAATAGTGATTCAACGGAAAAAGGGGCCTCCACCATTCCACCCTCTGACAACTTCTCTGGACATCAGGCTGATCAAATATTGGCATCAACTGATATTCCTCCAGCAAACTTTGTATCTGAAGCACCTACTGGTCCACATATTAGCTTTAATGAGCCCTGTGAGGTCCAAGCTGACGTTCCACCAAGTGAATCTTGGCCTCTTTCGACTTCCTCTACTCTTGATGGTTTGCCGGAATCTCAAGCAGAACCCAATACAGAGCAAATTAACGCTCAGTTCCTTCAAGGTTTACCTGCCAATGCTAATATTGAATGTGAACCTCCTGGTGAACCCATTACCAGTCAAAGTGAGCATTCTGTCACCAAGACATTAGCCGTGACTGCCTCTGGTTTGTCAGATTATCAAGCAAATGATGGACAACCTGATATTCTACCATCCAATGATGTGCCTAAAAGTCCGGACATTTGTTCTCCTGAATCTCAGGGGAAAATTGGTAACCCCCAAACTGGTGTCCTATTACTTCCAACCTCACCTGTCACAGCTTCCCTAACCCCTGAAACCCCACCAGAATATCATACTGAACCTAAAGACAACATAAATGAAATTCCACCTTCTCCTGAAGCCACCATATTTCTTCCTGACAACTCTTTCGAACCCAAAGGTGAAGCTAAGCTAGCTGAAGTTCCAGTGCCTTTATCTCTTCCTATTGAGAGTTCTGAGTCCAGTCTTAATCACCATGAGATTCTGGCAGAGGAAAATATACCGGCATCCTCAACCCTCCCTATTTGTTTACCTGAATCAGTAGAAGTATCGGCTGAGGGTATAAAAGCTTCTGCTGTCATCTCACATGAACCATCTGAGGTTCTCCCAGAAGAAAATGTAACGGAACCCATACCTCTTCCTGAACCCTTCGCTGAACCCAATGGTCATCCCTCAGAATTTTCACTCGTCCACAGTCTGTCTGATACGGTTTCTCCTTCCAATGATCAGTTAGCTGAATCTAGACCTGAAGAGCCAGAAGTTCTCATACCTAACACTTTGGTGGCCCCCGTGGTTGTTTGCACTGACCAGTCTGATGAATCCAATGTAAAGGAAAATGATGGCCAGTCATTACCTGAAGCTCCATTATTACCTGATCTGTTGCCTTCCATCAGCCATTCTAAATTCCCCGAACCAAGCCAGGTGCCACCTTACCCTACATCTGACATATTAGTAGGTGACAGCCCACCCACGTCTCCCACCGATACTTTTATTACACCCCCACCTGTGGATTCTATACCATTTTCTGGGTCCTTTCCCATCAACACTTTGACTGAATTTACAGCTGATCCCAATGGAAACCTAATTGAGGTTGAACCTCCACCAGTGTCCTCCTCTCTTCTTTCTGGCGGCTCATCTGAATTTTTGCCCCCACCAACGGTCATTTCATGTGTTGAGTCAGAGGCATCTTTATTTTTGGATCCACTGCCACCTCCCAATGTAAGTCTGTTTGAGGATCCTCATCCTGGAAGCCCACCAGTCACTGGTAGTCTTAGTGAACCCTGTCCTTCAGAGCATGCTTCTGGAACCATTGCTTCCACCGAGCACAGCACAGATAAAGTCATAGTACATGATATTTTGCCCATCAATACCTCGCCGGTGGAATCAGAGAATCAGACTTCAAAAGATTTGTGCGTTTCGGACTTGGTGAACTTCAGCAATAGCTCAGCTTTTGTTGACCACAACCATTCAACGTTAATCCCAACAGAAAATGCTTCGGGGACCACAGAGAATAATATCCCAGACAATAACAACACCGTTCTCACACAAGTTGTTCTGTGACCTTCATAAAGTCCTCCTCAACCATCACAGAGGTAAGTGGCCATGTACCTTGCTAGCTTTATGTATGTAGCTGCAATGCTGTGTGATTATTGTAATGGACCTATGATGGTTGGTTTGGTCATTGAAATGCTTGCCAGTCGGCAAAGGCCATCTTTTTGATTCGATAAATCCCAGATATTTCCTAGGAAACTGCATCCTAGGATCACTCTGCAGCTTCCACGGACACAGGCACAGCCAGAGAGGGAGAAGAGAGACTCTGCAGCCGTTCCCCCCGTGGCCCCCCTCCTCCCGATCAGAAAGGCCATCTTCTTGATTCAAGGTTCCGAGCACTTCAAAAAATCCCAGATATTTCCTAGGAAACTGCATCCTTGGATCACTCTGCAGCTTCCACAGACACAAGCACAGCCAGAGAGGGAGAAGAGAGATTCTGCAGCCGTTCCCCCTGCGGCCCTCCTCCTCCTGATCAATGGGGAAGATCAGTGAGGAAGATGGCGTTGTACTGTGTGTGTACTGCTTCTAGTGACATCTATTGGTTGAATTTGATATTGGATTAATTTAATCCATTGCATTAACCCAATTCATGTGAAAACGTATTAAATATTTTTTTTCTTGTTTTCTGCTCTAAAAACTGGGTGCGTCTTATGGTCCGGTGCGTCTTATAACCCGAAAATATGGGTAACTTAGGAGGGAGTGGTCATTACTGTCTCCTAAGTTTGTGACATCACTCTCTAACCAGTTTTTTATGTTTTACAGATGTTTGGATGGGAGCCTACTAATAGGAAAATTTAGACCGCACAATAAAGGGACATACAAATATTTAGAGTTCCTTAAATTCTATTCAGAACAAAAAAGTACCGTATTTTTGGACTATAAGACGCACCGGTTCGTAAGATAGAAAACCAGAAAAAAAATATTTAATATGTTTTCACATCATTGGGTTAATGCAGTGGATTAAATGAATGCAATATCAAATTCAGCCAGTAGATGTCACTAGCATCCTACACACACAAAGACATACGTCATCCTCCTCCTGATCTTCCTCACTGATCGGGAGGAGGGGGGCCACAGGAGGAAAGGCTGTAGATCCCCTCTCCCTATCTGGACTGTGTCTGTGGAAGCTGCAGAGTGATTGAGTTACCACCAGACACGGAGAGAGGCATAGATTCGGAGGTCATCATCCTCGCCATTTTGATACCAGCCGGGCTTTGTTGGCATAAAGCGGGGGACAGTGGTTCCCAAACTGGGGGACAGGCTCCCTGGTGAAGGGCGTGAAGGTTATTAGGGGGGGGGGGCTGGCCCTCATTGTTAACTGATTTGAATAGGGAGGGGGGCTATAATGTTCCTTAATATAAAAGGGGGGCCTGCAAGGAAAGTTTGGGAACATTGGCAAAGCGAAGAATACAGTTAGATGGGAAGATATGGGGCAATCTAATTGCAGTGGAGTCGCCACATTCGGACCATAGGAGAAGGCCCTTTTCCCCCCAATAATAGGGGGTTAAAGGTGTGTCTTATAGTCCGAAAAATACGGCTTCTTTGATAATATTTTCCCATTTTGAGTGAAGATGTGTTGATTTGGTTGACCGAGGGGACAGTTCTTCCTTTTGAAAATGTATAGTATTATTTTGATACCTAAGAACTTTTTTTCTTACCTTCATTAGGTGTCATTGTATGGCGGGTGATGTCCCCTCGGAGGAGTGACAAGACTGAGACTCCTCCGGATGTTTGTTATATACTGGCACACACTTCATAATCATCTTTTATAACAGCGGAGGAAGTCCAGATCTCCAGATTACTACATTGCCTGTCGAATCTTGGATTTACCGTTTCCTTCTTGGGCCATAAAAAAACATATTAATGTTGCTGTTGAGTAATGAGAACACACGGCAGAGGAAGCCTCCCGCCATCCACATCGTAAAACTTAATCATCTGCTTAGTCATCAAGGACGAGGGCCGTGTCACATAGTTCTGAGACACTTATTTCAGATGGTCTAGCCGTGGATGAGAAGAGTTTTTGTTTACACAAGACCAAGGAGAACCAGTCTACATGAATGAAGGTCCTCAACAATGGTGCAAGAGTTATAAATGGAGCATTGTGAGACCTTCTGTAGCTGAATATCTGCAGATTCAGTGAACGAGGGCCGGATCAAGGACAGAAAAGGGTCATAGACAAAGTGCAAAGGAATTGGTTCACTCTATAGAATGTGTCTACATCTACATATGGCGTGTGGTGTATCAGGGTCCTATACCAACTTTAAGCCCCCATACACCTTTTAGATTTCTCTCCCATACAATTCCATCAGACTCTACCAAACAACTATGTAGTATAGTGACGTCCCTTGATAGAATAATAGTGATGGAATGGTATATTCACTGCTAGTAGTGCTGGGTCCTCCCTGATAGAAGACATAGTAATTGGAAGTAATATAACATGCTATTAGTGACGGGTCTCCCTGATAGAATACATAGTGCTGGGAGGTTAGAAGTCTCATATTACAGGGTTTTGGTAGAAGAAAAGTTTATTGATACAGAAATTGCATGGTTATTCTATGTGGTGTATGGGCGGCTTTAGATCTCTCTGTCAATTTCCTTTAGATCTCTGTTTTTTCCTTTTGTTTTCCAAAACATGTAATTGAGGGGACTTTCTAAACATCAAGCTACTTGGTTGAATCGCAGAGAAACCTGGCATAACATTTGGTAGATCTAAAGGATATCTGACAGAGAGATCTAAAGGTGTATGGCCAGCTTGAGGGACGGGCTGATGTTGGATAATGGTCAGAAAAGGGTCATAGACAAAGTGCAAAGGAACTTGGTTCTCTCTATAGACATGTATCTGCATCTACATATGGTGTTATTTGTATAAGAGCCCCATACACTTTTAGAGCTCTCTGTCAGATTTCCTTTAGATCTCCTTTTGTTTCTAAACCATCAAGTCTACCTGTGTTCAATCGCAGAGGACTCGAACCTACATAGTTGTTGGTAGACCTAAGGATATCTGACAGAGAGATCTAAAGGTGTATGGGGGCCTTAAAGAATGTGCTTTAGAATCGAGAAAGTTGTGGAAGAACAAATCACATGAATTACATGGAATATGTGGATTGTCCAGCGTCCTGTTATATAGATATGTGAGGTTTTGTGGGTACCAGTAAGTGGGTTTGGAATGGTTTGAGGCGTTCATCATAAACATGGGAATGTTCAAGAAAGTTACATTCTTTGTTGGGTGGAGTAAAAAAACAGAAAGAAATAGTTGAAGGAAGAAAGTATAAGGAGAAGGTTGATAAGGTTCAAACACCAAGATGGCGGAGCTACTAAAGCATCTGAAGGTTGTACTGAATGTTTTTGTAAAGGATACAAAGTTCTGGGATATGTTCATGTCACAGTGGAAGGGTGGAAAAGGGCTGCTTTAGATTTGGGTTGTGTAGTAATGGATTGCCAAGAAGACTGCGATTGTGGCCAAGTTCCTTTGCACTCTATAGGAGAGACCTTGCTCTTTGTTTCTACGTGAGACATCATCAGCGGTGGAAGATGCCGTTCCTTCCTGCTCCTCGGGGGATGAATACAGTCACTTGCTGTTTTTGGATAACACCAGCATCACATCCTATTCCAGAATAGAAGAACTTTGTCACTTCCTACCACGAAGTAGGAGAACAACATCATCACATTCTGTTTTTAGAGTAGAAGAACATTGTCAAAAAGAGCATAGTCATCTAGGGTTCCTTAGAAAAAGAACATTGTCACTTCATACTCTCCTGTTTCTGAGCAGGAGAACATTGTCTCTTATTACTCCTGAGTGCGAGAACATTATCATATTGGGTTTATTAGTAGGAGAACATTGTTACTACCTACCCCGAGTGGGAGAACAATGTCATAACCACCTATTCCTGAATAGAAGAACACTGTCACTTCCTTCTCCCCAGTGGTAGAACAATATCATCACATCTTGTTTCAGAGTAGAAGAACATTGTCAGATCTTACCCCCGACTGAGAGAGAGTAGTCACCTCCTATTCCTGAATAGAAGAACAATGTCACTTCATACTCCCCAGTGGTCGAACATCAACCCATCCTATTCCAGAGTAGGAGAACATTGTCTCTTACTACTCCTGAGGTGGAGTACATTAACATATTGAGTTTATTAGTAGGAGAACATTGTCACTTCCTACCTCGAGCAGGAGAACAATATCACATCCTGTGTCAGAGTAGAAGAACATGGTCAAATCTTACCCCCAACTGAGAGAGAATAGTCACATCCTGTTCCTGAGTAGAAGACCATTATCACTTCATACTCTCCAGTGGTAGAACATCAACCCATCCAGTTCATGAGTTGGAGACATTGTACCATACTACTCCTGAGTGGGAGAACATTATCATATTGGGTTTGTTACTAGGAGAACATTGTCACTTCCTACCCTCGAGTGGGAGAACAACATAAACCCATCCTGTTCCAGAGTAGAAGAATATTGTTAGATCTTACCCCCGACTGAAAGGGCATAGTAACCTCCTATTCCTGAGTAGAATAACATTGTCACTTCTTACTCGCCAGTGGTAGAACATCAACCCATCCAGTTCATGAGTAGGAGAACATTGTACCGATTCCCGGCCATAGTTGCAGTCGACCAACTGGCGTGCTCGCTCCCGACGAACACATAAAGGTTGGTCGGCCGCAACTATAAGGGAGCCCACCTTGAGGATCTGACAAAAAGAGCCGCTGGTCGGATCGCACACGGATCCGTCCTGCTGGTTCTTTTTCTGCCCGATCCTGCGCTGCAGTCTGTTAACTCAGAGGGGAGTCTCCTCCCCCTCCGAGTTAATTTGCTACAGTCTGACAGGAATCGCGTGTGTTAGTGGAACACCCGGGATTCCTGTCCGTTCTGTAGCCGACTCCTCACAGTGTGGTGACGTCACTAAAGTCACTAGAGTTTGCTAAAAGTCGGCCATAGATCGGGACGTCTATGGCCGGCTTTACTTCTCCTGGGTGGGAGAACATTATCATATTGGAACATTATCATGATGGTTCAACCCATCCTGTTCCAGAGTAGAATAACATTGTCAGATCTCCTAATCCTTAGTAGCAGAGCATGGTCACTTCCTACTCCTCAGTTTTAAAACATCAACCCATCCACTTCATGAGTAGGAGAACATTGTACCATACTACTCCTGAGTGGGATAAAATTATCATATTGGGTTTGTTACTAGGAGAACATTGTCACTTCCTAACCTTGAGTGGAAGAACAACATCAACCCATCCTGTTCCAGAGTAGAAGAGCATTGCCTCTTTCCATTACTGAGTAGTAGAACATCGCCTTGTTTCTGAGTATGAGAACATTGTCCCTTTCCACTAGTGAGTAGTAGAACATCACCGCATTCTTGAGTAGGAGAACATTGTCCCTTTCCACTACTGAGTAGTAGAACATGACCCTGTTCCTGAGTAGGACAACATTGTCCCTTTCCACTACTGATTAGCAGAACATCAACCTGTTTCTGAGTAGGAGACCATTGTCCCTTTCCACTACTGAGTAGCAGAACATGACCCTGTTCCTGAAAAGGAGACCATTGTCCCTTTCCACTACTGAGTAGCAGAACATCTCCCTGTTTCTGAGTAGGAGACCATTGTCCCTTTCCACTACTGAGTAGTAGAACATCACCTGGTTCCTGAGTAGGATAACATTGTCCCTTTCCACTAATGAGTAGTAGAACATCACCCGGTTCCTGAGTAGGAGAACATTGCGCCTTTCCACTAATGAATAGTAGAACACCACCTTGTTCCTGGGTAGGAGAACATTGTCACTTTCTACCTCCAAGAAGTAGAACATGATCCCGTCCTTCCTAAGTAGAACATTGTCACGTATTACTCCTGCATAGGAAAACATCATCAGATCATGTTCCTGAGTAGCAGAACAACGTCACTTCTTATCCCTGAGCAGGAGAACATCATCATATCCTGTTCCTAAGTGAAGGACCGTTCATCAGCTCATCACTATACCTCACTAACCATCAGTAGACATAATTGAGAAGACATGGGTGGACACTGTAGCAGATTTAATTCTCGATATGGAATGAGAGGACAGTCGAGTCTTCTCTCCCCTAGTGATCAAACGAAAGGAATATGTTATACTCAGGAATGCCGAGCTCGGCTCGTCACGTCTTAATTCGTATGAAGCATTTAGACAAGTGAAGGAAATATTATCACCTGTGTGTATAGAGTGAGCGTCACCATTAGTCTTGTGTCAGTCTCTGCGGATCACACAGACATGTATAACTTCTCACACCTCGGTGATGTAACATGGTATGTTCCGTGTGGCTGGTTCACACTAAGGATAGTCATGGATGTGTTGGGTTCCACCTTCTGTTGCACATATATGTATATTTAACCTGTCACATTAAATGTATAATATAATAATATAGATTATTAAACACACACATGGTGTCTTGGCTTGGGTTATTATCCTGTTGGTTGTCATGACCTCACTCTCCTGTAGGGTCCTCCAATTTCAAAGAAGGAGAAAAGTCTGACCCTGGTGTCCTATGGAGATGTAGAAGGTCATGAATGAAAGATTGTCTACGGCGCTCCTGGACTGGGACAAAGTATTGGGATCCAAAGGTAAAGATCCCTCCAATTCCCAAGAGATCAGGTACAATGGTGAATGCATAGCTGGCCACTCTCCTGTAGGGTCCTCCAATTTCAAAGGAGGAAAAAAGTCTGACCCTGGTGTCCTAGGGAGGTGTAGAAGGTCACGGATGAAAGATTGTCTTCGGAGCTCCTGGACTGGGACAAAGTATTGGGATCCAAAGGTGAAGATCCCTCTACCGGTCACAATATATGTACAATATAATAATATAGATTATTAAACACACACATTGTGTCTTGGTTTGGGTTATTATCCTGTTGGTGGTCATGACCTCACTCTGCTGCAGGGTCCTCCAATTTCAAAGAAGGAAAGAAGTCTGACCCTGGTGTCCTATTGAGAAGTAGAATGTCGTGGCTGAAAGATTGTCTACGGAGCTCCGGGACTGGGACAAAGTATTGGGATCCAAAGGTGAAGATCCCTCCATTCCCCAAGAGACAGATATAAAGTGATCAGGTATAATGGTGACTGCATAGCTGGCCACTCTGCTGTAGGGTCCTCTAATTTCACAGAAGGAAAAAAGTCTGACCCTGGTGTCCTATGGAGCAGTAGAAGGTCATGGATGGAGAGATTGACTACAGCGCTCCTGGACTGGGACAAAGTATTAGCCTCCGATTAGCTGTCTCCATCCACAGGTCACCGGCTTTGGGTCAAATGTAACTCTCACAGTACAACACCGTTTAAACCCCCAGATATCATAGCTCAGTGCCTTTCTTTTGTCAGATTTTACTCTTTTGCCCTAAGGCTATGTCTCCACAGCATTTTGTGATCCATCGGGACCCCCGCCAAGCACTGCGCTTAACATAGGGGTCCCAATGGATCACACAGCGCTGTGGAGACATAGCCTAACTCCATGTCTGCTATTGGATCCGTTAGGTTCCGTCACAATCCCCCCAAAGATCGACTTAGATCTAGACCTAGAATCATATTAGAGATTCCATATTTATTTGCCAGGTTTCCAGGGTGCAATATCATGTGTGACCACTGGGGGCGTTTATAATGGTTTTCAATGGGAAAGTACATCTTTTTAGTTTTAATGCAGAGACGAGATTAGGGATTTACCCATCTCTGTGGTCAATTCTGGTCTGTACCGTGGCACAAGCCAGGCAGAGAGGAGAGGCTGTGAGGGATAATCTTAAATTAAGTTTTCTTTTTATGCATTCCTCCCTACTATCGGCACTTCTAGTGTCATTAATCCTCCCTGATAGAATACACAGTGATTGGAAGGTATATATCACTGCTATGTAGTGCTG
>CM070032.1:231525657-231536068 GCA_036250615.1 Ptychadena robeensis | reverse complement strand
TCATCCTTTCATAGTCATATTCCAGCTGTCACACAGTGCTTTTCTCGTCAGATTTTACCCCTACATATGCCTACCCTGACTTTCATCCCCCAGATTTCCAACACGCTTTGAAGTCCAATAATTTTTTGGGATTAGTCATTTACATTCCCAGCATCACCCCCTAACTGCAACCTTTCATAGTTATTCATGTTCCCCTGTGGTTATCCAAGTGACATAAATTGTATACATGTAACATTTAGCTGCGGCCGCCCAGACACGGAGCGCCTCCAAGTTGTTAGTACGCATATGAGCTGTGTAACAATAATGCCGGGACGCAGAGCTAGGTTTTGGCCCCAGGGGTGAGTACCTGAGTACCACTTATATGCACCGCTGTATATACCCTCCCCCATTCATAATGTGGTATAGTCTACCACATTTCTCAGGTTACATCATTCAGCCGCCTATGTGGACGTGCTCCCAGCTCCCCAGAAGGCAGGCAGGCAGACCCAGAGGCCACGGTGATATAGCAGGTATTGTGGGCTCCAAATTCTGTTCTAATAAGTGACCTCCTAACAATCTGTGCGTATCATTTCTTGAATCTAAGTGGATTGCTCCGTGCCCCCAGCCTTCGTTGGTCGTTCATATATGCTTAAATCCTCCTGCAGCGATTATCTCGCGAAACGTGTCGAGACAAGCTTTGGATATACTTTTTGTTTCGTTCTTTATTTTATGAACTCTTTATTCCATGGATACTGTGTGATAATGAAACGTAATGCTGTTTATTACATGCTGAATACATTTTGATATAGTGCCATGAAAATCCCTCTTCTCAAAAGGTAGCTCTGGATGTGTCCTGTGGCTACCGGGGGTGCAATTTTTTGCTTTTTCTATTTAAATATGACCTTGCTGCCCTTTCCTGACTTATGAGTGGCCACAATGCACAGCTACAGGTCCTCACTGAGCTCCTTTGTCTTAGCAATGACTGTCCACAAACCAACTGCAGAGAGCTGCTGTTTTTTACCTGTTGAGTTGAATAAAATAGCTGTTCCAATTGTTCCAACAGGGTATTAGAACAACTTGGCCTATCAGGAATGGTTTTGGTCAATGAAAATGTAAAACAGACCGACCAAGAAAAATGTCCTAAGAGTACCCCCCACCCCATTACCTGGGTGCTACCGACTGTTATCTGGAAAGGGTTCAACTAGTTATCTGTACTGTACCCAGTGTGTGTTGGGATTTCTCCTGCTGGTTGGAGACACCAGTGGAATACTGGTCTAGGTGACCCATTACTTTGAACCCTACTAAGAATGGATTAAATGTTCAGTGTTGTATCATTTGTTTGTCATTACAGAGATTCTCTGGAAGCCACCCAATGGGAAACTAAATTCTCTCCATAAGAAGCCAATTCCATCTCCAGCTGGAAGCATTAGAAGTAGAGATGTCCCGAACTGCTCCCGGCGAATATCGCATGTTCGCGCGAATACGCGAACATATGGCAAGTTTAGTTCGCCCCCTATTTTTTTTACATTGAACAAACTTTGACCCTGTGAGTCTCAGTCAGCAGGCATAATCCAGCCAATCAGCACCCACCACCTCACGGACCATCCTACCCTCTAACACAGCAAGGAGAGATGCCATTCACATGCTGCTGGAGAGAGTGGTGACACGGGCAATGGTGAAGCTCAAATCCCATTGACTATCATTGCAGAAATCTTGGTGCGGATTTATTGTGTGCAAAAAAAATTTCTTGGGAGTTTTGCCATGGATCCCCCTCTGTCATGTCATTGTCCAGGTGTTTGACCCCTTGAAACAACTTTCCCAACACTATTGTGGCCAGAAAGGGGTCCCTTCGTTTTTAAAAATTCGCCTCCCATTGAAGTCAATGGCAGGTTTGCGTGTTCGCGAACTTTTACTGAAGTTCGCGAACCCGAAAAATCGGGTTCGCGACATCACTAATTAGAAGTTTCCTGTAAGCAAAAGCTTAGCACTTACCAATGTTAACCATAACTTACCCAAGCTGATATCACAGTCCAGGGGTCCTATGCAAGTTCATGGTCCCTGTAAGCAAGGGCAGGGGGCGCCCAGCTCCTCCTGCATGCCAGGTATGCCTGTGAGGGATGCCATCTCATTTGCCTCTGTGCTGACCAAGAGTGCGATGAGTACCACCTCTGGCACCCACTGACATAGGTCAGCGGGGTAACATGGCATTTTGTTTACTGGCAACATGCACATTATTGATAACATGTGAGTAAACCAGGGAAGACAAGGCTCGATATAGGAGCCGTTCAAGGTTCCCCGCAGCAGCATGAGGCTGTCGCCCGATATATGAGGAGGGGGGGGGGGGGGGGGGGGGGGGCGCAGCAATGCTGTGTCTCCAGCTCCAACGATGCATTGCATGGAGACCCTGCGGTCTCATTGCAAAGCAACGGGACATCGACCATGCTATACAGCCTAGTCCAATATCCCTGTCGATATCTAATGTGGCCATCTCTGTTTTTGAGCGGGATATGGGCCAGATAGATGGTCGTGCGCATGCATGGCGTTTGAAGCAGCCACCTATCTGGCCCACATCTACGCGTGTTCCCCACTTAATCGGTAACTACTACATGTGCAAAAACAAGGCTGTTATAAACCCAGAACACACCACCCACCTGTTTTGTATTTCTATGTTGTCACCCATAATACGGTTCACCCAATTTTCTTGGTTAGCTGCTGACCTCTTGTTGGGAGAAGTGACAGCAAATGCCAATACAAGGAACTGCAGGTAGAACATGGCTGCAATGAAACAAGGCAACATTCAACCCCCCCCCCCCCGCCAGGATAATGGACAATCTGCCATTACCCAAAGTCATCAGTCAAGACCATTGTACAATGAATAGACCAAAAGCCACTACAAATCAAAGTAAGATTGGAAATGTTTATTATTCGGTCATGTTAAACATTATTGGACACCACATTGGTGAATTAAGGTGGACATCTGAAGGCGACCCTACGCAGGAGAGGCTTTGATCCTGCGCACAAGGATCTACAGAGTTCACAAGGTTGTACTAGAGCCAAGGACATCCAAGAATTTGAGGGATCTTCCAGAAGACATCACACCGCGTCAGCATCCTCATTGTCACCATAACACCGGTACGACTCTTCCAGGAGAGGCTTCAGGGTCTCGTGTCTGTGGCTCTTCCTGCGGACAGCAAACCGGGTTCCAACGAAGATTAATGCCACCAGAACCAAGCCGGCGATCACAGCTATTATGGCGATCTCTTCATTCCTCAATGGATTACCTAGGAGAGAAATTGGATAAGATCCACCTTCCAAGAAGAGGGTTAGTTCTTTAATGTTACTTAAATAAGGTCATGTGACCGTTTGGCATGCTTAACATGGCATTATCTTTACATGGCGGCCTGTAGGCAGAAAGTAAAATCTCCCAAGAGAAACATGCCAAAGCCAAAAGATTTGAAATTGCCATCAATACTATATCTCAACTGAAGTTTGGTTTTACAGGTTTGGCCTCTGTAGACCTTTCAGCTCAAGCATTAAGTCAGAAGTTATGCGATCCAATGTGGATGTTCTATATGACAGAAGTCACGCAAGAAAACTGTGGCAGCTTATCGCATTTGTAGAGTAAGGGTATGGCTCCACTATTATCACCTCCATTGGGTCCCCCTGCATTGAGTGCATTCCTTGGCAGGGATTTGGGCAACATTACGTGTTGCATTACGCACGGAGGAAACCTTGGAAGCCGACCTTACTACTTTCTTACCTTTTGCCTGGCAGTATGCAGGCTACACTACTGACCAAGACTACTTCTCTAAATAACAGGTTTGCCCAGTTTGTCCCAGACAGTGGGCCCCCCTCCCCCCCCCGTCGTCCTTTTCCTCCTCTGTGGGCGAGTTGAGCCAACATTGACAAATCTTCACCAACCGGACCTACCACGCCTCCTGAAGAAAATCCGCTAGAAACGTGCGTCGAGGTAGTGGAAACGCTTCTTATAAGTTTGGTTGGATACCTAATTTGCTCAGTGGATCATTTAGAACATCCAGATCGCCCAAATATCATCCAGAAGAGAACGTTAAAGATTTTTTCAGCTTTTAATGAACATATGGACTGTTCAACTTATTGTTATGGCATGAAACAATTGTTACCGTAACCTCTTTTACCTAATTTGTTCTCATAAATCCCCAACCGGGATAGATCTGAATAGCGGGGGTGGCCATTTTTAAAAGTCCCCGCATTTTTGCCTTGCAGGCAAAGAGAAAAATCGGATGGACTGCTGGCCTGATCTACATTCAGGACCCGCTGCTCATCCAACCCTTCCCCTTTGAACATTACGTGTCTGACACTGGCTGTTCTCACTTCCTTTGGCAGATCTGCTGGCTGGAAGGTCAACGTAGGACAGTACATCGTCTGGTATAGTCCATACGTACACTCCATCTCGAGGATCTACATCCCAGTCATTGGCAGATTAAGACCTAGGGCTCTCCACCCTGGACATGGCTACACCACCTGTAAATCCCAACCTCCAGATCAAGAGACCATC
The DNA here is from genome assembly GCA_036250615.1 of Ptychadena robeensis. Taxonomy (NCBI): domain Eukaryota; kingdom Metazoa; phylum Chordata; class Amphibia; order Anura; family Ptychadenidae; genus Ptychadena; species Ptychadena robeensis. The sequence continues at coordinate 231,531,552 of CM070032.1, read as the reverse complement.
TTAGCACTTCATCATGAAATTGTCTAAGGATCCTTATTCTCAGTTCTTAATGTGCAGTTGTGTTTCTGATACTAAACCAGCAGTTACAACCACAGCTTAGATAGGACGTTACACACCATGACTTATACTTACTCGGCCACTGGATGTCATATGAATAACCCAGGTTTTCTGGTGCCGTCACAAACATTTCATCGTTGGTCACCGGGGGCCAGAAAGGCACCATGGGGTCTTGCCTATTGTGGCCTATGGGAGTGTTTTCCAGTGGATACTGTGGGGCATCTGAAAAAGAAAAACAAAAGTGCTAGTGTTGGAGCCATTTACTTGGTACAAAATGAGCAGTTTTAAATGGTAGGTAGTCCAATATTTACATGAAACTGAAACCGTTAAGTCAACTGGACCACTAGCAGTTCCATGAACGCCCAAGGTGAAGCTGGCAACTGCAACTTTGTTAAGCCCCCCATACACCTTACAATTTCTGTACAATCCACTTTTCTTCTACCAAAACCATGTCATATGAGGAGCTTTCTAACCCTTCCAATCACTATGTATTCTATCAGGGAGGACCCAGCACCACATAGCAGTGATCTATACCTTCCAATCACTATGTATTCTATCAAGGAGGACCCAGCACTACATAGCAGTGATATATACCTTCCAATCACTATGTATTCTATCAGGGAGGACCCAGCACTACATAGCAGTGATATATACCTTCCAATCACTATGTATTGTATCAGGGAAGAGCCGGCACTACATATCAGGGGGCCACTGTACTACATGGTTGTTGGTAGATCTAATTGTGTATGGGGGGCTTTACTCAGTTACACAACTTCTAGTAGGGAGGTTGCACATTGACCCCAGAAGTCGTTTAGCCTCAGAAGTAATGAGGAACACATTGACCAAAGCTATGGCATCCAACAGCTCACAGGCACAGAGGGCCGGGGCTAGAAGGGTTTATGCCTATAGATGGGTTTTAATTAAGTTATCAAACTCCGTCCATGAAGACGTTGGGCAAAATTCCCATCTGCAGGAATAGAAACACAAGGGTTCAAGTCAGTCTATTTGTGGAAGAGCCACCACCCCCCCCCCCCCCCCCCCATCCATAGATCATACCAGCACTGTGTCTTCTCAGCCATTCATCAAATACAGCATCAGTGAACGTATGGAGCAGCACAAAGATCGGGTCATTTGGAGACAGATGGGTCTGCCCTCCAGTACCATTCAGGAAGAGGTGAGCGAGGTTATGGAGGCTTCGGACTGTGGGATTGTACTCCCCGGATGGCTCACTGTACCCTGTGGATGAGAGAGTTAAAGAACTTAGCATCAATAAAAGATAAATACCCCTGGCTCCCCCTTAAGCAAATAAGAACTCAAAAATGTTGCATGTCCACCATCAGCAATGGAACTGAAGGTTCAGCCCAGAGAAGATAGTGTTCTTCACCTTCAATTGTATTTCTGAAGCTTTCATCGGAATTTGAGAAGAATGGGGCCGTGTCAAAGAAGGTAACTTCCAGGCTGAGCAAGACCTCTTCCATTTCAGGAAGTCTTTGAACCATGGGCCGCGCCACGTTACCAGCAGGGTTCCTCCTGATGGGTCCTCCAGCTGTACCTGCGGATTGTAAGAACATTTATGGTTTAGGATTGGTTAGGCCATACCGCCCGAGCATATTTACATGACAGATCACTGCCTTTTGGCCAAGAAACTGTAGTATCTTCTCGTCAGTTCCCAGTTCCTGTACAGCTCTTTCCTTACAGATTGGGTTTCAGACACCTTCATTTGGTAAAGGGAATGCATGGAGGTAACCTCTCCATTTCCCAAGCTATCGTGGCCTGCTGGGAAGTGGCGTTACTCCCCAACACTGGCTGTCCTGCTGCCACGAGGGGAAATTGGTAGACAGTGTTTGGAAGCCATGTCCTCTTCAAGGATGCATGTCAGTTCCGGCCTTCATGCCTCCTGGTGGGAGCAGCTCTGCTGCATTTACTTCTAGCCAGAGGTTGAGCCTTGGTGTTGGGACCCAGGGGGGCCATAAAACCACTAGTGGGGGACCACTTTTTATGGCATGCCTGATGTAGCACCCATGTAGCGAGTTAGTGCTTTGAGCAGTGGTTCCAAAACTTTCCTTGCAGGGCCCCCACCTTTTCTTTTTTGGAACATTAAGCCCCCCCTCCCTATTTAAACACCCTTGCATCCCCAGTTTGGGAACCACTGGTTTAAAGGGGTTAACTTGGTCTTCTCTGGCAGGTGTGGGGTTGTCCAGTTTCCCTCCAGAATTATGGGGGGGGGGGGGGAATGCATCAACCCTGATGTGCCTTGAGATGACATTTGGACTGGTAAACCACCCAACATCTGCTCCATTCATTTCAATGGGCTATTCCCCTGTCCGCAGAATCGCGCGGACAGCCGCCTAAAAACTCGGTTGACTGAGTTTTTAGGCGGCCGTCCGCGCAATTCCGCGGCCGCCCAGCACTGACTGCGGCCATAGGGGTGAATGGCCGCCGCTAAAAACCGCATGAGATGCGGTTCTTAGTGGCGGCAACCGCGCCGCCGGCTTCCACACAAGTGGAAACTAAGCCTTACTCTGCAACATTGGAGGGAACAGACTCCTCCCTCTGGAATGTGGGGTGTTGTCTGAGGTGTATAAAAAGGTTAGTGTCTTCAGTGACCCCAGGGATCCCCCGTGGGGCCCTGTGTTTCTGCGAGCCAGAGAAACCCTCTGGGCCTCTGTCTCCTCTGGTATAGGCTTTGTAAAGTCTGCCTGGAGAAAGAGCTGAACTCTTTACCTCAAGCCTGGGGTACCACAAGGTCCAGGAAGCCTTCTGCCTTTTGGATGTCAGAGGAGCTGAGCAAGTTGTCTCTGGGAACCTGTCTGCCTAGAGTTCAAGAGCACCTGTCACCGGTTCAAGAAAGTGGATCTGCCTGTTCTGAAAAGGGTATAGTGCCGCTAGTCTCTGAAGGGGCCATACCACAGATCGCCCGGGGGTGAATACAAGAACTGGTGAGACAAAGGTTAAGGTGCCAGCGTCCAGTTCATCAGGCAACAGTCAGGGAGAGGTATACAAAGGTGTCTTGCTGCCAGTCTGCTACAGTCTGTGTTATCCTGCTCCCTCTCTCCAATAGGAACTGTTGCACAAGTTTAATAAAAGTTCAAGCATCCATATTCCTGTCTCCCAAGACCTCTCATTGCCGCTGCCCAGACCCAAATATATTACATCAGGACCCAAAGGTCTCATTGCTACATTGACACTACCACTAAAAGCAAAAAAGTTTTATCGCATCCACCTCCTGGGGGTGGCCTTTTGGCCTGATCGGAGGAATCAGGCCTGCCCATGCTTTTTTTGCACAGAGCACTTAAATATGTAGTCCGTCCCCCCCACTCCCTTGCACATTTTTATTGTTCACTTTTGTATTGCCCCAGAAAGTGGTGGGGAGAGCTTACAGCTTTGGCCCTGCGGTCGCTCCAAATTCGGGACCCTCTTCGGAGGGGTGCCCACTCAGTCCCTAGGTACTAGGGGCAGGACAACACTGCACGGTTTGGGGTGTTGCGTGTTCACTACTGTGCACTTTCACTGTTTATTTGCACTGGATGCCACGAGTTATTGTTATACTTGCACACGCCAAGACAATCCCCCCCCCCCCCACAAAAAAAACAAAAAACTTGCATATCTGAAGCTGGTTTGACTGAAAAAAATAAAATAAAAAATAAAATAAAAAGTATTCACAAATCTAGTTACTCACTGTTGCAGATTGTGCCGAGGCTCTCATAGTCTTCTACATGTTCACATACAATCCTCCATCGAGAGAACACCGAGTTTGCGCTCAGCAAATTCTGCCCAAAATTGCTCCTCGCTCCCATCAGGTTATCAGTGCAAATGTCACATTCGTTTCCACCAATGGCAAAGTTCCAGTACGGCAGGGCGAACAATGGGTCCTTCAGGAGATTCTGCATCATAGAAAAAAGCAAGGGAGTTGGTTTACCAAGACTGAACCCCGCTAATAAATGCTGAACTCCCCACATCACCTTTCCATCGTGTGCTGGTATCGCTCTTCACAAGTCCCTACCATTATCCTCAAGTTACACCATTGGGATATGGGCATCTAAACTTCGAGTGGGCCCATATTTTAGAATCCCATACACAAGTTACCAAGTACACATACAGAATGCCCAACATCCTCCTAAATGCGCTTTGTTAGAGGTAAGAAGTTAAACTCTTTGGTCTGTCCCTGGTGAAACACCCCTTGGTGGACCAACCTTTGTTTATAAGTTTTATTGCAAATGCACCACCCCACCTTTGGCCAATACTTCAAAAAGGAGGGACTTTCTTACAAAGCCAACATTTCATCTTGTTGGCCAACAGACTTCTTCCATTAGAAAGAGAAGTTGGATATGTGCAGCACCTGCCTGTTGCCAAAATTAGCAGTGAGCCCTACATGGTTGGGCATTTGGTTACACATTAATAACCCCAAAGCCCAATGTCAGCCAAAAAGATGAGTAGACCACTGAAGATAGTCACCTCATGGCTTCCCCTGGTCCACTCTTCCCAATAAACCAAAGTCTTACCTGAATGTCCCTTTCCAGCTGCAGCAGATGGAACCTGTGCCAGGTGAGGAAGGCCGGACCTTCATGGGAGAAGTCAATACCCCCAGCACTGCCACGGCCCGCCCCCAGGAAGGTTTTGCTGACACTGTAGTAGTGGGTCCAGACAAAGTAGTCATAGATGGAGATGTTCTCGAAGCTGGTGGTGTTACTCTCTGGGTCGATGAGCTGAGTATAGTGTCTGGTGGCAATGACGTAGTCCGGGTGAATCGTGTTCTTCGCAAGGTCCAGGGCATTAATGAAACGCTGGCGCTCTATATTGGTCAGATCCATAATATTCCTTCTCACTAGAAAAGAAATGCATCATGGACGCCATTTACAGAATAGGTCATTTGTTGGTCATAACTTCATGGTAGCTTTGCCTAAACCACAGTATTGGGAAGGTCAGTACTAGCAGGAACCTCAAGCAAGCAGGTTTAGTAATCTGTGATTCGAGGAAGGATACTTCTGTAGTGACCAGAGGAAGGGACACAAAACTATGTATTGCACTGTCTATATACTGCTTTATTATAGTTGGTGCATGTCCCTTTAGGGGCTACACTTGTTTATCAGATGCAAAAACCCCACAACAATCAATGGTTGTGCACCACCAGTGTTCTAGAATCACATGTCCCACACATTGTAGTGCAGGTTCCTACCTGACAGAATACATAGTGATTGGAAGGTATATATCACTGCTATGTAGTGGTGGGTCCTCTCTGATAGAATACATAGTGATTGGAAGGTATATATCACTGCTATGTAGTGCCAGGTCCTCCCTGATAGAATACATAGTGATTGGAAGGGTTAGAAAGGTCCTCATTACATAGTTTTGGTGGAACAAAAGTCGATCGTACAGAAATTGCATGGTAAGATTGGAAGGTGTATGGGGGCCTTAAGGGTTATCCAGTCAATAAGACAACCTATGTGCTATACAGGGAAATCCAAACTTTTGTAATACTCACCAACAACAATGGGCTGATCACAGTTATCTCCACTCCAGCCAGGTCTGCAGCCTCCACAGTTGTATCCGTAGAAGCGGCCATTGCACCGACAAGCCTTGGTGAAGAAGCGGATAGGCCAATATTCTCTGTCATCAACGCCATCCAGTTTATACTGCGATCCATGAGGCCGGCCATCCACTGGGATTGCCATGCATTGGCCACGGCCTACGGTGAAGCCACAGAGGTCACTGGGATTGGGAGACTCTTCGGGGTAAAGGCTGGGACAACACTCTCCACTAGCCAAGGCCTCAGGGGTGGTACATTGGCGAGGAAACTGGGCAGAAACCAGGCCGCATAAAAGGGTAACAGCCAACAGC
>CM070032.1:231498415-231510020 GCA_036250615.1 Ptychadena robeensis | reverse complement strand
GTGGGGGACGGTTAGGGGTGTATTTGTGTACCAGGTTGGAGATGTAAGGGGGACAGGGGGTGTGGAGTGATTTGAAGGCAAGGCACAGAACTTTGAATTTGATTCGCTGGGCAATTGAAAACCAGTGTAGAGATTTCCAGAGAGGAGCAGCAGATGAGGAGCGGTTACAGGAGTAAATCTAGCAGCGCCATTCGTGATGGACTGAAGAAGTGACAGTCTAGAGAGAGGAAGACCAGAGAGGATGATGTTACAATAGTCCAAGTGAGAAATGATGAGAGCGTGTACCAGGACCAGGTCTCTGGGTATAGGAAGGAGCGTAGCATGAAGATGGAAGTGGCAGGATTTAGCAATGTTCTATATGGGGCGAGTAAAGGAGAGCGCAAAGTCAACAGTGACCCCTACCTATTAATTATGCCTTAAACAATGTGTCCTTATCTCTTCCTTATCTTGTCCTTGGACCAGAATTGAAATATCAGTGTTATTTGTGGAAATTTATAATATTCATGTTTTAAGACTTGTGTTGGTTGAGTTGGGTTTATTCATGATCAGTTCTTCAGAGAAGAGGCTTCATAGAGGTTCTCCTGCTAGGTTGCACCTCATGTCCTCTTCAGCTTTGACTGTGTACGTCTAGGTCAGTGGTTCCCAAACTGGGGGGCGCAAAGGTATTCCCGGGGGGCGCAGGTCTTCCTTCTTACAAAAGGGGGCCCTGCAAGGAAAGTTTGGGAACCTCCGTTCTCGCATAAAATGTTCAGACAAGAGCTTGGCATTGGAAGGGGTGACTTCTCTACCTCCCTCATTAAGAAGGACCTGTGGTATAAGGCAGAGGTTTGTGTATTGGCCTAGAATAATGGTTTGCCAAAATTCAACTTTGATACTTCCTGGTTCTGCGGCATGGCAAATCAGAAGCTCCTTGTATTTTCCTTTCTGTGCATTATTTGGATCTGCTGTAAACCTTATAGGTTAAAAAAGATGACCACTTGTCTTTTTTCCAGACCCATACCTGCCCCCAGAACCATGCTCTGTAAATCTTGGGAAACCTGTGCTGTGGTGTTGGCTGTTACCCTTCTCTGTGATCTTGGTTCTGCCCAGTTTCCTCGCCAATGTACCACCCCCGAGGCCTTGGCTAGTGGGGAGTGTTGTCCGAGCCTTTACCCCGAAGAGCCTACAAATCCAGACGATAAGTGTGGCTCCACCGTGGGTCGTGGCCGCTGTTTGCCGATCACAATAGACACCAGGCCTCATGGACCCCAGTATACACTCAAGGGCGCTGATGACCGAGAACGATGGCCTGTACGGTTCTTCACCAAGGCTTGTCTGTGCAATGGCCGGTTCTACGGACACAACTGTGGAGGCTGCAGACCTGGGTGGACCGGAGATGACTGTGATCAGCCCGTTGTTGTCGGTGAGTACAAATACCAAATTAATTTGGTTTTAATTGAGAATCCTCAACTGAGAAACTGGCAAGGCCACATAAGATGTCTGGATTGTGGAAAGTAAGTTTAGTAATGGTGTGAGAAGATGAATGTGATAACTTGCTGGATCAGGTTAGACGTCTTGACTGGATAACCCCAAATCCCCAGGTGGTTGTTGGTCTGAATATTTTTAGAGTACTTGTAGTGGCCATGTTGACTGTTGGTTATGGCCTCTCTGGCTCAGTAACTTCCCAAGTATTACTATTTTATTGCACCAACTTGATGTTACTCTTTCTTAGTGGTTGACTTAACACTAGGTCTTAAGTTGAGTGATGGTCTAACTATCGGCACCATTTTAAGGTTAGGCAATGTCCAATAAAAGGAATTCGATCTGTTCTGATCCATACGCCATTTTGATTTGGTTGCTGCAATCTATAGGACATTGTACAGGGCCGTTTCTCGATGGTAATATAACCAATAAATAGATTACATAGATTGATACATTTTCTGTCTTTCTTTAAAAAAACAATGATCATACTACCAGGGTGGTTTAAAAAAAGAAAAAGTATCAAATACATTACAAAAAAGAGATGTAGCGTCACCCTACCAGAGTTGGGTGCGGTCCCCTTTAAGATGCCCTCCCATCAGGGCCTGGGTCTTAAGGGGTATATAGACACGATCCAGGAAGAGGAGGGGCAGTACAGAGGTGCTACTCCTGATGAGGTAGCAATGACTGGGCACACTAGCTGTCTCCAGGAACGCAGCCCTCCACCCTTCGTGCAGGCAGCCGGGGGACCAGATAGCCAGCGCTTACCTGGGGCTGCTTGGAGTGTCTTCAACAAGTGGAGTGGGGAACTCCTTTCTACCCAGGCCCCGACTGGTAGCATCTAAAGGTGTGCTTACCCGGTGTCGTTCAGGCTCTATCCTTGCAGGGTCCCACTGGAGCAACAGAGATATGGTCTTCCCGGACACTGAGGCACAGCCTGTCTCTCATCCAAAGAGGCAGATGAACTTCCCCGCAGATCGTATTTTTGCGTACTGTTCCTCAAGTTACCATAAAGCTGTGTACTTCTGACATCACATAAAATGCCCCCCCCCCCCTCGTTATTTGTTTGTGGTCGATAAACATCATCTGACAACACTGCTTTACTTTTCTAGTCAGAAAGAACATTCTGGAGCTGAGCGGTAAGAAGCGGCGGCGTTTCATTAATGCCCTGGACCTTGCGAAGAACATGATTCACCCGGACTACCTCATTGCCACCAGACACTATACTCAGCTCATCGACCCAGAGAGTAACCCCACCAGCTTTGAGAACATCTCCATCTATGACTACTTTGTCTGGACCCACTACTACAGTGTCAGCAAAACCTTCCTGGGCGTGGGCCGTGGCAGTGCTGGGGGTATTGACTTCTCCCATGAAGGTCCGGCCTTCCTCACCTGGCACAGGTTCCATCTGTTGCAGCTGGAAAGGGACATTCAGGTAAGACTTGGGTTTATTGGGAAGGGTGGACCAGGGGAAGCCATGAGGTGACAATCAATGGTCGGCGAATTTTGTTGGCGGTCAAAGGGCTTTGTAGTTATTCACTTGTAACCAAATGCCAACCATGTGGACCCCAATACTCATTTTGGCAACAGGTACATGATCCAACCCTTTTCTCTCCCCCATACACCTTTAGATTTCTCTGTCAGATTTCCTTTAGATCTCCTTTTTGTTTTACCAAAACCATGTAATATGAGGGACTTTCCAAGTCTACTTGTATTCAATCGCAGAGGACCTGGCGCTACATAGTTGTTGGTAGATCTAAAGGAAATCTGACAGAGAAATCTAAAGGTGTATGGGGGCCCTTACTAATGGAAGAAGTCTGTTGGCCAACAAGCTGAAATGTTGGCTTTTTTTTTTCTTTCATACAAGTTTTGTGTCATGGTTGTCTTTTGTTTGCCCTATATGAAGAATCTCCTGAAGGACCCATCATTCGCCCTGCCGTACTGGAACTTTGCCATCGGTGGGAACAAGTGTGATGTTTGCACTGATGACCTGATGGGTGCGAGGAGCAATTTTGGGCAGAATCTGCTGAGCCCAAACTCGGTGTTCTCTCGGTGGAGGATTGTATGTGAACACGTAGAAGACTACGAGAGCCTCGGCACAATCTGCAACAGTGAGTAAAGTTTTTGCATATGGGCGGTGATTTCTGGTGCCAAAATGCCTCCTCCCCAGCGTGCACCCTTATCAAGCTGCCAGCCACCCAGGGAAGTGCTGGTGAGGCAGAGTCCATAAGTCTGACACTCACCAGCACCCCCTCCCAGGAAGACCACTTCACTAGTGACAAGAGGTGCTCATCTGGGGTGGAGGGGCATTCGAGAGGGTGCTCGCCCAGGTCACCAATCTGCCTAGGACCACCCATGCATGGACATAGTTGACTATGATAATGAAAACTTCTCATAGCATAGTTTAATATTGTATATTTAACCAATCTGCAGGTACAACTGGAGGACCCATCAGAAGGAACCCTGCTGGGAATGTGGCGCGGCCCATGGTTCAAAAACTTCCCGACATGGAGGAGGTCTTGCTCAGCCTGAAATTAAATTCCTTCGACACGGCCCCATTCTTCTCAAACTCTTCTAAAAGCTTCAGAAATACAATTGAAGGTACGGAACACTCTTAACTCTTTGGGCTGAACCTTCAGCTCCATTGCTGATGGTTGAGGTGCAGTCCTTATTTTTATTATGGATATTGAGGAACAGTCCATGTAGATGTTCTATGGCCCAAAATAGTTTTTCTTGGGAACAAGGTCTGGGCTGAAGGGCAGGAGAAGTTCTGTATTGATGATGTCATGTTCTCTCATCCTCAGGGTACAGTGAGCCGTCCGGGGAGTACAATCCCACAGTCCGAAGTCTCCACAACCTCGCTCACCTCTTCCTGAATGGTACTGGAGGACAGACCCACCTTTCTCCTAATGACCCGATCTTTGTGCTGCTCCATACGTTCACCGATGCTGTGTTTGATGAATGGCTGAGAAGACACCATGCAGGTATGATCTGTGGGATGGGGAGCATAACGGAAAAAAATGGATCTACCAAATGTAGCCAAGCTGCCAACATTGTGGATGTACATCTGTAGATAAGTCATTCAAACCTTTTCCAAACTCCATAAGAGCAATATAAAATGATCATTTATGGGCCCATGGTGCTTAAATACCACCAAGAGCCCAAGAGGGGAGGGTTTAGCCACTTTAACACCAGTTATGGTCACTCTGATGCCCACCGAGGGTTGGTCCTAGGGAGATGGGCTCTTACCCTTCCCCCCCAAGAGTGAGTAGTAGACGATGCCCAGATGTCAGCAGTTTTGCGGACGGTGGGTGGATGACTGTGAGTTTACTGCACAACGTCTGACCAACCTGCCCCCAACCCACCCACCCCGCTCACTGAGCTGGGAGGTGTCATTGGCATGCGTAGAAAATGGGCAGTTTTACGCATGGGTACCCCCCCCCCCCCCCCTCTGATGCTGCTTGGGCAACCGCACATACTGCCAGTGTCTGCACTATGGGTAGGTCATGGGGGCCAGGCCACCCAGTTGTGATGATGTTATAAGTGGGAATGTCATTAGTAGGTCACTGGAGGAGCGGAGGGGGCATATTTGTGAACCAGGTTAGTAAAGTAAGTGGGACAAGGTGTGGAGTGATATAAAAGCAAGGCACAGAACCCAGCCGATTACCAATGCAGCATGATCTGTGAGACGTAGGCGTGCTGCCCGTGCCCGCCCACTGTAAAACGCCCACTGTTCCCACCATACTTCTGACCACCATGTTAGTAGTCCTGGATGTAGAATTGGTCATGTGACTTGTACATACCTTTTAACTGAAGGATGATGCCACATGACACCGATACCTTAAGGATGGAAGACCAACTATATGCAGCCCAGTCATGGAAGTAATGGTGAAACCACACTTTGAGGATCTCCATCTCTACAGATTGTCCTCACTTTCAGGATCTCCACCTCTACAGATTGTCCTCCCTTTCAGGATCTCCATCTCTACAGATTGTCATATCACATGACTACAGATGGTATCACAAAACCCACATACCTAAAGGAGGGAAGACCAATTATTGGCAGCCCAGTGATGGAAGCAATTTAACAACTGTTCTTTGCATGACATGAGTGGGTGGGAGTATCCATATCCAGACTTGGTTTCATCTATATTCCCCTATACACACCGACCACCTACCACTTGCACTTCCCATTCATATGAAGTCATTGTCTCTAACTGTCGGATTCTTCTGCTCTTCTCTAGACGTCACACAATATCCACTGGCAAATGCTCCTATTGGCCACAACAGACAGCAGAACATGGTTCCTTTCTGGCCGCCGGTGACCAACAATGAAATGTTTGTGACGGCCCCAGAAAACCTGGGTTATTCCTATGAAATCCAGTGGCCTGGTAAATATAAGTCATCATATTTCTTACCGAGTACTGTCTGAGCTGTGATTGGTCTTCACTCATACACTTTATTATTATCGGCATTTATTAATATAGCACCAACATATTACACAGCGCTGTACAATACATTACAGTTGAGATGCAATAGATAACACACTGGTACAGGTTATGACACAGGAGGAGTAGAGGACCCTGCCCGGACGGGCTTACAATCTAAATCTAGCCATACACGTGTCGATTCCTGAGCAATCGATCGACCATCCGATCGATTCCGGTGAAGCCACAGGCGTCGACCGATCGACCAATCAAGTCTGTGCCCACCACCTTAGGCCACCGATTCCTGGACGATTCTGTTACCAGTCGATCGATTCACAAATGTCAACGCCCCTTGATGTGTGCCCGATCGATCAGAAAACACCAACGGGTTGGTTCTCAGGCAGATCCGATTTGGGGGCCATGTTGATCGGGCGGGGTCGATCGGTCAAGGTGGGCTGAACTCGATTCCTCGTCGATCGATCGGCGTGCACACGCCCGGTGATCGATCGGCCAGGAATCGTGTGGGAAATCGACCCGTGTATGGCCACCTTAATAGGTTGGGGAACAAGGTATACAATAGGTGGGGGGATGGGACTGGCAAGGTGGTGATGGGTAGAAGAGCGTTAAGAGTAGGGACTTCAGGCTTTTGTGAAAGCGTTAAAAGTTGGAACAAGTCTAATAGGGCGAGGGAGAGTGTTCCAGAGAGTAGGAGCGACTCTAGAGAAGTCTTGAAGCCACACATGTGATGATGTTATAAGTGGGGATGTCATTAGTAGGTCACTGGAGGAGCGGAGGGGGCGTATTTGTGAACCAGGTTAGTAAAGTAAAGGTGGCCATACACAGGTCGATTTCCCACACGATTCCTGGTCGATCGATCACCAGGCGCGTGCACGCCGATCGATCGATCGAGTGCAGCCCACCTTGACCGATCGACCCCGTCTGATCGACATGGCCCCCAAATCGGATCGGCCAGAGAACCAACCTGTTGGTGTTTTCTGATCGATCGGGCACACATCAAGGGGGGTTGACATTTGTGAATCGATCGTCTGGTAACAGAATCGTCCAGGAATCGGTGGCCTAAGGTGGTAGGCACAGACTTGTATGGTCGATCGATCGACGCCTCTGACTTCACCGGAATCGACCGATCGCTCAGGATTCGACACGTGTATGGCTAGCTTAAGTGGGACAAGGTGTGGAGTGATATAAAAGCAAGGCACAGAACCCTGAGCTTCAGTGTATACTTGAGTTTAATAGTAGATTGCAGGTGATCTGCCCAAATCTGGATCCATTGTGAAAATTTGCTAAGATGGTCTCTTGGTGGTCATACATGTGAGGTAGCCATATCCAGGCCGGAGGTTGGGTGGTGAGCCCTGTATTCCTTTCTACCAATGATGGGGGTATAGGACCTCATCGTGGAGGCTTTGGTGATAATGCTCAAGAAGTCCGATCTACCAGTGCATAGCACTCTTCTTGCTGATCCTGCCCATTCTCGGACTCTTGGGGGGCGGCAGATTTGCTGACGGAGGGTGGATGACTGTGAGCTTACTGCCACAGCAGCTTCCATACACAACCTCCAAACCACCCCCGCTAATTGGACTGATTCCACATGACCCACATGCCTAACCTCCCTAGCGCACTGCTGAGGTCCAGATTTCTGTACCAGAAGCGCACCATAGACTCTAATGGAATTTTTTTTGTGTTGTGGGCATTAAACCAAAAATCTGTCCGTACCAGGGTCTAATAGACATCCGGATTATAATAATGTTTGAAACACACATTTATTATAAAAAAAGTACATAAAAAAATATTTTTTTGTATCATTTGAATGCTTAAATCTCTTGAATACTTATTTGGTGAAAGATTTCAAAACAGTATTTATGTTTGTTTATAATAACATTTTTATTTTGTTTTGAACCGTATTGGATACAGTTATCACTGTATCCAATACAATGGCATTCTCTGAAAGGGTTAACTTCACATATCTGGAATGACAATGGGGGTGATATTCCAGGTGTGCTCTTTGAAGATTTCCCAATTTGCATATGAATATCCCAATTTGTACATGAATGTCCCGCGGTCCCCCGCGGATCCTTTGAGAATCTCCATCTCTACAGATTGTCCTCACTTTGAGGGTCTCCATCAGAATCTCTAAAGGGAGACATGGCAATATCCTGGCAATGGTTCTAACCACTCTCTTGTACATCCAATGTCATGACATGTTCACACCTAACATCTTCTACGTCTTTGCTTTTAGAGGATGAATATGATGACTTTCTTTCCTCCTAGGTCGTCCATGGACAAGTAATGAGATGACCTTAGTAGCAGCGGTGGTGGCCTTGGTCCTTGTGGCGGTCCTCTTTGCTGCTTCCCGCTGTGTGACCCAAAGAACGGACCATAGCAATGAAACCCTGAAGGCTCTCCTGGAAGAGTCCTACCAGTGCTACTCGGAAAATGAGGATGCTGAAGCCATGATGTCTAGCTGATCTCTCTGAACAGGAAAGGTCTACTTTGCAGAAACTTGAAGAACATTTGGCATGAGCTCTTTTCTTAGAGCTGAGGTTCCTTCCCATAAAGTGCTGCCTATGCCTCCATCACATGTGGTCCAACTGCAAGAGCTGTGTCCTTCTTGTATACTTCTAACTGATTCAACATTAACACTAAACCTGAATAAAAAACAATATAATAAAATTTCAAGTCTGGTTCATGAATGGTCCTGCTCTGGTCTTCTACAAGTCCTTCAGGTAATGGCAGATAGTCCATGATGACTACAGGAGGTGGAAGTGTCCATGGACCTTGTTGAAATGTTGACAGGTTTTATTTTCTGCTCTTCTACCTCATGTTGTCCTTTGCTGAGAACATGGTCAACGAGGCCTACTGGGCCATCAACCAATATGAAAGATGGCGTGCACTGTGTACAGTCAGGTCCATAAATATTGGGACATTAACACAATTCTTGACTCTATACACCACCACGATGGTTTTGGAATTAAATTGTGCTGTAACTGCAGACTGTCGGCTTTAATTTGAGGGCATTTACATCCAAATCAGGTGAATGATATGGAATGGTATGAATATATGTGCCTCCCACTTGTTAAGGGACCAAAAGTAAGAGGACAGAATAATAATCCTAAATCAAACTTTCCCTTTGGAATACTTGGTTGCAAATGCTTTGCAGTCAATGACAGCCTGAAGTCTGTAACATCGCATAGACATCAGCAGATGCTGGGTTTCATCCCTGGTGATGCTCTGCCAGGCCTCTACTGCAACTGTCTTCAGTTCCTGCTTGTTCTTGGGGCATTTCCCTTCAGTTTTGTCTTCATCAAGTGAAACGCTTGCTCAATCGGATTCGGGTCATGTGATGACTTGGCCATTGCAGAACATTCCAATTCTTTCCTTTTAAAAACTCTTTGGTCACAGCTTTTGCAGTATGCTGAGTTCTGAAGCATTTGGCTCAATATGAGAATCAGATAATATTGCGGGAAACACTTCAGAACTCATAAAGCCCCCCATAGACTGGCAGACTCCTCCATACAACTTTCATGAGACCTACCAACAACTATGTAGTATAGTGACCTCCCTGATAGAATACATAGCGATTGGAAGGTATATATCACTGCTATGTAGTGCTGGGTCCTCCCTGATAGAATACATAGTGATTGGAAGGTATATATCACTGCTATGTAGTGCCGGGTCTTCCCTGATAGAATACATAGTGATTGGAAGGTATATATCACTGCTATGTAGTGCCGGGTCCTCCCTGATAGAATGCATAGTGATTGGAAGGTATATATCACTGCTATGTAGTGCTGGGTCCTCCCTGATAGAACACATAGTGATTGGAAGGTGTAGAAAGGTCCTCCTATTACATGGTTTTGGTAGAAGAAAAGTTGGTTGTACAGAAGTTGCATGGAGGAGTCTGCCTGTCTATGGGGGGCTTTATGCTGCTTCTGTCAGCAGTCATATCATCAATACATACAAGAGAACCAGTTCCATTGGCAGCTGCCCACACCATGACACTACCACCACCATGCTTCACTGATGAGGTGGTATGCTTAGGATCATGAGCAGTTCCTTTCCTTCTCCATACTCTTCTCATCTCTCTGGCACAAGTTGATCTTGGTCTCATCCGTCCATAGGATGTTGTTCCAGAACTGTGAAGGCTTTTTTAGATGTTGTTTGGCAAACTCTAATCTGGCCTTCCTGATTTTCAGGCTCATCTTGTGGTGAACCCTCTGTATTCACTCTGAAGTCTTCTCTTGATTGCTGACTTTGACACACATACACCTACCTCCCGGAGAGTATTCTTGATCTGGCCAACTGTTGTGAAGGGTGTTTTCTTCACCAGGGAAAAAATTCTTCAGTCATCCACCACAGTTGTTTTCCATGGTCTTCCAGTGTTGCTGACTCACCGGTGTATCCCTTCTTTTTAGGAATGCTCCAAACAGTTGTATTGGCCATTCCTCATATTTTTGCTATCTCTCTGATGGGTTGTTTTTGTTTTTTCAGCCTAATGATGGCTTGCTTTACTGATAGTGACAGCTCTTTGGATCTCATCTTGGGAGTTGACAGCAACAGAATCCAAATGCAAATAGCACACTTGAAATGAACTCTGGACTATTTATCTGCACATTGTAATTGGGAAAATGAGGGAATATCACACACACGCCATGCAACAGCTGAGAAGCCAATTGTCCCATTACTTTTGGTCCCTTAAGTGGGAGGCACATATGCAAACTGTTGTAATTCCTACACCGGTCACCTGATTTGGATGTAAATACCCTCACATTAAAGCTGACCGTCTGCAGTTATGGCGCTTTGTCTTTGTTTCAAATTCAAATCCATTGTGGTGGTGTATAGAGCCACAAATGTTAGAATTGTGTCATTGTCCCAATATTTATGGACCTGACTGAGCATTCATAATTTCAAATATTCGAGATTCTGGGGAAAGTACCATGCACTGCGCACACAGTATTCGCTTGAACAAATGCCGATATTCCTAATATTACAACTTAGGCTTTGTTTCCATTACGTCGGGACCCCTCTGCTAAGCGTACACACTTAGAGGGAGGTCCCAACGTAGCAGATAGACTTACCTGCTCGGCGGACACAGTCTTCTTTGCGCTGAGCCGATCCGCCGGTGTAGGGCTGAATGTAGTCGAATACGCTGAGCCTCTGCATCGGCCGATGTGTAAACAGACCATCCGCCGAGCAGGCAATGTCTGTGGGATACGACGTATAATGGAAACAAGCCCTTAGTGCTGCAATGCCACACTCTGCCACTAGATGTCACCGTGACAACACACATTGCAATTAAAACTATAATGACAGGAGATCTCAAATTTGCGAATTTACTTAGAATATTTGGAGAATAATTGAAGAAGTATCGTGAATTTGCATATTGCTGATGCTGCAATTGATCAGTCACACGCACAGAGTCAGAGTAGAGCTGGTCGAATTTTTTTTTAAAAATTCGACCATTTCGACGGTTTCGAGTTAATTTGCAAAGCCTCTGAACATGGTATCATCACCAAACTTGCTGGAGATGTAGAGAAGGGTTGGGGGTATACTCCAAAAAAGAAAGTATGTCTCTAAAGCTGGCCATACACCTTCAGATTTCTCTGTCAGATTTCCTTCAAATCAGATCAGACCTACCAACAACTACGTAGTATAGTGTCCTCCCTGATAGAATACATAGTGATTGGAAGGTATATATCACTGCT
>CM070032.1:231421502-231455255 GCA_036250615.1 Ptychadena robeensis | reverse complement strand
CTACTAAACAAGTACAAGCAATTGATGAACATATATCTGACATTTCATGAATAAACACTGATGATCGTGGTTAAACAACAGAAACATCTACACCACTTGAGGGGTTCACATACTTTCAAGCAGCACTGTATGTATAAGAACAATAATATATAAGAACATCTAATTAATTATTAAAAATTCATTTGATATTGGAAACCATACTGGTCTGCTTATAAAAACTATACACTCAAAAGTTTGCGGAAACTGGACTACACTTAGCTTAATTTTGACATATACTTAAATACATACGTACATACAACATCCACAGAAAGAGTCACAGACAGACATATACTTACATACATACAATCTAGTAATTCACTATTCTCTCTTCCACCCAGCATAGAGAAGGTCCTTGTCCCAACCCCAGCCTTCTCATGCACAACTACCACAAAACACTTCAAGCTATCATTGATGTTAAAAGGGGCACTGGGGTGTGTAAACATTTGATAAGTCATTTGGGTAGTTTGTATTGTTATTATTCTTTAAAGAGGGTGAACACAGCTAGTAATCCTATATTCTATCAGGGTATATAAACTGATGAGCTAAAGGTAAACATGCATAAACATTATTGTTTGGTTGTATAAAAATGATGATATAAAATGAGGTATACCTGGGTGTACCCATACAAGTTTAATATCTGCATTATGGGGAAAGATCTCCCTGCAGTCAGAAAGTAGATGAAACCAGCAAGGTTGTCTCTGGCTTGGCAGGAATAGTTGGGAATGAGGTCTCCAGGACCAGATAAGATCTGTAGGACGCTATCTAAGGCTTTATTCACATTGTTACATGAATCATACACATGATATCCCAGGGTGACGTTGGATAGAAGATCGGGGTTCTTGTTAATTTCATCAACAGCAAACTGAAAGGCCAGGAGATATCTGTAAAACACCGGCATAGGTCTGGGACGAACAAAATACAAAATAATATTTAAATACTCAATGTGACCATTATCTATCTATCTATCTATCTATCTATCTATCTATCTATCTATCTATCTATCTATCTATCTATCTATCTATCTATCTATCTATCTATCTATCTATCTATCTATCTATCTATCTATCTATCTATCTATCTATCTATCTATCTATCTATCTATCTATCTATCTATCTATCTATCTATCTATCTATCTATCTATCTATCTATCTATCTATCTATCTATCTATCTATCTATTTGTCTGTCTGTCTGTCTGTCCTTTACAAACACACAATTCTCATTTGCAAAAGACTTCCACTTCCATGGTGTCCAGACTGAACAGATAAGAGAATCTCATCTAGCGTTGCTTACTCGCTGCAAACGAATTCATTGTGAACATCGTTGTACATAGGAACCACAGCAAGATTTACAGTGAATATTCCTCCAATTACAAAGTCTCCATCCTGGAAATATTTTGCATTAAATAAATACTTTGTCTTGTCAATAAAACATTGAGGTCCAGAACTCAGCTTCTGTCCATATCCCGGCAGTAAGACACAGAGACAAGCCAAGGCTATGCAGAGAGCGGGGTCACCAGACATCCTTATATAACTCAGCTGTCCACAGAATCCTCATGAAGTCATAGTACAGCATTGTACGATTTTACAGCACAGCCGACAATATGTGTGAGTGTATCATCTGCTCATGGAAGATACATCTTATATAATCTGGGAGAGCCGCAGGAGATAGTGAAAATATTATATTTAGCTGACTTGTGGATCAGTAATTCTTTACTAAAATTATTTAGATATATTTATTTTTTTTTAATTCTCAATATCTGTTATTATTAACAAAATAGAAATAATTTTACATGTGCAGGGCCTTAGAGTAAATATGAAGGATGATAAAGGTACAACTTCTACTAAGTTCCCAAAGATAAAGTCAAGGCAAGTCTTGTTATCTAGTGCACTGATATGGTTAATGGGGATGAAGTCATGTACATGGATGGGGAGATTGGGACTTTACTACATGCTTTCTGTGGGAGTCCCTCCACTCCTTTGGGTCTTGGGTGTTTAAGTGTTTAAGGTAACCTTGTCCCCAGTTAAAAGTTACTCAGGTCTTGCAAAAGGTACTTCAGATCAAAGCATAAGTCAAGAATCAACTTCTTTCTATCATAGTCTGGATTATTGAGAAGTCCAAACCTTAGATGATGAAATGAGGGAGGACAGTTCTTGACAAGCTTGCCCTTGTCTTGTTTATGTCAAAGAGCCAAGTGGGATTCTAGGGAAGTGAGGAACGAGGTGAACGATTCCACCAAGACATTAACCCCCCCCCCCCCCCCCCCTAGCGCTTCTGACGGCTCCATCTCGTCCAGCACTTTCTTGTGAAGTATTGCCCTTGACGAGATGGAGCCGTCCAGCTAAGCTCAGATCCCCCGGCAACAGCACATACTCACTGTTCTGTGCTGCTGCTGGGGGATGCTCTAAGCTGGCAGATGTCACCCCTCTCCCGGCCCAATTTGCATATGAATGTCCCGCTGCCCCCCAGGGACATTCATATGCAAATTAGGCTATCTTCAAAGACCACATCTGGAAAATCATCCCCAGTGTCATTTCCAGATGTTCTCTTCGAAGTTAACTCTTTCAGAGGGTGCCAAATGACATTGTATTGGATAAAGTGATCACTGTATCCAACACAATTCAAAGTACAACAGAAACAAAACACATTTCCAATTGTAATAAAAATGATATTATAAACAAACATAAATACTGTTTTGAAATCTTTCACCAAATAAGTATTCAAGAGATTTTATCATTCAAATGATACATTTTATAATGTTTTTTAATGTACTTTTTTATAATAATTGTGTGTTTCAAACATTATTATATTCAGGATGTCTATTAGGCCCTTATACAGACACATTTTGGGAAGTTACAGGACTACAACACAAAAAAAATTCCAGAGTCTATGGTGCACTTTTGGTACAGAAATCTGGACCCTGCAAGAGCGCTAGGGAGGTTAAAGAGATGCAAATGAGATACCAGGGAAAATGGAACATTACAATGATGGCAGACTACTGTTGGATGCTTCAGCGAGACATTCCAGATGCTACTCATAAGCGTAAATGCACCAAGAGGAGCCTCACAGGGAAGATGAATCAAGTTTAGTGTGTGTAGGTGAGCTTGATTCAGTTTAGAAAAGATTTTCATGAAAACATTGTAATAAAACTTTAATTGTATTAGTCTATTTCCATTTGTTTTGAGGTATTGCCTTTTTTAACATAGTTACCTAAATTGTTAGGAAACGTGATGTCCTATTACAAAATGGAGGTCATTTTGGGTGTTCGGTCTGACCACATCACAATGCTTGTGTGGTCTACCGAGCACCCGAGTATAATGTCAATGCGAGACAACCAGGCACCCCCTGCTCAGAAGAGGGAAGGGTGCCTGGTCCATTGGAAAAGGTCAGAAAGTGCCAGAAACACCACCCAAATGGACCGGTGCCAGCATGTCTGGATGCATCTTGGACTCCTAAGTTGCTGCTGTGAACCAGTTTGTCTGAATTGCACACCACTTTTACAGACTGACAAAATCACGCCCCAACCGCCCCATTGAAATACATACAGGAAAAATTACGCTCTAAAACATTATATGCCAGTGCCTGCAAGTGAGCTGACGCTCTAAAACATGATATGTGAGTGCCTGCAGGTGAGCTGCCACTCTAAAGCATTAGATGCGAGTGCATGCTGTTCAGCTGCCACTCTAAAACATTTGAGGCGAGTGTCTGCAGGTGAGCAGACACTCTAAAAAATATTACCTGGTTTATAGCATGAACTTTCACTTTGAGCACCCACCACAGATTCTCAATAGGATTGAGGTCTGGGCTCTGTGGTGACCACTCCAGGAGCTTGGTTTTGGTATCCTTAAGGAACTATTGGACTATTGTTTGTTTTCGGTCATTGTCTTGTTGGAAGACCCAGTGATGACCTAAGCCTAGACTACGAGCAGATTTCTACGTACTGCCCCTCAAAAGGTCAACATAATTTTAATCAGAGATTGATGTGTATCAAGAAGTGAAAATGGTGTAGAGGACTCATGGGGCGAGGTGCCAAAAGAACAGAAGCTTATACTGGTTCTCTTTGTACAAAGTGCACCAGATGATACTCCAGTCTGCGAACAGGACCTCAACACCCAGATAACATTCCCATCTGACCAGCGTTGTATATAGCCTTCATACATAGGTAGGGCAATAATAATCTTTTCTATATTGTACAATAGGGCCTTCTGTGATAAATCACTGAAAGAGAGAGAGAAAGGGGGCCAAGTAAGCATAGTAGGAAAGGTCCACCTGCAGGCAGTTCTTCTGGAGGCAAAGTCCGCCCCGTGTATGTGAGCTGGCTGACATACAAATAGCATAGACAAAGCCGGCCATATGTATATACATATATATACACAAGCAGTAGCAGAAGGAAGACCCCCCAGTGGCTCAGTGCTTAGCCAGTGGGCATAGAGTGAAGGCATGACCATTGGTCACACATTTGCACTGTTAGACACACATTGCCCCCCCCCATTTTTTAAGGGAGGAGAAATGCTTTTTATAGTTAATGACTTTTGGATTAATAATCAATTGGTGGAGGCTGGGTGGGAGATAAGCCCCCCACACACGCTTAGATTTCCACCCGATTTTTTGGCCGATTGACCGCCGTACATGCTCACGGCAGGCCTGTAGAAAAATCGGGTGCCGATCTAAAGCTTAAATGGCTGAAATCAGCCGTCCAAAACGATCTTAGCCATTAAGGATATGTCTGTAATTCTTAGATCGTCCAAAGTATAGGTATGGAGATCCATCGGGGCTGAGGACACAGCCTGTCTGCAGCTGCCTGCTTTCTCCCTCAGAAGCTGTGAGGGGGGGAAGGGGAGGTTGCTAGCAGTTCCTCCCTCTAACTTCATGCTAGGCTGCTAGCTCATTGACAGTCTGTGACCTGGAAGCCTGTTCTCATAGCCGGGTCCGTAGATGCCGTCTGCCAGGCCTCCCAACGGAGCCGCCAGGGGGACCCAATGGACAGCGCTGACACACAAAGGAGTCCCGGCCGCTTGTGACCGAAAGTTTGGGTCGATTTACCACGCATGATGACATATTCACGCACGGTCGATCAGCCAAAACATTGGGTCACAATCTAAACCTGTATAGGGGGCTTTACTTGGACCTTGGGTGTTCAAAAAGATCATCCAACTGAAGTAACCTTGTCTCCATCTGGGGACACTTCTACAGGTCTTGCAGTCCAGACCTTACATATTATTTTATATAAATTCAAAGATAAATAAAATATTGTAAATGAATTAACAAAATCTGAAAAGCTAAAAATTTCCTATAATGTAATGTAATTTACCCAACGTGTTACTATGGGAAGTCCTGGGAAGGAGAAGGCCAATAATAAAAAGGTAAATGTGTGTGGGCTTATAAAATGTACCCAGTCTAACTTTTACAGCTCATGAACGGGGAGCATGTTCTAATGACAGATGCTTAGTGCTAATCTCTTGCCCTGGCTGCTCTCTTGACCCGCTCCATAGTTTAATGATGCTGTGTATGCAAACAAACAAATGTTTTTATGTAATGGAAACTGTATGTAGTAGTTTGTGTCTGGAGCCATTTTGCAGGACCAGCTAACAAAAACACCTTCTCCACCTCACTTAAAGTGAGGATTTTCATACAACTAATCAAAGAAGGGGGTCATGTATTTTACAATATATGTAATGGGGATTTCTGAGGGTTTCTGAGACTATTTGACAAAAGAGTTTTCTTAAAAAATTACATTTTTTTTATTGTTACAATAAAAATGTTAACCATTTGGTGCTGAATGGCAACTACCTCTTTTCCTTAAAAAACATAAACAGAGATGTACAGCTCCAATTTTTCCAAGATTAAAAAGAAGAGGGCACAACCACAAACCAGTGGTCCTCGTCCTTCTTCTCAGGGTATTTTTATAACAGCAAATTTGTCAAGAACAAGCCCCTCCCAACCAGGGTATCGTTCCAAACAGGTGTGCAGGGATGTTTTTTCAACGTGTTTTGTCCCTTAGGGACTTTCTCAAGAAAACCCATGCACTGTTCTTCTCCATGGATCAGTGTAAATCTTTCCCCTTTTCAAAAATCAACCTTTTCTCCTGAAGAATATGGTTTTTCAAAAACCACCTTGGCTTCGTTGTAAATGGAGAGAAAAACTTCCTTGGTTAGGCGAGGTTCCAGCCTAGTAGTTCGCCCTCTGGCTTCTCGGTGCTCGCCCCTCCGAAGTCCGCAGAGGAGAGTGCTGATCCATGGAGAAGAACAGTGCATGGGCTTTCTTGAGAAATGGATGAAACACGTTGAAAAAAACATCCCTGCACCTGAGAAAAAGGACGAGGACCACTGGTTTGTCCTCTTACTTTTTCCCTTGGAAAATTGGAGCTATACATCCCTTTTTATGTTTTTAAGGAAATGAGGTAGTTGCCATTCAGCACCGGATAGTTAACGTTTTTATTGTAACAATGAAATAAATGTAATTTTTTAGGAAAACTCTTTTGTCAAATAGTCTGTCAAGAAACACACCTCAGAAACCCCGTTACATATATTGTAAAATATATGACCCCCTTCTTTGATTAGATGTATTGGAAACTGTCTGACACTATTGAAATGCCCTGTCCTTTTGCATCAGGTAGTCAGGGAGTGTAGTTGTGATTGACATGGATTTACATTGTGGACCCTTTAGAGATGCTCAAATTTTTCGACTTGCTAACTTTCAGAGCTGATTGCAAAGCCCCTGAACATGGTATCATCATCATCAGATATAGAGAAGTGTTGGGGGAACATTTGACAGGAAAAAGTATGTCTCTAACACAAATAGTTTTTGAATAAATTAAGTTCAAAATTAAAGTCGAATTTTCCGAATTTTCGACATTTTGACTTCATTTTGAACTTAATTTGTTCAAAAAAAACTGTTTGTGTTAGAGACATACTTTTTTCTTTCAAATGTTCCCCCAACCCTTCTCTACATCTCCAGCAAGTTTAGTGATGATACCATGTTCAGGGACCTTGCAATGAACTCGAAATCGTCGAATATCTGAAAAAAACTTTGATCATCCAGCACACATTGTGTAAGTATAAGTGTTGTTTCTTCTTTTTAGGTTTTACAGCCACTGATTTAATTTTTGTAAAACAACGAGTAGCAGTTAAAAAATAAAGCTGTGCTTTATTAAAAAAATATTACTTATGTAGTTATTTAATGAACTAAAGGGTAATATTTAATACTTACATTAATTGAATGTACAGGGAGTGCAGAATTATTAGGCAAGTGGTATTTTTGAGGAATTATTTTTATTATTGAACAACAACCATGTTCTCAATGAACCAAAAACTCATTATATATCAAGTGAATATTTTTGGAAGTATGTTTTAGTTTGTTTTTTTTAGCTATTTAGGGGATATTGTGTGCAGGTGACTATTTACTGTGCATTAATTATTAGGCAACTTAACAAAAAACTAATTTATACCCATTTCAATTATTTATTTTACAGTGAAAACCAATATAACATCTCAAATTCACAATTATAATTTTGCATTCAAAAAACAACAAAAAAAATCAGTGACCAATATAGCCACCTTTCTTTGAAGGACACTCAAAAGCCTGCATCCATGGATTTGTCAGTTTTTGATCTGTTCACATCAACATTGCGTGCAGCAGCAACACAGCCTCCAGACACTGTTATAGGTGTGTTATGTTTTTCCCTCCTTGTTAAATCACACATTTGATGATGGCCAAGGTATCAATGGGTCAGATAGGTTGAACAAGGAGGCATGTCATTCGTTTTTCTTCTTTTATACCTTCTTGCCAGTCACTTGTGGTATTGGATTGCCTTGATGGAGCATTGTCCTGCATGAAAATCTGTTTTTCTTGAAGATGCAGATTCTTCTGTACCACTGCTTTTGAAGAAGTGGTCTTCCAGACACTGCAGTAGGACTGGGAGTTGAGCTTTGATCCATCCTCAACCCGAAAAGGCCCCCACAAGCTCATATTTTGATGATTACCAGCCCAAACCAGTACTCCACCTCCACCTTGCTGGGTCTGAACTGGAGCTCTTTCTGCCTTTTACCATCAGCCACGTGCCCATCCATTCTGGCCCATCAAGACTCGCTCTCATTTCATCAGTCCATAAAACCTGAGAAAAATCAGTCTTGAGATATTTCTTGGCCCAGTCTTGACGTTTCAGTTGTGTGTCTTGTTCAGTGGTGGTCGTCTTTCAGCCTTTTGTTCTGGTATTGCACACCTTGTGCTTTTGGGCACTCCAGTGATTTGCAGCTCCTGATATGGCCAATGGTGGCAAGTGCATCTTGGCAGTGCACGCTTGACTTTTTCAGTTCATGGGCTTTATTTTGCGTCCTTTTTGTTGTCCAGCGCTTTTGCGACCCTTGTTGACTATTTTTGATATGAAAGCTTGATTGTTTCGATGATTCACGCTTCAGAAGCTTTGCATTTTAAGAGTGCTGCATCCTCTTGCAGATATCTCACTACTTTTTGATTTTCTAAGCCTGTCAAGTCCTTCTTTTTGACCCATTTTGCCAAGAAAAGAAGTTGCCTATAATTATCACACCTAATATAGGGTGTTGATGTCATTAGACCACCCCCTTCTCATACAGAGATTGCACATCACTAATATGTTCTTAATTGGTAGTGGCTTTCGAGCCTATACAGCTTGGGTAAGAAACATGCTATATAAAGAGGATGATTGTGGTCAAATATCATTTTGCTAATTAATTCTGTCACTCTGTATGTAACATTGTGACAAGACATAGGAAGAAGCAATTAGTCCACAATAGAATTCACCATGATTATCATATTTTGCAAACCAAACTGTTTGTCACTTTTTTCTTTAGCAAAAAACCTTTTGAGTTCAGTTGGTTTCACAGTATGATTATAAATTTTGGAAAAATATTACAACCTAATATGCCGTCACTTTAGAAAATATTATGCAATTATTCTACCAGCACCGTGTTTCTTTCCCATACACTCATATAAGCGGAATAATGTGATCCAGACACTACAGAACACAACATGCTGAAGGTTGATGTTATTTGGCTTATTGAAACTATCTGGTAGTTTCTGACAGGAAAGCACATTGAAGTCACAGCGGCTAGAGTACCATGTTAACCCAAGAGTATGGAGAATGCCAGTGTAGACCCTTCATTACATTGAATGACTATATATCTGGTTAAGTCATGTTGTTTTTGGAAAGGGCGGGACACAGATAACCAATTGTATGGTTAAATTTGAAAACAAACACAGACATAATTAATGACAAGAATTTTCATCCAATATATTTCCTCCAACGACTTCCGGTTTGTGGATTTATTTGAAGGCATGTAGATATAATGGTTTTTCCAGAATGGTGGAGATGTAGGAGAAGAGACCCATAGAAGTCTGACGCAGCATACTGTATTTGTACAGGACGACCAGAAACAGGATACACCAAGAAAACTCAGTGATGGGACAAGAGAATGAGCTCAAGTTCCTGTTATTGGCTTTTGTGTATTGCCGTTGTCTCGATACCAAATAAAGATCAATTGATGAGTAAGGTTTTACCAATAAGTAGGAAGAAATAATGGCGATACGAGAGTAATTGGATCATTTACATTGAGAGATTGCTCTGTAGGTTTTGTTCAATTGCGTTTATACTGTTTGGCCACTGGTCTTTGGACATTCTGGCAGGTATATTTGTTCTGAAATAGAGAATTACATTTGTATCAGAACCTGTTATACAGAGAGTGTTTCCATTGCACCTAGAGGTATGTAACCTTTAGCAAATAATATAATGTGGACAGTTATTAAACAAAATAGATTATTTCTGGTAGGCTCTCTCTAGATCATGGGGGGAACTTATTGATATGGACACTTGTGCTCTTGCATCACTTAAGGGCCACACATAAATCGATTCCAGACCCTCCCAGTCAACATATTCAGAGCCGTGGACCAGATCGACAGGCAGTCAAAACCAGCAAGCACTATCCTCCCCTCCTGCCCTGGTTGCAGCGTTCATATGTAGACTGTTTCCAGATTAACATTGACAATTTTTATATGTAGAGCGCAAAGTTGATTAGGAAATGTGGTCAGTGAGTGACCCTTTACTAGTGAGTTGTATGCCCTATGCATTACAGGTTTTGGGGGCAGCATGTGGAGGACCAAGGGGGGCCGCCGAACAACACCCAAGGGCCGCATTCGATCCCTGGGCACGGTTGGACATAGGTCCTAGATTGTATCTGGGATGGGTCATGATACATTTTTGATTGGTATCCATACATAGCTTATGCTATTTTCTGATATCTTTAACATTTTGGATATCATAGGTTTTGCCTGTCACTGGCACTATCAAACACTTTCTTTATGCCAAGGTTGTCATGAACATCCATTAGCTTTTTTTTCTGAAGATGTGTTGTAAAGGAACTAGGAATGGTCCCTCTGCGGAGAAAAGCAGACAGATATAGTAAGCTGTGTGGGAAGCTAGTGGTGTTGTGTAATGGAGTTTGTGGAGATGGGATTTAGACATTTAGGTCTCACTGTGATTCTCCTGAAATTTCTGACATATTTTATTAAATGAATCTCTTTTTATAAATAGTTTACGAAAGGGCGGACAAAAAGTCCAAAGGGTGGGTATTACAGGCCTCTCCCTGACGTTTGTGCTTTGCTCTGGCCGCACCCACACAATACTTGTGAAAGATATAGAATCGGGCAACCTGGCTGTAAAGGCACAGACAATGATTTGGCCTATATGGACAGCAAAGTGGGGTAAAAAAAGCGGTAGTCGTTATTAAACACATAGACTATCCCTACTATCCACATACGCATCCCTTCGTCACCCCCCAATCTCCAACCCTATTCCCCCTCTCCACTTTACCCTTCCTAGCCCCCTTAGCACCCACAAACTCGTTCCCCCCTCCCCTCTCTCCACTTCATCATATCCCTCACCACTCCACAACGTACATCCTCGCCCGTCCGATCTTCCCACCCACCTTCCCTTAAATTCCTCCCTAACTCTCCCCACCCCCCCTAATCTCATCTTATCTATCCCTTTTTCCAATTCCCAATCCTCATCTCCCTGAATCAGTATTCATCCCCTCAACCCCTTATCCTTAACCCCACACTCCCCTTTCCCTCCCCACCGAACCTGTGCCTTTTTCCCCACTATTTTACCCCCCTTGCATCCACTTCTTCTATGACCCCCTTATTCGTTAACCCAGCCCCCACCCCCACCTCATTAATCTGTTTCCCATGTAATATTACACCTCACTTTTACCCTTTATTTTCCTCCCTCCACCGCTTCTATGGTGCCCCACCCATATCCACTCACAATCCATTACCCACTCCCCACGCTTTTCTTCCCCGCCTCCTATTTCCCTATTTCTCCTTCTTAATCTCCCCTAAGCCCACACGCACCCTCAACTCCCCCCATCTTACCTCTCCACACCGCCTTTTCTCCTGCTTCCATACTGCCCATCTCAGTTCCCTCCCCCCACATCCCCCCCCACTCCTCACGACTTTCCCCGCCCCCCACTACCCCCCCATATTCTTTTCCCGCAATCTTCTTGCTAAACCCCATACAGCCTTCCTCCATCCCGGTGTCTCTCCGCCCCATCCCTATCCTACTCGCCCTACTTTTCCCTCTCCACGTCCCCCCATCATTCCTTTCCTACTCCCTTTATTGTAACCCGTTCAACTCCCTATTTTTACACCCCACCACTCCCTTCTCCCCGAACCCCCCTCTCTACCATCACCCACCCATCCTTTACCCCACCCACCAAACCTTGCTCCACCCCTCCCCCTTTCCTCCCTCTCCCCCCAATTCGGCCCTACCTCCCTTCTCCCCTTCCTCTTCCTGTGCCCGCCCACCCCCGCGCCTTCCCCGTCCCGCTATCCAGATCCACTTGTCTCTTCCTCATCTTCCCCTTCCCCCACCCCCACTCCCTGCCTATATTCAAACTTAACACCTCCCTCCATCATAATCCCATCCCTCACACATCCCCCCCCTATTCTACTACACCACTCACCCCGTCATCCCCTCCCCCTGAATTAAACGAGACTGCAGTCCCCCCTTCCTCCTTTTTTTCCCCGCACAATCTTCTTTTATTAACGTTGATCTCCTTGCATCCCCCACAGTTCCTTTCACGCTCCACCTAAACTCCGCCACAGTCACCCAAATCCCACACCCATTTTCCTTCACTAACCTCCCTCGCCCAACCGTCTTTCACCTCACACGACCCTTTCCTCCCCCTTCTACTCTCTCCCATCTGCTAAACTATACTAACTACCCACTTTTTTCCCACTCCTCACCCAACCCGTATCTTTCCCCCCTCTTGATCACCACAGTACTACTTCCCATACTTGTTGTAATTTCCTCCCTTACCTCCATACCCACTCTCCCTTTTCCATGTTTCTCTATTTGCTTCGCCGCTGTGTCACATACTCACTTTCCTGAAAAATACATGACATGAATACACAAGCGATGATAAAAGTCATGAATATGAGTAATAAAAAAAGCTTGCCGTCGATTGGTGCGTTTCCCAACGCGTTCGCCTATGACAGGCTTCTCAGCGGAGGGGGGGACAAAACGACAAACAATTGATAACAAAGCATAGATACGTAAGTCTTATACTCAATGCAGACCCACCGCGTACACAGCCAAGAGGAAAACAATACTGCCTAGCTCCTCTGAACGGACCAACAAGGCTAGCTCTGACCGCAGACATGCGGTCAGAGCTTAGCACTTGGTGGTCCGTCCGAGGATTCTAGCAGGTATTGTTTTTCCCTTTGGGTGTCCAACGCGGGGGGGGTGCGAGATGAGTATTAACTGAACGATATCATTATCAGATTGTTTGTCGTTTGTCCCTGATGAAGCCTGTCATAGGCGAAACGCGTTGGAACACACCAATCGACGCAAGCTTGTTTTTATTACTCATATTCTGACTTTTATCAGTCACTTTGTGTATTCATGTCATGGATTTTCTCTATGTGTTTAATAAAGATAAAGATTTTTACCCACTTGCATTGTCCATATATGGCCAAATAAGTGTAATGTGCCTTTAAAGCCCAGGTTGCCCGATTCTATATCCTTTACATAAATAGTTTACTTATTCTTAGAAAAGTTGGAAGCCTTAAGTAAATGTAAGAAAAGCATTATCATTACCTGTAATTGTGACATTTGACCATTTGCTGTTCAGTATATAAAATCCAATTATAATTTCCCTCCACTGATTATATTAAATTGGAAAAAACATGTATGTCCGTAGCATTGTCCAGGGTAACTCACTGGAGCAACCAGGTTCTTTTTGGATCTATAGGATGTCTATGTTCAGATCTCTGCCATTCATGCATTAAACGATTGCCCACACAGCTGGTTAGGGGTTAACTTTTTACTAGAGGAATATATACAAGTCCATTCCACCATCACCCATAAGGTAGGGATGGGTTTCAAGCATAGGGTCTATGTTGCAAACAAAACCTTACTAAATGCTGAGAGGAGTGGAAACTGAGGCCTTTACCCAGGATCAGTAGAACAGGTGGTGCAGTAGAGGTAGAGAGGGGAGGTATGCTTATTCTCACCCTGGCCAATGTGGCACCTCCCTTGAATCCGCTTCATGCATTTGGGCAAGATGAGGGATATACTGCCCTGATCCAAAAGGGATCTCTGTCATTTGCCCTGGCTGGCTAAGTGGACAGTGACGGGGGACCCAGAGAGAAGAATAGAGCACCTTGCTCCAAGGGAAGCTGTTCTTACCAGCAGACAGCCCAGGAAAGACACCAAAGACCTGGGAAAACAGTTAACTACTTACTTAAACAACCTCTGCCCAGAGGAGGGGTTTAGGAGTGACTGAGTATGTAACTAAAGCAAAAGAGAGGGAAAAGAGCCATGACCTAACCTTCTAGCAGCTGCTATTTAGAAAAGATAAAATTCTTACAGCTATACACAGAAATTTACAGCATGACATGGTCTATATATAGAAATACATATATACACAGGAAAGTAAAACCACTTCACTACATGTCTTTTGCCTAAGGATATCATGTGACCAAAAAGGCAGAACGTCATAGGCACCCTACCTGTCTCATTGGATATTTCCCCCTCTGGACACTGAACACAGTCAAAGCAACATTCATGAATTCCTTTCCTTTTTCCCTTTCTATATCCCGGTGGACAATCTGCAGAACAGACAGATTCAGGGACCTAAGAAATATATAAAAATATATTATGAAAATGGAACAAATGACTATACTAGGTTGGTTATTGTATAAGTGCCGAAACATTAAAAGGTTTATGATAATATCTTTATTTCCATAATGGACATGAGATGAGAGGGAATTGAGAAACAATCTCTCCAATAGGGCCTCAGACAGAATTTAAACCTCCTGAGCAAAATATTTTTTCCTGCCCAAATCAGGTGGTTTTAAACTTAAGGCTTTCTAAATCTTAAATTTTATTTCAGCCATGTGACTTCACGAGGAACATCTGATAAAAATTTTTTGTGGCTTAACATATTTGTGTATATCATACGTGTCAAGTTTGGAAATGAAAAAATCGGGGGACGTACAGGAAGTGACGTTAGTGACGTCAGTTCCGTTATATGGATCTTGGTTCTTCCGCGTTCCATGTACTGGAAGTGACACCACTGACGTCACTTCTGGTGTCCGGCGGCCTTTTGGCTGATCTAGCAGGGTGAGGGCGTTACTCTCCCTGCTAATGTCCCACCCCGCTTGTGCTGATAATGTGCGGGGTGGGACATTAGCAGGGAGAGTAACGCCCTCTCCCTGCTAGATCAGCAAGATTTCAAGAATCCGGGAAAAATCCGGGATTTTTTGAAATTGGGAAGGTTGACAGGTCTATTGTATATGTCAACACACAAGACACCTGTAACAGCGGCTGCCGTACGCCGTGGCCCTCCTACTCTGGGCGCCCTGTTTAGCAGTGATGCTGTTGTTTCTACACACTTCCTTAAACACCAGCGTGTGTCATTTCCTGGGATTTAAGGTATTTGTCATGTGACCTGGCTGACCAATAGTGGACCACTTTCAGCTATATAAGGAACCCTGACCTTTCAGCTTTGTCTCAGTATTAAGGTCTCTGTGTTATGCTTAGCACTGACGTCCATTGGTGTTTCTGTGATATAGAGCCCTGCCTGTATTCTGAGACTGATACCTAACACTTAGCTGCCCGCTGCACTCTCCTGCTACCTAACAAAAGTTAGAGTGTGCAAGAGAATTTCTTTATACACTTAAATTTTTAAGGCCCACAAACAGTGTTATAATAATTAAAATTTTATTGCACCTAGTACATTCTGAAAACAAGGTAAAAAGATGCATTCCATTAACTTATAGGCACCATTTACAGATAAACAGTATGAAGTAGGTACAATTATCGCAAAATGAATCAATAGGCAAAGATGTGCGTTTCACATAATAGCTTCTTTAGGGGACGTTTTACTCTGGTGTATTTAATTTCTTTAGATGGAAATCTAATGTAGATCTCATGGAGTGGGGACATCGTGAGGAATGGGGGATCCGGATAATTATATGGATCCAGGAATGGTTCTTAGTAAACAAATCCTCCATATCATGTTTAGGGTGATTACGCTTCATCAGCACTCTGCAGGTGGAGTAGTTAGGCCGCAAAAAGAAACACCGCATTACCTTCCTCACTATTTTCACTTAACTAATGAAATACACCAGGGTAAAACGTAAAAACATTTATACAGTCAGGTCCATAAATATTGGGACATCGACACAATTCTAACATTTTTGTCTCTCTCTCTTCATTTTTGTCTCTCTCTCTTCACCATCACAATGGATTTAAAATGAAACACAATGTGCTTTAACTGCAGACTGTCAGCTTTAATTTGTGGGTATTTTTTCATTGTTTGCAAATCCTTTGCAGTACATTACAGCCTGAAGTCTATAACATTGCATAGACATCACCGGACGCTGGGTTTTATCCCTGGTGATTCTCTGCCAGGCCTCTACTGCAACTGTCTTCATTTCCTGCTTGTTCTTGGGACATTTTCCCTTCAGTTTTGTCTTCAGCAAGTGAAATGCACGCTCAGTCAGATTCAGGTCTGGTGATGACTCGGCCATTGCAAAACATTCCACTTCTTTTCCTTCAAAAACTCTTTGGTTGCTTTTGCCGTATGCTTTGAGTCCTTGTCCGTCTGCACTGTGAAGCGCCGTCCAATGAGTTCTGAATAATTTGGCTGATTGTAAAGGCTGCCATACACGGCACGGATTCGTGCCGGATTCTGGCGCGATGGATTCCGGGCACGTGCACGCGGATCCATCGTGCCGGAATCCCCTGCAGCCCACCTTGCCCGTCCGATCGCATCCGCTGGATCAGGGGCACAGAATCGGATCCGAGGAAGAACCAACCTGTTGGTCTTTTCGGGTCCGATTCTGCTCTGATCAGGGGGCGTTGCGGTCAGGGAGGCGATCCATCGGACACGGATCCCTCCCGGATCCGGCCGTACAAGGTGGGCTGCCACGATCGGATTCCCTAATTGGCTAATCGTTCTCACCTGTGGATGCCGGCGGAATCGCCGGAATCCATCGGGTGCTGAATCGATCAGCCAGGGAATCCGTGCCGTGTATGGCTAGCTTAAGAATCAGATAATATTGCGGGAAACACTTCAGAATTCATCCTCCTGCTTTTGTCAGCAGTCACATCATCAATAAATACAAGAGAACCAGTTCCATTGGCAGTCATACATGCCCACGCCATGACAATACCACCAGCATGATTCACTGATGAGGTGGTATGCTTAGGGTCATGAACAGTTCCTTTCCTTCTCCATACTCCTCTCTTCTCATCTCTCTGGCACAAGTTGATCTTAGTCTCATCTGTCCATAGAATGTTGTTCCAGAACTGTGAAGGCTTTTTAGATGTTGTTTGGCAAACTCTAATCTGGGCTTCCTGTTTTTGAGGCTCACCAATGGTTTACATCTTGTGGTGAACCCACTGTATTCACTCTGATGAAGCCTCCTCTTGATTGTTGACACACATACACCTACCTCCTGGAGAGTGTTCTTGATCTGGCCAACTGTTGTAAAGGATGTTTTCTTCACCAGGGAAATAATTAATCCACCACAGTTGTTTACTGTGTTCTATCAGGTCTTTTAGTGTTGCTGAGCTCACCGGTGTGTTCCTTCTTTTCAAGAATGTTCCAAACAGTTGTTTTGGCCACACCTGATGTTTTTTGCTGTCTCTCTGATGGGTTTGTTTTGTTTTTTCAGTCTAATAATTGCTTGTTTCACTGATGACGACTCTTTGGATCTCATCTTGAAAGTTGAGAGCAACAAATGCAAATAGCACACTTGAAATGAATTCTGAACATTTTTTGCACACTGTAATTGAGATAATGAGGGAATATCACACACCTGACCACTGAACAGCTGAGAAGCCAATTGTCCCATTACTTTTGGTCCCTTAAAAAGTAGCAGGCACATTTACAAACTGTTGTAATTTCTACACTGTTCACCTGATTTGGATGTAAATAACCTCAAATTAAAGCTGACAGACTGCAGTTACAGCACATTGTGTTTGTTTCATTATAAATCCATTTTGGTTATGTATAGAGCCAAAAATGTTAGCATTGTGGCGATGTCCCCATATTTATGGACCTGCCCGTATATTCTGTTTATCCTTCTTAATCTATTAGATTGTAAGCCCGATCGGGTCGGGTCCTCTACTCCTCCTGTGTGATAACCTGTACCCTGTATTATAATAATAATCCTTCTTAATGTGATTAGATACAGCACTCTGTGGATAGCCCAATTCTTTAGCATTGACATTTGATGGCTTAAGGCCCCCACACACATAACGAGTGGGGGCCAACAGATGAGCGGTGGAGTGCAGCCTGATTACGTCATCACTCTGCTCTCCATTGCTCAAGCATCGGGGGCACCATTTGTGACGTCAGTCTGCATTGAAACTAATGGCATCGGCCAGAGGTTTATGGACATGTTTATTCTCTGGCACCCCCGATCGGCAGGCTCAGAAAAGGGACAATATTGACTGTTAATGGCCAGAGGAGCTAATCATTTTGGATGTCTTATTTTTGTTGTTTTCAACTTGGAGTATCATGACAATAATTAAACTTAATGTACATTGTTTTTTATAGTGTATTTGTTTCCTAAACAAAATGGTCATGTTCATGGAGAAATCAAGAGTGTTGTCTAGTTTTATAAGTGGGCGCAATTTTAGCAGTATCAAAGGTAGAGGCTGAAAGTTCACAGTTTGGGAAATGTATATATTTCACCAGATGGTTCATTTACTTTTCAGACCGGTATCTGTACTGACTGTCAAACAAGAACCAGAAAGAACATTGCTCGTATAATTTCCTGCTCTTTACCTGAGCAGTTCCACAGTTCTTACTTGACCTTCAACTTTTTTGAAAGTCTGATAACCTGGAGCTAAAAGTTGTGGGGACATCTGAATACCAGCACACACACCTAAAACTTATTGAATGGTAAGATAAAACTTAAGGCAGGAAAGTAACAGGATCTTATTATAAAACAATGGTGCCCTTCTCTAAAGCCCCCCCATACACACTAAGATCGATCCATACAATCTCCATTAGATCTACCAACAACTGTGTAGTATAGTGGCCTCCCTGATAGAATACATAGTGATTGGAAGGTATATATCCCTGCTATGTAGTGCTGGGTCCCCCCTGATAGAATACATAGTGATTGGAAGGTATAAATCACTGCTATGTAGTGCTGGGTCCTCCCTGATGGAATACATAGTGATTGGAAGGTATATATCACTGCTATGTAGTGCCGGGTCCTCCCTGATAGAATACATAGTGATTGGAAGGTATATATCACTGCTATGTAGTGCTGGGTCCTCCCTGATAGAATACATAGTGATTGGAAGGATTAGAAAGCTCTTTATATTACATGGTTTTGGTAGAACCAAATTTGATTGTACAGAAATTGCATGGAAAGATTGTAAGGTGTATGGGGGCTTTTACATAGCAACTATAAAGATTTATTTCCTCAATAACCAGTTGAAGTCTATACATGATGTTTAATGAAGTCAAATGTAAACATTTTTTTTGCATTAATTTGTAAAAATACTGACCTCACCATACTTCCAGTGTATGAGATCTTGGGAGATAGTAAGCGTCTGTCCTTCATCAGATGATGCTTCAAAACTGCCAACTATTACGGGGGACTGGTCCCTTTCTTGTGTGTAGCCATAGCTGATTATGTCATAGGTTGTGGACATTTCTCTTCTTTCATTGAAAAACACTTCTTCTCCAGTAGGGTCTTGGAAGTGGGTTCTTTTTAAAAAAAACTCCAGGAAGGATAATGATTAAAAGTAATTTCTAGTCTTATTGTTGGAACTACTCTTTATTGTACGTACTGTATTTTGCAGTTGGGAAGATGCACCACTTGATATGCAGCTGTATACAGAGGTGCAGAAGTGTATCTGCTTTCTGGTCTGATCATTCCCTGCTGTTCCAAGTACCTTATTACTGTCCATGGGCTCTCTCCTTCCTCCCCTCATTATACAATTAGAGTTTTTCTCTTTCAGTCACCATCCAGATAGCTATCATCAAGGGTTTTTCCTCCCTTCCTTGCCTATCCTCCATTGGGAATTAGGGCGATCCAAATTTTGTTCCCTTAAGTACCTTGATTCAGCGGCAGCATGACTTGGGGCCTACTCGTTAGGGTGGGTATCCTGCCACTGGTATCCTTGGATGGCCGTTGGTGAGTGGAACCACCATGTTGATGATATACTATGTAGAATTATAATTGTATATAAGTTTAGGTTATTTATGTAAGCTCTAGGGGACTGTAGTTGTCCTCTATTGTAGTTGTGTACTCATACACCTTCTTATTGATTGTTTGTTTACTCAAATGTAGTACTAAAAATTTATTAAAACTGTGTTGCTGGGTTATCACCTGGGACCATCTCCTTCCTGATGAGACCTATGGATATTGATGGCCAAACATCATCCAGATCTGTCCGCAAACAGGCGGATCGGACTTTAAAGAAGTCCGAGGTCTGCCTGTTGGTGGACAAATTAAAATTGAATCTAAGAGATCAGTTGTGACCTAAGTGGCGTCACATCCGGTACCTGGAACGGACAGTTCCTGGTTTCGATTGCCGGATGTGACGTAACTGACGTCACTTCCTGTTTTCGGAGCCGGTATTTCACTAGAAGACCGGATTCTCTATCGGTCTTGTATTGAAAAGATTCTTCCTTTGACACGGTGGGATCTTACTGCTCCTGATCCTGCTGGAGGAAGAATAGTGAGCTATTTCTCGCTGGCAAAAGGGGCGGGTCGAACACCCGTACTGCTCGCTGGTTAGAAGGAGTGCAAACATCGATGTTCACGGCCGAACTGTCCACTATGAGGACAGTTCGGCCATCATTACCTATGGATGAGGGGTAAAATGCGTCGGGGGAAGCTAATGGAGGGGTTTCCATCTGTGTCCCCTCACCAGTGTTAGTCAAAGAAGAGGTTACAATGTTACCCAGTATTATTGTGAGGTTTATGCCCACAATCAAGACAGTCTGTTTTTGTTGATTAGTTGTATAGAATTTTTTAATCTTCTGACATATAATTGAGTTTTCACTTTATCAACACCTATCGTTTTTTCCATTTGATGAACCAAAAACGTTATCTGTTGAGGTTGATTGATCAGAATTGATTCCTACCCACTTGGTATGATCAACCTACAAACAATTGATATCGAAGCAGTGATCAAACAGGTGTTGGGACATTTTTTTTTTTGGGGGGGGGGGGGGGGGGGTGATTGTCCAATTATGTGAGTGTAAGTTCTTCTATGTGATGGTACTATGGAGCATGTGCACAATCGGTTAGGAATCGATCACATTAAATTGGCGATCTCAAAAGAATCGATATATTAATGGATACCTTAAGACGTTTGGGCTATGTGCAAGGTTTCTGGGTGTTTAATATATGACTACCTGTTTATTTTGTTGGCTAGGCAGTAGGAACAACCACACCTGGTGGAAGGTTAAAAACCACCCCATTCGAGTAGCTTTTGGATTTATAAGAACCTTGTAAAAATGCGAAACTATGACACACGACCCTTTTCATCATCACGAATACATTACCTTTAACACGTCCTTATAATTTTTGTTCCTGGGCATATATAACAGCATTTCATGTAGAGAATGCGCCATTGCATAGACGGTCCTGTAGACTTGGTATGTAAAACCAAAACTCTGTGAATCATATGCAGCAGTGGGAAGTTGGTGCAACCATATGGTTTGATTGCATATACAACGTTTATGTCCATGAAGCTTAAAAAAAAATTCAAGTTCAGGATCTGATACTTTGCACTGAAAAAGAAGTCCCACAATATACTGTAATAAAATATCATTTGGACGATTTAGGGTGCTGACTTCTTCCAAGAAGTGGCTCAATGCTGGGATGTGTTTGATGGGAGGTGAAAATACAAGACATCCATTTAAAGGGAAATGCTTTAATTTCAATAGTACACTATAAGCATTAAAAGATCCTGAAGGGACAACTAAAGTCTTGTCAAATCTCAAACTTTGCTTAGTTAGTAAAGTTGCCAATGTTATTGAAAGATGACCACAAAGAACTATAATATTAGATGTTGATTTCTGTAAAACCCTTGATTCCTCCTTAAACGTTGGGAAATTCATTAATGTTTCAATATAGTGTAGAGTAATGATGTACTCAATGCAGATATTATAAAGAGCAGCCAATCTGCCAAATTCTTGAGTCCCCTTCTCTCCAGCATCATCGTCAGATGCAATTACTCCAACCCACGTCCATCTGAAAAGTTTGAGCAATTTAGCCACCGCCAGATGTTGGGTGTGATCGCATGGAAGGGTTTGAAAGAAAGATGGAGAGATCTGTTTTTCAGTTAAAGTAGGATCTGAGGAACCACAGCTGATCTATGTTAACAAAATACGTTTGTAATTAAGGAGGAGGTTAGGTGGTAAATTCAATATAACGGAGGTAAGTAACTTGATTTGACCCATACAATAGAGCAGTGGTTCCCAAACTTTCCTTGCAGGGCCCCCCTTTTCTATTTAGGGAAATTTTTGAGCCCCCCCTCCCCATTCAAGCACAGGTTAATTATGAGGGCCCGCACCCCCCTATAAAACCTTCTTGCCCCCCTCCCAGGGCTCAGGTAAATGTTTTCTGCTAAAAGTGGTGAGCCCGAGCCACAATTGGGGTAGCTTACCTCCAAGCAGTACTGCGGAGCTCCCCCTCCCCCTCTTCTGTGCAGTCCGTGGATCACTTCTCTCTAAGGACTTGGTATCCTTTGTAGAGCTCCTGCCCATGTTTATTTGCTCCACACAGTCCAAACAAATCACCCTTGCAGGAGTTAATATCCATTCAAACAAATCAAGTCCTGAATATTGACAAGCCATCTGGCTTCGCACCATTCCAAAGGTTCTTTCCATTATCTCCAGGGAAAGAATGTTACCAGTTTTCCAGCAGCAACATGCCTGGACCCCACACTCTTTGTGAGCCCCGTGTATCAGCTGTTCCAACACCATGTTCCAGCACCATGTCTCCAACTTTCATAAGAAGCCAGGACTGCATGGCTTCAGCTTTTGTTAAGACACACCCACCTACCTACCTGCTATCCAGCAGTAGAGATGGTCGAATGTTTTTTTTCTAAAATTGGCCGATTTCGCCAATTTCAAATTAATTACAAAGCCCCTGAACATGGCATCATCACGAAACTTGCTGGAGATATAGAGAAGGGTTGGGGGTATACTACAAAGAATTTTTTTTTCGTCTCTAGCACAAACAGTTTTTGCACAAATAAAGTTCAAAGCCAAAGTTCAAAACGAGCATTGTTACCGGCAGACTGCTACCATCACCATGTCCACCCTACTCCCCAGTCATAGACCCTGTGGGAGGGTGATTTTTGTCACCCGAATGTATTTGCTACCACCAAGCAGGTTCACACAGGGGATTGGAGTGCACCTGGCCAGATTTATAAACCCCTGTTTGGTGGACCACGCATGCAACCAATAGAACTTCCATTGTAACTGTTTGCTATATGGCCATACCTCCCTGAGGAAGCCCTTGTGGGGCGAAACATGTTGGAGGATAGAAACCCCAAGACCATGCTCATCGGCTGACTCTACCAAACAATGTATAACATCGTGTTTCTTTGTATTTGATTTTATCACAATATATTTGTTGCTTTAAGTAAGGTGGCCTGACCACCTAGCACTGACATGTTTTTATATATATGAAGGATTAGTCCGTACCCAGTAGACTTTTTATTAATCATAATGTTTACAATAGTGTACTCAATCAGGTTGTAACCTTGTGATGTGCCTTTAAAACCCAGTCTAGTTGTTTTTTGAGATTCCAACCTCAATTAGGGATATTCTTTATAAAGTTCAAAGTCTATAAAAAATTTGGAAAATCAGAATTTTGACTTTGATTCTGAACGAAATGTATGCACAAACTGCATGTGCTAGAGCAAAACTTTTTATTTTCAAATGTTCCCACAACCCTTCTGTACATCTCTAGCAATTTTGGGGATGATACAATTTTCAGAGGCTTTGCAATCAGCTCACAAATTTAGCAAGTCGAAAAATTTGGCCATCTGTATCCAGCAGGTGTATATTCCTGGATGGAATGGAAAGGCCCACCCAGTTCCTTCCCTCCCATCCCAGAATCCCAAAACAAAAACTGCACAGTAATGGACTGTAGCAGTCAAATACTATCCTATACTCCTTCCAGGACACACACCCAGCTACCTCCCTGATATCCAGCAGGTGTATATTCCAGGATGGAATGGAAAGGCCCACCCAGTTCCTTCCCTCCCATACCAGAATCCCAAAACAAAAACTGCACAGTAATGAACTATAGCAGTCAAATATTATCCTGGACTCCTTTCCGGACACACCCTTTGGCACATTTACTGCTGGACATTGTATGTTTACACAGTGACAGACTAAGAAAGATAATAAATAGTTGTGCACAACCTTCAGCAGTGATTACACAGCTACAGTGATATCAGTGGCCAGAAAGGCTCTCAGTGGGTGTATGGGGCCTGAGCAAGGATTACAGAGTAAAATGGAGTCAGTATGAGGGGTGGGTGTTTAAGTTGTGTGTAGGTGTGCAGCTCTCAAAATGAAGGAGTGTGGCCCCTTGTAACAGAAAAATAAGAACAAGGACAGAGGCAGACAAC
This sequence comes from Ptychadena robeensis, assembly GCA_036250615.1. Lineage (NCBI taxonomy): Eukaryota > Metazoa > Chordata > Amphibia > Anura > Ptychadenidae > Ptychadena > Ptychadena robeensis. The sequence goes on along the minus strand of CM070032.1, from coordinate 231,431,054 downwards.
CTATTACAACAAATGGTTAAATAATGTGGAATTGGATAGGATAAAACAAAATGAAACAAAATAAAACGAAATGAAACAAAACAACAGACAAGATACTCACATTAAAAGAGGTTTACAAGGATGGATCTCTCAGGGCCGTGTGCTTCCAGGAAGACCTCACTTCCTGGTTGGGGATGAGATCACTTCCTGCTTACAGATGCTAGGGGGCTCAACAGGAACAATGGGACGTGTTTCGAGCGGAGGCTCTTTTTCAACAATTGAATCAAATAGAAAATAACATTTACCTGTGTGTACCCATAGAAGTTCAATATCTGTGTCATAGGCAAGGATCTCCCTGCAAACAGGAAGGAGATGACACCAGCCAATCGGTCTCTTCCTTGGCAGGAATAGTTGGGAATGAGGTCTCCAGGACCAGATAAGATCTGTAGGACGCTATCTAAGGCTTTCTTTGCATAGTTACATGAATCATACACATGATATCCCAGGGTGATGTTGGGTAGAAGATCGGGGTTCTCGTTTATTTCATCAACAGCAAACAGAAAGGCCAGGAGATATCTGAAAAAGATCGGCATAGGCCTGGGAGGAATGAAACAGAAATATTAATTATACTTTTGTTTTTTAATTATATCTTTGTTTTTGTTCAGTTTTCAGAATATAATGATTTTTCGGCTGAACTGTGGATTTATTACTTATTGCACCCTAGCAAAAAATGGACTCCCTCCCACCCTAAAAAAAGTAAAGCCTTCTCCTTCCTAAATTGTTTCAGAGCCATAATTCTCCCGCAACATACCCCAGTACATACTCAAGCATCTTTATCCCTCCACCCCAAAGGACAATTTTTTTTCTTCCCAACACAAACCTTTTGGGCTCTAAAGGAGTCCTGAAAAGTTCTTACCCTAATGACCCGGGCCTCAAATACAGTGCAATGAGTGAGGGCTGGTCTTGCTAGGCTTGCTCTTATGACATTTCCCGGAGCTGAGAAAGAGCCTAGTGTTTCCCCCAGATTCTCTATTACCCTGGCAAGCCGTACATTGGGGAGATGTGGGCCATGTCGCCATATTTTAAACATTACTTATAGAGAGCAATCAGAAATATCCTATAGAGAGCGAGCCAGCCAACATACAAAATTGATATGAAAAACTAAAAGAAAAGGTTTTTCCCATCCAGAGAATGGGAGCTAAGGGGACTTTAAAGGCTAGCTCTATTGGTATCCCAGATTTATAAGGGCTATACTTGTACCATATTGTACAACATCATTAGGATTGTGAGAACACTCGTAACAAACTGGTGAACAAACAATTGTATATCAATTTTAAAAAGCATCGAATTTAATGTCCATGAATAAAAAAGCAAGGTGCGCCGAGCCTAAGCGCCAAGATATCAAAGGAGTGGCTTCAGAACAACTTTGTAAATGTCCTTGAGTGGCCCAGCCAGAGCCCAGACTTTAAGACGCACCCAGTTTTTAGAGCAGGAAAACCAGAAAAAAAAAGATTTAATAAGTTTTCACATCAATTGGGTTAATGAAATGAATTTAATGAATGCAATATTCAATTCAGCCAGCAGGTGTCACTAGCAGCAGTACACGCACAGCACTGATCGGCAGGGGGAAACAGCTTTCCTCTCTCCCTCTGCGATCAGCTGTTTCTGTGTCCGTGCAGAGAGTGATTTTTTACTTCGGTCAAGAGAGAGTTATAGCCAGTTTAACTATATCTTTCTCTTAAATGCCTATGCCAGTTCAGGGCTCTGTGCTGGCATAGGTAAATCACCGTAATCTCAGATCTGACAGCTCCTCCAGCTCCCTGGCTAATCTCCGTGCTGGGAGAGCTGGCGGGAAGCCAAGGTGCGACCACCGGCGGCCAAGTGGCCGCGGGGGTTACGCATTTGGACCATAAGATGCAGGCACTTTTTGCCCCAATTTTGGGGGTTAAAAAGTGAGTTTTATGGTCCAAAAAATACGATATCTATCTATCTATCTATCTATCTATCTATCTATCTATCTATCTATCTATCTATCTATTATCTATTTCATTGTATGATAAAGCAATTATAATAAAGCAATTATAATAAAGCAAATACAATAAAGCAAACACATATTTCCCATACGCAACAGATTTTAACCAGAAGGTGATGGAGCAGATGATCAGCAGTTCAGATCTATAAATCTCTCAATCTACTTACTGACTACAAGCTGCTAAATGTCTGATATTGCTCTTCAAATGAAGTAAAACAGCATTCACAGTGAATATTCCTCCGATGATAAAGTCTCCATCCTGGAAATATTTTGGATTGAATAAATAGTTTATCTTGCAGAGGAAACATGGATCAACAGAGTTCGGCTCCTGTGCCTGTCCTGGTAGTGAAACACAAAGACAAGCCAAGGCTATGCAGAGAGCCGGGTTACCAGACATCTTTGTATGATACAGCCGTCCATAGAATCATATTATACACAAAGTCATGGTACAGCATTGTATATCTACAGCACGGGCGGCAATATGTGTGAGTTTGTTGGTTTCTCAAAGACACTATGATCTTATATAGCCTGGGAGAACAACGAGAGATCGTGTATGTGGTATATTTAGATGGATTCTGCATTAGTCATTTATTCATAAAAGAATATATATATTGTTTTTAGAATTGCCTAATTTTGTTCATTGCTCTTGTTCTTCACAGTTAATGTCAAACCTTTTGACCAATAAGTGAAGTCAATCAAAAGTGTTGCATCTACAGTATATGGCCACTTGAAACCTACATAAGAGATTGGGTCTTAATTTAAATCTTTACTGACTCCCCATCCACTTGTGCTCTAGAAGGACTCTCAACAAATTATCCTCGTGTAGCAACTTTACTTAAAGTTTGGGAAAAGCCAGACCTTGGAAATCATTTGAAGTTAATATTGAGAAGATATTTCATTGCACAAGCTCCCTGCTTTCTGGGTACATCATTTGTCATTATAAATATCACCTGGCAGAGATGGACTGACCAGCGGGCTTTGAATGGTAGGATTGCTAAAGGATTGACAGGGATTGTAGAGTTGCTCAGGGCAACCACCGGAGCAAACAGGTCCTTTTCAGTTTACCTATGTTCCAATGCTGTCACATGGCTGGAACACAATGAAAAAATGTCCACACAGCTGGTTAGGGGGAATAATGGTTTACTAATAAAAATAAGTACAGGTCAGTTCCAATACACCAGCCAGCTGCTCAGAGGATTAGGCTGATGGCTCTCCTACACAGGGTAGCAGGAGTAGTCCAAGTAGTCAGAAAAACCAAATGGATCAAGTGGAGGTGGAGGGGGGAGGAATCCTGCGTCTCACCCTTACTCCACATGGAAGTGGCATCCATCTGCTTGGACAAGATGAGGAAAGGACTGCCCTGGTCCAAAGGGGATCCCTTTCATTCATTCTGCAAAGTGGACGGCTAGTCAGGGGACCCAGAAGTAGATGGGAGCACCTTACTCCAAGGTAAGCGGCAGACTACTGGCTGAAAACTCTAAAAACTCACTTTGGAAGAGTCTAAAAACCTCTGCCCAGTTGGAGGGAATTTACAGTCTCTGGACAGAAAGTAAAACCAAAAAAGCGGGAAGATAGCCATCACCACATCCTCTAGCAGCTGCTGTACAAAACAATGATACATTGTTAAAGCTATATACACCTATTATACACACATGTTATAGCCTGATTATACAAATATATATATATATACACAATAAAAGGATATTTCTCTTATTCCCTATCTCTAGCTTACAGAGATCGGGAGACTGTATATACCTTTGTATCATATCCACATTTATGGACATTCCATTATTGCATTCAGTCATAGCAGCAGAAGCCTGTGCATAGTATAAATTGCTTTAAAGAATCTGAGCAAGCAGGGGCCACTGCATCTCAGGGAGTGTAAAGCCTGCAAAAGTTTGGGATGAGTTTACTTGTTGGCAATACCAAGTGAGTCAGATGACTCTAGAGTGACCCCATAAACTCTACAGTTCTTTGATTGATTGATATTATTTAGGCCTACATAGTGACATGAAATATGCTCCATGGATTTAAGATGCTGTATATACAAACAAACAAACAAACAAACAAAACAAACATTTACAGGGATTGAAAGAATTATAGGCAAGTGGTATTTTGAGGTAATAAACTGTAGGATTGACACAACAAACACATTGTTCTCAAGAACCCAAAAAAAACGCAGTAATATCAAGTGCATTTTTGGAATTAGGTAGTAGTTTTTAGTTTGTTTTTAGTTTTAGCTATTTTAGGGGGATATCTGTGTGTGCAGGTCGACTATTACTGTGCATAATTATTAGGAAATTTAACGAAAAACTAATTTATACCCAGTTCAATATTTATTTTTACCAGTTTTGAAACCAAGTAGGGTTATAACATCTCAACGTTACATAATATTACATTTCTGAAATTTTCCAAAAACAAAACAAAAAACAAAGATGACCCAGATTAGCCTACACTTTCTTTGCAAGGGACACTCCAGAAGTCCTGCCATCCTGGATTCTGTCAGTGTTTCGATCTGTTCACCATCAAACATTGCATGCAGCATACCCACAGCCTCCCAGGACACTGTTCAGAAGGGTACTGTTTTCCTCTTGTAACAATTATTTGATGAGGGAACGCGGTTCTCAATGGGGTTCAGATCAGCGTGGAAACTAGGAGGCATTGTCATTAGCTTTTTTTCCTTTATACCTTTCTTGTGCCTAGCCACGCTGCGGAGACTTGACGGATGTGATGAGCATTGTCCTGTCATGAAAATCATGTTTTTCTTGAAGGATGCAGCCTATTCCTGTACCACTGGCTTGAAGAAGGTGGTCTTCCAAAAACTGTGGCGAGTAGGGACTGGAGTTGAGTTGACTCCATATCCTCAACCCGAAAAGGCCCCACAAGCTCATCTTTGATGATACCCAGCCCACACCAGTACTCCACCTTGGCCTGGGCCGTCGATCGGACTGGAGCTCTCTGCCCTTTAGCAATCCAGACAGTGCCACAGCATTGGACCCATCAAGACTCATTTCATCGAGTCCATAAAACCTTAGAAAAATCAGTTCTTCTTGAGATATTTCGTGGCCCAGTCTTGACGTTTCAGATGTGTGTCTGTTCAGGGTGGTCGTCTTCAGCCTTCTGTCGCTGAGTATTGGCACCACCTTGTGCTTTTGGCACTCCAGTGATGGTTTGCAGCTCTGAAAATGGCCAAACTGGTGGCCAAGTGCCATCTTGGCAGCGGGGCACGCTCTGAATTTCTCAGTTCATGGGATTATTTTTGCGAACTTTTTGTTCCACAAGCTTCTGCGAACCTGTTGGACTAGTTTTGAGATGAAACGCTATCTTGGTGATTGTTCTGTATAATCACGCTTCAGAAGCTTGTCAATTTTAAGAGTGCTGCATCCCTCGGCCCAAGATAGCTCACTATGTTCGTGAATTTTAGTAAGCCTGTCAAGTCACCATTCTTTGGACCCAGTTTTGCCAAAGGAAGGAAGTTGCCTAATACTTGAGCAAACCTAATATAGCGGTGTTGAGTCTTTCGATGAGTCCACCCATTATAGATGCACATCACCTAATATGCTTAATGGTAGTAGGCTTTCCAGCCTATTTCGAGCTTGGAGTAAGACAACATGCATAAAGAGGATGATGTGGTCAAAATACTCATTTGCCTAATAATTCTGCACTCCCTGTATATGTAATGGAAACTGACATGGATTTACATTGTGGGCCATTTAAATAAGACAGCACACATTGTAAGTATACCGTATTTTTCGGACCATAAGACGCCCTTTTTCACCCCCAAAATTTAAGGCAAAAAGTGCCTGCGTCTTATGGTCCGAATGTGCAATTTATTAAAATGGTAACTTTGATCCATACAGTAATATTAATACGCTACCCTGGAATAAACCCACTGTGTCAAGAGCAGGTCTAACATGGCATACTTTTGAATTTAAATGTTTTATTTATATTAATTCTTCAGTTAAAAATAATGTTTATTATTGTGCACAATCATATTTGGTTTCAGTACAAGGCCTTTTTGATAAAGCCCAAAAGGTGAAACGTGACACCGGGATATTGAAAGACAAACAGATCACCATTGTTTAGTTTCTCCCATTACATGGATTGAATGGGGAGCAACGGTTGTTGAGCCCCTTTCAAATCCGGGGCAATTTTTCTACTTTTTTTCTATAGCATACCTCAATTTTTTTGTTGAGGTAGGGGGCTGGTATAGATTCAGCAAGGTTGTCACCTTAGAAGTGATTATTTATTTATATTGACAGCTCTAAGCATTTTCCTTGCCTTGTAAAACATGAAAGGTTTTGGTGGACTTGTGTCCTTCTCTACTGACTTATCTATACATGTGGGTAGTAGGGGGTTGGGTTGTGGGTAGGGAGCATCATCCCCACAATATGGTGAATATTGTGGGGGTATGTGGGAAAAGGATTTATAAATTCAATAAAATGAGTACAGAGGTTCCCAAGATCCACTAACCCACAATTAAGTTTCTTACTAGAGATAACTACACAGACACAGGTGAATACCCAATTTTGAAAATAAAGACAGAACACTTATACTTACAGATGTCTCCCATGTGTAATGCATCCCACTAGTACAATTCTTCATCAATCAATGATAATAAGGGACATCTCCCCAATCTTTACATGCCAGCAGTCTTGTGTGGGGCCTGGTATGGACAGTAACCAGGCTCCATGTCTAGACGTGCCCTGATGAAGAGCGCAGTTGGGCAAATCCTTTAACTGCCCCGTTCTCCTTCTCCGTAAATGCCTATGCACAATATGAACAAAACCAAAAACAATTTGCACCTACATCTTAACCATCTATATACTGCCTTGCTACAAGAGCTGGATATAGCTTTCATTGAGGCAAGCAACACTAGGACCTACCTCTTTCTTGAATTACATGCACTGGTACTCTAGGACCAACTGTGATGAGGTGACGCTTAATATGGTTCCCCATTCCTCTGAAAGGGCTGATTACATATGGATTGACTTTAAGTAAATGTTCTAAATAACCGGGACAATGGTAACCTGTGTTACATAACAAAATTTCCTTAGGTTTGCTAGTATACCGTATACTCCATAATATGCACACTATGAGCCTGGTATGTGTAGGAGTGGGGCACACTTATTTGTCGCTTCCTTTTTTTCATGCCCAGCCAAGGTCCATGCATTTGGGGGTCTGGCAATAAGATAATTCCTGTGTTGTACTAATGTAGAAAGCTAAAAACGATGAATGAAAGTTTACATGTTTATAAGTCTACCAACTTCAGTGCATTTACCTTTATTTGTGATGTTTGTACAGACCTCCTACACTTCTGCAATCCAGAAATGAGGATTTAAACCTCCTGGACATTTAGTTATCTCGGGGTGAGATTCTCATCTGATAAAATTCACCCTGAGGTAACTATAAAATAACTCACCTGTCTGCGCATCGGCCGGTATGCTGTGCCCACCCTGATGATATCACCTGTGATGCTGAAGGGGCAGGGGTAGGCGGTGCCATTGATCTCTATGTAATGGAGAAGGCGTTGCTTTTCCCCAGCACACCTCCAGTGTCACCGGTGATGCCGTAGCCACGTAGAGGACTTCCCAGAGGGCGGAGTATTGCACCATCCAGGAGGTAAATTCAAGAAAAGGGTTGTGTAGCATGTCTCCAGGACATTTCAATAGATCAGAAACACAGGGATACAATAAAAATGTTGGTGTATTTTAAATCCAATACTGGACACTATGCCACTCTGCTACCATTTAGGCATCTGTTATTCTTTTTTATTATTTACATTAATACTTTATTTTTTGTCTTTTAATAAGTGTGATGTATTAAAAAAGCAAATTATCTAATTAATTTAACAAAATATAGGTCAGTCATTCATTGTTTACATTTATGGTATAAACATACGTAGACAATCATTTTACCCATTTAATTGGCTTTCACTAAGAAGAAGTAATTTACAGCAAGTAGTCCACAAATGGTCAACCAATGATTACTTTGGTTGGCTAATGTTTTTCAAACCTAGAATGTCTGATTTTTTGTTTTAGTAAAGCGCCCTTTGAGTTTAAACTTGGTTTCACCAGTATGATATAACATTTTGGGAAAAATAAACATCCTAATATGCCGGCACTAGAAAATATTATTGCAAACACCTCTACCAGCACTGTGTTCTTTCCCATAACACTCATATAAGCCGGAATAAATGTGATCCAGACACAACAGAACACCAACATGCTGAAGGAGATGTATTTGGCTTCATTGAAACTATCTGGTAGATTTCTGACCAGGAAAGCCACAATGAAGCTCACAGCGGCTAGAAGACACATGTAACCCAGGAGTATGGAGAATGCCAGGGTAGACCCTTCATTACACTGAATGACTATAATGTCTGGATACAAGTCAGTGTTTTTTTCTGGAAAGGGCGGTGAAGCAGATAACCAAATTGTACTGGTTAGAATTTGAAAAGAAACACAGATAAGAATTAAAGACACAGGAATTTTCATTCCAATAAATTTCCTCCAACGACTTCCAGGTTTGGTGGATTTGAAGGCCATGTAGACTAGAACAGTTTTGGCCAAAATGGTGGAGATTGTTAAGGAGAAGAGGACCCCATAGAAAGTCTGACGCAGCATACATGTTATTTGTACGGGACAATCCAGAAACACCAAGAAAACTCAGCATGATGGAGACCAAGAGAACGAAGCTCAAGTTCCTGTTATTGGCTTTGATGATTGCCGTGTCTCGATACCCAATAAAGACACCAATGATAAGTAATGTTTTACCAATTAGTATGGCAGAAATAATGGCGATACCGAGAGTAATTGGATCACTTACGTATGAGAGATACTCAGAAGGTTTCTGTTCACATGCATTATAGCTGTTTGGCCAACAGTCTTCTGGACACTTCTGGCAGGATCCTTTGTCTGAAATGAGAGAAAAGCTGTTTTGAAATAGATTTGTAAGGTTGTCTTTTTACATGGGAGTTCATGTGTAGATCAGGCTCATGATTCATTATTAAGAGTGTATCTTGTACTTGTGTAGACAAGAAATAATGAACCTCTGTCTCCCAGAACGCTCTCCAAAACACTCCACTCTGCCCATTAGAGACTCTTGGTTCTCCAGTTTGGGTGATGGCCGGCACCATCAAACCACTTCCAAGGCTGTTACCAAGACATCCACTGAACTGCATGTCACAGTGTAACCAGAATGCTGCACAGAATAATCCATCATCTGCTGATGTAAAAGCAGAGGAAAGATGGTGCTAGTTAGTAAGCCTGGGCAGGGAGTGTTATCTGGAGTTTGGGTTGAGCCCTTGGATATTATTGATCTCATCAAAGTAGCACAACATTTAGGATAATACATTTGGCTTCAGAGTTCATGCAACTGGGTGAGATTCACAGGGTAAAATAACATTCAATGAAATGGTAAATGGGTCAGTATAAGGGGTGGGTGATGAAGTTGCATGGATGTGTGGGTGAGTGTAGCCCCCTGTAAAAGACATAGGAAATTGGACATGAGGTGCACAGTGCAAAGCGGATGTACACTCA